>VWZT01006311.1:299638-390872 GCA_013397055.1 Pachycephala philippinensis
TGTGGTAAAGTAACAGACTAGCTTTGGGTAAGTGTTCTTGGTTTTCTGAAGTAATATTTAAAATATGTGTTCTTAATATGTGTATAGTATCACAACAGATCTATGACAGTATATGAAGCAACTTCTTGTTGAGAGTTTTAATAGCTCAGTTTTAACTTAGGACATGAGGTTGGTAACTGCAAAACAAAGCCATAATAACTTTTTTCTCTCTGGTTTTTTTTTTTTTTTCAGTTTGTATGAAATAAAGTGCTTCTCAAGGAGCAAAACTATTTTCAGTTCTCACTGGTGATCAATAATGAAAAAAATGCTTGTATGTAGCCTCTTGTCTCAGAATGTCTTTTTTTAACAAAACAATTTGCTGAATTCAGGCTTTAAAGCTATCTTCTGTAAATAAAGAAATTTTAGCTATGTATCAAGTGTACAGTGTCTCTGGAGGACGGGGCTAAGTCAACTGGCTTCTCCTGCCTGCTTTCAGATACCAGCAGTGGTTGCTTTAGTACGAAGTTTAGTTTGAGGAGCAATTGTTCTCCTTATCCTGCCATCAAGTTGGTAGAATCCAACTGTGTAAATATGCAGTCATATTCTCCTTCAATTCTGTCTGGCAGCCAGGGTTCGAGCACACAGAACCAATCTGTTTGCTCTCCCTGTCGGTAATAAGGCTTATCTTGCAATGTACTGACTGTTTCCAGTCTAACTTGACTCATGAAGGTACTTGGTACAAATATGGCAGAAAACCGCTGTAAGAGCAGTAGATGGTCAACTCTGGAAGAGAAAACTTTAATACAGGAAAAATGGAAACCTTAGGTGTATTATCAAAAAAGTTATTCATGGTAGTTTAATACTGGACTTCAATATTGAAGATGCCTGAGAAATACTAGCAATGATGTTCAAGCCATAGTTGCCCTTGCTTGCTTCAGAAGAGCCTCTCTTGTTAGGATTCATGCTGTAAGCCGGTTTGGAAAGGACCTCAGGACGTTACTTGGCCCTTCTCACATTTGACTACTTCTACCCTTGAATAAATAGTTTTTCATTGATCACAGCCTGATAAAAAGAGCTCCATTTTCTTGAGTGATAAGAAAGGAGAAAAAAACCCAAGCCTTACAAACATGCAAAGGTATGTGTGGAGAAGAAACTGGAAGGATTCTGTTGGTGTGTAGTAGTAATACCATGCTGGCTCATGGACTAGGGGGGAAATCCCATTTTCAGAATGATTTGCTTTGATAGTGTCCACAAGAAAGTGCACATACTGAACTGCAAAGATCTGACCTTCATAAAAGGTATGAAAGGGTCTGAGTCATCTTCTGGAATGTGAACCTTGAGTTGTAGGGAGCAATTTGGTGTTCCAAAATGGAAGCTGAGGTCCTTGGTACTTTTTGAATAAGATGGCTTTTTTAAAGATCTGAAAGGCAAGGTATATATTTCACATTTATTCTGCTTTCAGAGCAACTTGTTGCTGACAACTCGTGTTGCAATGCATGAAGTCCAAATAAGTAAACTTAGTGTAAAGAAGGGCAAATAGTTGCTAGACTTTTGTAAAGCTGGAAATAAAAGAATACAAACATGTTCTTTATTTCTGGTGTATTTAGCACCTTTGGGGAACAAAGGTGCTAAACTTTCAGAAGGCTGTCAAGCCCTGAGATGAGCATTAGACTTAGTACTAGCAGTGTGCTCCTCCTTCAGTTTTGTGTCTGGCTGTTTGAAGCATGGTTAATACCAATTTTTATTATTGCAGAGCAGTAACTCTAATTTTTTACCTTGATTTTGAGGTGTAGCTTCTAACAGTAAAACTATTAGGAAAAAATAGGTCTTTGAGAAACTCATGCCCCAGGGTAACTAGATCTAGACTTATGCTATGTTTGCTTTTAGAAAGCATGTATGCTGTTTTGTTCTCCCTCATTTTTCTCCATGTCTGTCTTACTTGCCTTACTTTGAGCTTGTGATAGTTTGTTTTATCATCTCTGGGTAGGAGAAATGATCTCTGTATGTTTGCTTGAAGTCTGTTCTGCACCTCTGCTCCAGTTCAAGTCTGCTTAGATGTAAAAGTACAGGTAAATAAATGTGGAAATCAGAAATACACTCTTGTATAGTATCTTCTGAGTTCAAAACATGAGGTTTTTTAGGAGCAGGAGCAATATAAATGAGTTGAGGCACCACAAAAGGAAAGATGGGAACAATGCATAGTAACACTAGTTATGGTGGACTCCAATATCCCTCATGCCTGCCCTCCTCCCCCTTCCCTCCAGCCCTAAAGAAAAGCAAAAACACACACCTGCATCCCACCCACTCATCAAGGGTCTTGAATTACATGTCCTTAATACTGGTATAATGATTAGTTGCTTACTTTAACTCCTTCAGTTAGTGAGGAGCAGCTCTCTTTACATCATATATGCCTTTGTGGATTATGTGGTAGATGTGTGTTTTTGGACAAGGTAATATTGTAAGACGTGGTTAATGTCAGGGCTGGAGGTTGGCATCTTACCCACGTTAATAATGTTCTGTGTCTTCTAATGTCAAATCCCTTATGTCATTAGCTTATTCAGTGTAGGGAGTGTCCTGTCCTGGAAGGTGTGTGCAATGTAACTGAATCTTCTGATCACAGGTGAGATGTGGCTGTGCATTTAAAGAGAATTGATGAAGAAAGTAACTGAGGTTGCATATTAATAGGCTGTATGCTGAATAAACTTGGAACTCTGCCTTCCTTAGAGAGTGAGTGTTTTCTTCCTCTTTATTTCAAGGATATGCTTTATTAATAACCAACTTACTGACTGCAAAGTGTGGTTTCTCCTTAAGACTTCGCTTGTTTTGAGCTTTGCAGTTGTTTCAGGTATGATGGCTTGATGAACTTGCCCATTTTACAGGGGTGAGGGGAAGGTAGGAAATTGCTTAGCTGAACAAGGACAGCAGACAGTCATAAGCTGTGTCAGTAAGCCTGAGTGAACAGCACCTGAGAAGCAGCTACATAGCTAGGTAGGTATGTATGAGATCTTTATTTAAACAGCTGGAGAAAACAGAATTTCAGCTGAATCTCATTTAATGAAAGGACTGGGAGCTGCATAACTTTGACAAACTTTAAGCCAGAATTCCAAAAAGCTTTGTTAAAGCTTGTCCTTTAAAGATCTGCTGCAGTCTGTTCCACAATGTTTTTCAAGTTTATGCAGTGACAGTGGATGCTGCTGTATCTTACTCTGGTAGTATTCTGTCTGTTGTATTTAGCAGATAATTTTCTACAATGAAAGACTGGTAATAAAAATTAAGACCCGCATTATACCATAAGATTGTGGATTAAAGAAGTTAGTTTCACTCTCTTACTCAGTTACAAAAAGCTTGGCAGAAGAACAAATAGATTCCTTTGCCAAAAGTAAGATAGCAAATATGCGTTTGTCAAATTTCCTGTATGGCAGCTCTTAAGTTGATATAGTTCTGCTGCATTTTTGTAGACTTGAAACTGAATGTATCCTTGCTGGGTACCTGGCTCTTGACAGCCCCTCAGAACTTTCACCAGCGCTTTGTAACTAGAATTGGAAGAAGCGTGTTAAGGGAAATGCCACTGCACACATCAGTCTGCAGATTTAAATGCTCCATGGAATGGGTGGAAACTGAGCTCTCTTAAGATTAGCTGTGAAGAGGAAAGACGAATTTTATGAAATTTACTATATGAAGGAATGGTACCACTTTAACACCTTCTATTACTGTTGACATATTTAAGCACTACGGCCATACTTTTTTTTATAGTTTAGAGGTTCTTGACATATTGTCCAAACCAAACTGGAGTTGGAACAGAATGGGCACTGGGAATTCCAGCTTCATTGTGCTTTATGGAGGAGAACTCAAGTGAGCTAGAACCTGAGAACTGTATATGTAAAAACTTGAGGTAAATAGAAATGTAGCAATGAGTTAATTTTTGGGAATACACTTAAACTAAATGTAAAGTTGCCTGTGAGACTCCACTGAAGCGACAGGCAAAGTAATCTCAATCTGTCACTTTCAAAATACAATGCAGTGACCACACTTGTTGCTATACTTCATGGCTTCCAGAGGTTGCCTGGAGTAAAGCATATTCCCTGTGTGTTATCAGGCTTTTCCTCTGTAACAGACTTAGCCAAAAGCTGTTAAAACTATACTTGTAGTTTAAATAAAGTAGTTTCCTATTAAGTAACAAGTCAGTCGATAAACAATTGTGTCATCTGTTTTGAAAAACTTCCTAATTTGTGTATTTTATTCAGATTAAATCTTGAGTTTATATCAGATTGAGATCTCACACTTGAATGCTTGCTATGATTCCTGCTGGTAATACCTGTAGTTTCACCAGAAACACTGTCAACTCCCTCAACCTGTTCTCAGCAGTTTGCCTGTTCTAAACAAGTGTTATTTCTGTTTGTGGCATGTGTTTTGTTGCAGTTTCACGTCTACCTTGCAATTATTGGAGACCCTTTTAGGACTCATCTGTACTATTATACAATTAATTTTAACCCTATTTTAGTGGTGTTGGAGCATCTTAAAAACTTTTATCAGAAGTAAGCCAAGTAGATCACTCTGCATCACCAAATTGTATAATGTGTTTTAATTTAAAAGCTGTTCCCCTTCAGCTAAGAAATGGTTTCTTCTGCAGACTCACAGATTTGCAATACTGTTTTCCTTCACGAAAATGATGTCAGGCTACTTGGAAAGTCAGCTCAGTAAGATGGCAAATCAAAACCAGATAGCAGGTGATAGTGCTAATTGATCTAACAGCAGAGTTCAATTGCTATTTTGACTTTCTGTCTTCTGTAAGCTGTTCTGAAATACCAATTGAATTGAATGTTAGCAACTCAATTACAAAATTTCTCTGTTGCACTTTCACAGGACTCCTATGTTTTTGTCTGCTACTTCTACATGGAGCTCTTTCCACAAATGGAATAACTGGTTTGGTTTTTGGAATATATTAACTTTGGCAAGTTTCCTCCCCTGCCCAATTCCCCCTCCCCGCCCCTTCCCCCCCCATGTGGCAGATATCAAACATGAACATATGGGCACAGAGTGACACAGCAATAGGAGGATCAAGCTGGATAAACAACCTCTGCACAGACTAACCCTATCCAAAAGTCTGGTATATGGTTTGTGGTTTTTTATTTTTAAATCCTAGAACTTGCTGCTTACTGCAATAACTTGCTTTATGGAGGGCTGTCTTCTGCCTCCCCTCTTCCTTCACAGGAGAAGGTCTGGGGACAAGTTTTCTCTCCTCAGTCATAACAGAGCTTCAGTGGTAGGTACCAATGGGACAAGAAGGACAGGAAAAGCTTCACAAATCGTAGGTAATGCAGGCATTTGCTTCTTTGCCATGTCTTCTCTGAGTTCTTACACCTTCTGAGAAAGAGAATGGCTGTTATGATAACAAGAATGGTGTTCTAGTTACTTCCTTAGCCAAAAGATCCAAAGGGGGAGGACTAGCTTTCTGTAGGAACTGAGCCTTTAAAGAGATTTTTGTACTTGAGCAGCATGTGCATCTTCTCTCTCTGGTGGGCATAGTAGGACAACAGAACTTGTTAGTTGTCTGTAAGGACAATGAAGACTCTCTGGGAGTAGGCTTAGTAAGAGACCTCACACTTGCCTTTTTAGTTCTTCAGTCCTCCTGGGATACTCTTTCAGCATGTCATTTCTCAAAATTTAGGATCATCTAATTTCCAGCCTGAAAGTTTCTCATAAGTATTTACCTGCTAACTGTGTCAATACTATTCTCTCTTTATTTTCTTCTCTTGATGTTTTATTCTTAGCATAATACAGGTTTTATTAGTTAACTTCTTTAAGATCACTCTTCTGTTTTTCAGCTGGAATTCATGTCTCTCGACCACAGCCCACTGTGACAGGATAGAGTATTCCAGATAAACACTATTTTTACAAAAGCGCTGAGAATTCTTGGTTACTCTGTAATGGTGTTTACACCTAAAAATTGGTTCCTCTTCCACATCTCTTCTCCGATTTCCCTTCAGCATCACTCTGGGAGGAACTGGAACACGTAGTCACTAATGCTGAGGTCAGCTTACAGGGGGTTGGCTTACAGTAGTGCTTTTCGGGTTCAGTACTGAAATACAGCATCTCCATATTGAGTTGTAATATTGTACTTCTCAGCACTGCAAGTGTCTCATTAGAATAATTTACTGTTCCATATTTCGATGCATCCTTCCTATTTTGGGAGAGGGAGACAGGAAAGAAAAGGGAACTTGTAAGTTTTGATAATTTTGGAAAAAAGGGAGTTTTGAGGGAACAGCTCTGTGTTTAGATAACCATATCACCTGTGTAGTTACTTGGAAATAAGCAAGGCTGTAATAATAATAAAGCTTTCATCTTAGTTCATAGTTTTCTTCTATGGGTAATAGTCTTCCATCACTACAAATACTGTCTGTTAAACTTGTGCAATGGTGCATTCTGTTTGAGTGCTACTTAACAGCAATTGGTTGTTTAAATAGTTTTGGGTGTAACAAAACAGAAATAAAATAATGAATGACCTCTCGTCTGTGAGCCTGGAAATAGTAACAAGTGTCCAGAGTTTTACTGTCGGAAACCAAGATCTTTGGTTCCGGAGTTTCTTGATGTCCTGTCATTACTGAAGTATGATTTAAAGATTTAATACCATTACAAGTCAAACATTATTGCCTCCCTTCAAGTGTTAAAAATGTTTAGGCACCCACAGCTTAGAGAGACACTAATTTTCAGTTGTTTCTCAAAACCTTGGGCCTTTGTGCATTCAGAGTAGCTGTAAATATTTTCAGTCCAGTTATGTCTGAATGGTAGAATATTCTTACTCGAGTGTGGTTGCTGTAACACAGCTTTGAAACCAACTGGATGGAAGTTGTAGTCCCCATCAAAGAGTACTTTTTTGCTAAACTTTGAAACTTTGGTTCAGTGAGAATGTCTATCTACATGAGGTCATGGAGTAAAGAAATAGAATTGTCATGGCACTACTGACATAGAGAAGGAAAGTAGGCAGTCCTGTGAAAATACTTGAAAAAAATAGACTTTGTTTCTCAGGAAAGGAGAGGGCCTGTTCCTGGAAGTACAGTCAGCACTAAGGGTATCTCTTTAAATAGTAATATTTTTTTTTAAAGCAAAGAGAGGGTTCTTCCTTACTGTAATTTTTGCACTGCTTTAGCTTGGAGGACTTTAAATGCCTGATTTTAGTGTAAAATACCTAGATGCCAGCTAAAGACTAACTTAAGGAGTGGAAAAAATGATGTGTACAAGTGTTGAGTTTTCATACCACCGATTCTAGTTGTGTTGTCATAAATGTTACAGCTATACCAGCAGAGATAGCTGCTCCTATGGGAATCTGCGTGCTTATGTCCCTTAGGGGAAGGCATTCTAAAGATGTTAACCTGCCATGCCTAAGCTTTGAGTGACTGAGTCAAGGAGTTCAAGAACCCAGAGTTCTGTGCCTATGGATTCAGGAATGCTGCCCAGAGGTCACTGAGTGTGGCAAGTAGAGGAGATGCAAACTACTGTATTTGCTCAAATTCTCACCTAACTCTGTGAGACATAGCTGAGTTGGGGCTTGTGAACCCCTATCCTTGCTTTATGTATATGATCTACCTGGTTAAAAAGCCTGCTTCAGAAGGGTTTGGCAACATCAAATGCAGGATGTGACTTTCTGCTAACAACATCAAATGCAGGATGTGACTAGTGCAAGCCCAGACCTGTGGCAGCTAGAAGCAGCAGCTCAGCCTATGGTAGAACATAGTGATTTAAGTGTCTAAGTTTAGCTTAGATGCATCCAAAATCAAGGTAGTTCGTTACTACTTAATAGTATTCCAGGTTATGACAACAAAGTAGAATTGCGTCCACTCTTGGGGTGTGTTTGCTGTATTGTTGAGAAGGTTGGTGGCCCAGCTTTGAAGTGGGAATAACTTGAAAATACAAATTTGTGACTGCTTATCATTTAAACTGTTTTGTTCTTTGTTCTTGAATAGACTGTAGTAGTGTTTGTGGTGGGAGAGTGGAGGAGAAGCTCATGTAATTTCAAGTTGCTTCAGCAGAATTTGAGAAGTTTTAAGTTGTGACAGTTGGTGATAGATCAAAGTGTCAGGTTTTAAACTGTCTATATCAACTTCTACAGATGCAATCTATATTTTTGACCAACACCCTAAGTTTCATGTGCTGAATTTTAGCATGAAAATGTCTGCTCTGGCATAATAGTGAAGTTAATGATTGTACTCTGTCCCCACACCCTCTGAGGTGTGGGGAACTTTGGGTAAATGGATGTAATAGTTGGAAACTGCCTTCTGTCAAGTACACAAGACTTCCATGTAGGTTTGGATTAGAGCAACTTAACTTGCCTTCCTATTTTATCTAGGTGACCAACTCGCTAGGATGTCTCCCAAGAAATGTAGTTGGAATTTTTAGCTTCCATCAGAACTTGGTATTCTTTGGGAGATATAATGGAGCTCAGCTGAGCAACTGCGTAGTGCAGACTCATGGCTCTAATGCCCTCAAGTCTGGCCTGTTTTCTCTCCTTAATCTGTACTGTAACTTCTGTAGTGAGTTAAATCTTGTATGAAGAGTATAAGGAAGTGTAATCACCACTAAGCTTAGAATTAATGGAGTTACAAAAAAAACGCAAAAAACAAATAGGTGTTTGGCTCAGAACATCTGTCATACTTGAATATGTACAGCGTGTTTATGCTGTCGTTTTAATTTAAAAAGTATCCATTATAAAACACAGACTGTGATACCACATCAAGAAAACATTTCAGAAAATGAAAAAGCACTTCTGAAACTTTCAGGCTCTTATCATGCAACTGTTTAATATAGTAAATACTACCATGTTAGTAATATGCTAGTGGCATGTGCTGCCCTTAATATAAGAAGAAACAACTCTAGACTTCTGTTTTGAAAATTCAGTGTTAGATGGTTTATATCTTTCACTTTCTGACAAAATAGACATTTAATGGAAAATAGTTTCAGATTTTTTTTTCATAGATAACTGCACGTTTGGCAAGCAGTGTTTTCATCAGCTTGCAGTTCTGTGGAAGAAGTTTGTGTTGGACAGATCAGGCTGTTTTCAAATAGCAGTACACGGTATCTGTGTCCCAAAACTGTTCTGTCAGGGGAGCCTTTAAATACAAAGTAAGCATACAAATAAAGTTTGAAAAGCATAGAATAAAGATCCAAATTTAGTGCAATTATTTTGGCATCTTTTGTCGCTAATAGGGGTTGGAGGTGCTCGGAAATAGTTGATGGGAGAAAAACTATTTCTGAGTCTTGACATGGGGAAATGGAGGTGGTAAAGATGCTGGGATTACTAGAATGCTTTTTTGCTCATTAATCATATGTGGGATGGGGATGTGTGTGCTCCTAGCTGAGTATCTTTGGTTTGCAAAATAGATGGAAGAGTAAGAGAGGCTGCAGCCTTTAGGAAATACCTACATTTTATATTTGGTACGTAAGATACTGTGCAGAGGGGAGGGAAGAAACTGGGCTCACTTCTGGGCCTACAGGTATTTTCCCTCTTTCTTTACAAGCTTGTCTGTTTCATACTCTTTCTTTCATCTTTCCCTGAAGCCACTGAATTTTCTGTGTTTTTTACTCAAGTGTTGTAAAGAGTTATTTTATCTTGCACTGTGATGAAGCTGCCCTCTCCGGTTAAATATCCTTTTGTTTATCTTCCTTACTGGTGCATTTTATTAAATGGCTTATAATAAAGAGTAAAGAGGATGATGTGAAGTAGTTCTGGAGTGTCTTAAGGATATTTTGTAAAGAAAAAAACCTAAACCATGAAAACAAACCAGAAAGACAAGAAATCTTGCATGGGAGTTAAGGGAACTTTGCTTCCAATTCAGTGTCATACTAACAGTATGGGACCATTTTCAGGTTTCTAAAACATATTTTAGGAGTGTAGCAAGATGGATGCATTGTTTGCTTCAAGGTATTGTATCACTGATGTATACACAAAGCACTTAGAAGAAACACTGTCATCCTTTCCTTTCTTTCTCACCCTATTCTCTTTCAGTCCTAGACAAGGCCAAAATTAATGTGTTGTTTGGGGGGCAGTAGGTTGTGGGTTTGTTCATAAAGCATAGTTAATCATTAGTGTTGGATGAAAGGTCACCTGTATAGGAGACAACTCTTTTGAGTATTCTGATTGGGTCACAGAGCAGATGGCAAGAGCAAAGGCTTATCAAACCAGCTATTGTAATAGCTACTTCTTAAATAATCATTTTGATCAAGCTATAGAAAACTTACAGCTCTGCTTGCTCTTTTATGAGTGTCTCAGGGTGGTGAAGAGACTGTGTTCTGATAAGAGTTCTGTATTAGTCTGTGAATCAGAACATCAGAGAGCAGCAGTTTAGCTGGAAAGTAACAAAAAGCTTTGAACAGACTTAGGCAGTACCTATTGGAACAGCTTGTTGGCAGAAACGTAAGGAGCCTTTCTTCTAGCTGTGAGGTGATTGACTATTGACAGGGAATTCAGGCTTTGGCAAACCTGGCCATGCTAGGACCTTAGGAAAGATGCCTCCTTAGGGTTAGTGTTAGCTTGTTAGTCTTGTGAGCTGTAACATATGGGCATAGTTGCAGTTGTTCTTGTTTAAGAAAAGTGTGTGGGTAGCCTGGGAAAGATGAGGTAAAAATCAGTGGTGAGGTAAAGCAGAAAAAGGTCCTGGTGGTACTTGCTTGTAAGGGAAGGAAGAGAGGAATTTGTAGCAGAATTTTTTTGTGTGTATTTGGTGATGTTGAGTTCTTGTCTAGTTTAAAACTAAGACTTAAGTTTGGCTAAAAAGCACTTGAAAGAGCTCTAATATTTAGTTTTGCTCAAGTTCAGCGTCATGTACAACGCCTTGTTCCCACAACATTCCCTTGTTTTATTTATGGAGCACTGAGAAGGTGTAAGTGTGCAGAGTGGAGTAGACACTTGGCAATAAAGCGTGCCATAAAGTTGTTTAATTCCTTCATAAAGCTCTGGCTTTTGACAACTTTTTCCATGACTGTAAAAGTTTGAACCTTCCTAAAATACAGTTGTGGGAGCTCATATTGCATGTTGTTTCATGTATTTAACCTGAAAGAATAGCTCTGAATGCTGTAAAGTCATGATCTTATCATTGATAGGATCAGTTCAAAGACAGCTTAATCCTTAGTGTTTAACAGGTGTTTCTTGGGTTGTGACTTCCTTTTGTTCAGCTTTACAAAGAACTTCTGTTTATACAGATATTTGGTAGGCAGTTTGGTTCATGATTTCATACAAGGTAAATGTCTTTAATTGTGCTTGTGTCAGTAATTTGGTATGTACATTGGAGCTTATTCCTAATTACATCACTGTAAGATATAATGTAAGTGTATATTTTTTTCTGTGGCTGAGAAAGTGTGTCTGTGGCACATAATTCCAAGCTGCTGCTGGTTTGAGCACTGCCCAGTTTAGAAAACTTAGATGTGTTTTAATCCCTTTGTTTGTTGTTACAGTATTCTTGTGATAGCAAAAGATCCATATGCAGATCCAGTGCTGAGGAAGCCGGAAACTTAACCTGTTTTAATTGGATTTCTTCCTCAACAACTGCAATTAAACCATTTCCCAGATTGTGTCATGTGGCATAGGAATCTTGCTATGCATTTGGCCTGTGACCTTTTTAGTGTAGCATTTGGATGAAGTCTCTGTTCAGGAGGACAGCATAACCTGCTTGAGCCAGTGTGGGAAAGGAAGCCTCAATAGCCATTAGCCTGAGTCAGTGCTAGATATCAGTGATTAGAAAAACAACAGGAAAACTCCTGAAATCCTCCTGGTTTGTCCCAAACTTGTCTAAATTATATTTTGAAGATGCAAAAATCTGAAGACCCATTCTAGGTGAGTAGAAAACAGATGAGTATCTTCTACCTGGCCTTGGAAACATAAGTTATTTTTTGAAATTTTTGTTTTTATCTTTGTAGTTTTTCTCTTTAAGACATGCGAGTATTACTGAACAGTTTTTTGTAGACTGGTTTAGAGTTGAAGCTGAATATTAACGAAATGAAAATCCAGTCTCCTGCTTTTTTACCTTGTTTTCATAATACCCTTAGACCTGTGGTCTTGAGTTCATCTGTGACACAATTTTCTAATCCACATCTACAAGTCAACTGGTTTTTGTGTTTCTTCTTGCACCAGTAGCTTCTGTAACATCTATTCTCTGAATTCCTTCAGTCTAGTGGCTAATTAAAGTTCTTTGCTGTTGTTTTTTGTTTTGTTTTTGCCTTTCCCCTTCTAGTTGTCTAGGAGATTGCAGAGATCATCTTGTGTAAATTTAGACTTTGGGTGACCAAACCATGTTTTATTAGCCACTGAGCTTGCTAGGTCTCTCAGTAATTTAACACAGCTTGGCAAAAGTTGATTAGGAATTTGGCAGGTCTCAGAAAACCTTCCATGGTGCAACTTGGGGCATGTATTGTCTAACAGGCTCTGCAGGTAGGACATGGCATGTACCATATCAGTGTTTGTCTTGTGCTGTTGCACTTGGTTTTGCTTAAGGGCTGTGGTGTGCCAGATGCAGGTGAGTGGCAGACTGCAAATAAGGCACCATCTGGTCTATGGCATTAGAACAGGGAAGAGGCTTGGTGTTGGAGCTGTAGGTTCTGCATTCAGACTCAGTGTTGTAACTAAATGGAGCTGTGCAGCTCAAAGGCAGCTGGGCGTTAAGCATTGGGCAGGGGGTGATTTAGAGGGGGTGATGGTTTTGAGTACTTCTTGGTTCATTTGCATAAAAGTACTGAAATAAGCTACTAAATTGAAATTTGTACAAATCACTGAGCTGTTTTTTTTTTCTTTTTTCCACTGGTAATAAATACCCCTCTCCTAACTCTGCCACACCTGTTTTACTTGGTCTTAGCTGGACCACCTGTTTCTAGCTTGCCTTTTTTTCTGGCTGTGTCACTGATCTTCACTTCCTGAAGGATTCTGTGCTTTGATTCAGGTTGTCTCACAGAAAGTAAAAGTTCCTCCTTCAACTGAATAGAGCCTTCTCCTTTGTTCTTGCCAGACAGTGTTTTTTGGGGATTTTTGGTTGGCTTGCTTGGGGGAGGGTTTGTTTATTATGATAGTGAAAGCTTAAGCCACTGTACAGATAGTGACTTTTGGCTCCTACTAAACAAGGGTTTCTAGAGAAGCTGAAAATGAAGATCAGGTAAGATTTTACTTCTATTGCTTATTATGCTTTTTGTGTTAAAAGCCTGCAAGAAATGAAGTTCACTCTGCATACAAACAGCAGAGTTTTGGTCAGAATTTGGCTGTTGGAAAATACGTTCTTTTCTAGTGGAGAGAGTTGCTTTTGTTTAATTTTAAAAAACAAAAGAACTATTATTTGCATTGTTATTAACAAGTCGAAACTACACTTTTTATTAAGACCAGGTAGCAGAATTGCATCCTGAGGCTCTCATAGTGTAGACTTTGCTTGGAACTGCTTTTCAGTATGTAAAAGTAGTTTTAAAGGTCCTGTAGAGGTGAAGTCAAGCTCTTGCTGTAGGACTGATTCGGCAGAAAAATTTTCCTCTGTGACACAAGTGTACAGAAGAGGAAACTTCAAACATATTTGTTCCTTACTTTTGCTTTCTTTCCCATTGCTGTGCTAAAAGGGAAAAAGATCTGTCAACAAAGATATGAAACGTGGTTCAGTGTTTTGCAGCTAACATTTGCTCTGTGTGTCCCTGTTCTCTGTGTGGTCTAACAAATCCTTTGTGTTACTGATGTGGCTTAAATACCTCTGGGCTGCTTCTTAGGCTGAGCTGTCTCTGGCTGACTTGTAGCTATCCAGATCAGACTATTCTTTTCCTTGATATAGATTGACTCAGGAGTTTCTGGATTCTTATGCTTTTGATGGTCTTTATATCTCTGTAGTAAAAGATTTAACTGCTGCAGAGTTGACTGAATTATGCAACAGAACTTAATGTTTAGCTGGTTAAAAAGATAAAATAATATAGAACACTGAATTCAGACTGAGAAACTACAGGTGTTGTAAGCATGAAAATATTTTCTTGAAGCTTTGAGTCCTGGCCCTCTGCCATAGTGAGAGCAATTCTCTTCCTTTGTTAATGAATTCAAGTCAAACCATACACTAGAGGAAAACGTATGCTGAACTAGTTTGGAAGTGTTACAAATGATAATATGGAAAGGTATCAAATTTGGTTTATTTGGAGAAGAACAACTTTAATATCTGAATTTTTTTACAAGGGCAAATTCTTTGAATGAAGTAGTGAGTAAATGTTCTAGAAGATTATTTTTATAGTTAACTCTATTAGTGATGCACTCAAAACCAAGAGGAGTAGTTGCTGTTGACAACACTTTCAATACATAATGTAAAACTACGGAGAAGCAAGAGAAAAAAATTGAAATGCTTTCCATTTTTCCTAACTTCTCCTTTGGATGATGATCAAAGATCTGACTGACACTTGTTTTGTGAACCAAAGTGCAGTCCAAAGAATGACACAAATTGTAGTATTTCAGTCCTTGATGAACATAAGAGAAAGAAAGCAGTGGTGTGGCAGAACTAAAGAGGGATGCCCTCAAGAGACCGTTGTATTTGTTCCATGCAACTCCTTTAATTTCTCTCCTCAGACTGCAGTTTCTGTTTTTCCAGAGGTAAAAAAGGACTATAGGAGAGTAGACTTTTACTGTCTTACTGTTAGGTAGCCCCCTCAACCACCTTGCAAGAGTTCAGTTAAGATTTAGACCTGGTTTTAATTTCTTAATGTGCAAATATAGTGATTTTTTTTTTTTCTTCAGTAATGAAATGAAGCTATGGATCCTGTGTACCATGAACTGGGAGCACCAGTTGTACAATCAGACCTGAGACACCTGAGCTTGCCCTTGTATCCTGTACAAGCTTGAGATTTTTTGTTCCTTTAGGCTGTTCAGATGTCTGGGAATGTTCTGCTGTCTAACCTCTGCAGGTGCTTAATTTTTAAATTTTTTTAGCTACTTTGTTGCCCTCCCCTCCATCCATAGGTTTCTCTTGGTTCTTCAGCTGACACGTTAGTTGTATTGCTGTCTGCCAGTGGTAGGTGTACTTCTCTGTAATTTTGAGTAGTGCCCCATTTGCTATTTCAGTTTGACTTTTCCCCAGAAGAACTTACTGAGGTTCTGGCTGTGGCATGAAGGGCAATCCATTGTTTTATTTCTAAAGCAATGGTGTGTGTAAGTTCTCTGTAATCTTAACGGAACAAATTTTTAAGTTTCTTCCAGGTCCCTGAAGAAGTCTTTAGTTTGCTTTTCCCGTACCAGGTTCAATGAAAGGTCTCTGCAGTCTCAGACTTAAATTCAATTGACCTGTGTGGAGCAGGGAAGACGGTTCAGCTTCTGCAATTCAATCATTGTCACAAAACTGTTCTTATCAACACTGGAGCATGTGATACGTGTATTTAGATTTTTCCTTAAACAATACTTGACCTCTCATTATCTTCTAGTCCTCTCACTAGTCAGAAGTCAGTAGGTAAGTGTGCTGCTTTGCTTGCTTGGGGTCATGGCATGGATGACCTTTTGGATCACACAGTCCTGACAGCCTGGGCATTCCTCCAGCAAATAGTGCTGTGCATCTTTTCAGAGGTGTTTTCAGTGTTCTTGTCACCTATGGCAACTTGTAAATCTTCTGGTTGCAGATAATGAGTGTTTGAACTGCCAGGTAGCAGTATGAGATCACAAATGAAGATTTTTTTGCTCTTCTCCCTTCCTCTTTCATGCTAAGACTTTCTCTTCCCATTTGTCTCTATGTCATTAGACATATATACATAAACGCAGTCTAGAGACTTATCTGTTGGATACATCCTTTCAGGCTCTTAGCCACTCATTTTGCTGTTCTGTGAGGGTGGCCTTCAGCACTGCCATTCTTTTGGCTAGAAGGGTAGGCAAGGGCTGAGCTCTTGAAAGCCTGGGAAAGGGAAAGTTGACTTCCTAATGTAGCAAGGCCCAAAGTTTGCCATAATTTCTGATGGCTGTTTGTTGTAAAGTCAGTGAAACAGGGAATAACTCCTGTTCCTTGACTGATATATTTTGTTATTTTTTTTTATGTTGAAATCACTCCAGTGATTCCAGAGAAGCTGAATTAAAAATAACTCTTCCACTGTAAATGAATCTAGGAAGAATATTTTACAGAAGTTTTTCTCCTCTTTGTTGGCAGTTTGGAAAAATCTTCTCTAACAGCTTCTGTATTGTCTAAAGTTACTCAGTGTAAAAATGGGCATGTGAGGGGGTCCTAAATCTATAATCTTCAGAGACTGGACTCCTTTGAACTTCGTAGCTTACATGCCCATTTTTCTTACTTTGTCCTCTTAGTCCAGGTTACTGGACTGTGCTTTTGAGGAACTGAAGGGGAGGGAGGGAGGGCTTTCTGAGCTCTGTGCGATAGCAGTGAGGAGCTGGGCCACAGGTAGCTCTTCTCTCAGAGAAGTTGTCCTTGGAAGGGATGGCGGAGTGTGTCCTTGGGTATGTGTACATCTTACACAGATCTGAGATCTGAGGTTACTTGAACTGACATCTATTGCATGACTTTTAAAAGTTTCTGATATTCTATTAGTGTCTTCTTTGCGTGCTTTAATATATGGTGATGCTTTGATACCTCACTTTGTGGNTTTTGTTTCCCTTTCCCCTTTGTTCAGGGTAGCTCTTGTGATTCACCTCTTGCTCAGGACTCTGTATTTTGTCATCACAGTTGGCAACTCTCACTTCTCAGAATGAGAGCTGTCTAATGTAATTTCAGGTCCTACTTTCAGCAGGTGGTTGGACCATATCATCTCAAGACATTCTTTCCAGCCAAGGCTTTTTTTAATAATTCTGACTTAACTCTTGTACTTCATTTGAACTCTGCCTCAAAAAAGACTCTGGTCTGAAGAGGAGTTTACCTCTGAATGCTGTTAAACTCTGCTTGTCTTCCCATCGATACCTTATTAATGTCTTCAAAAAGTGACAAAAGTGATGCAACTATATAAATCTGTAGAAATTTTGTGCTAGTTGTAGAAATCTTTTTCCTTACAACTGTACATGCTTGTTTCCAGAAGAAACTTCCTTGAGACCTGCTTGTCTGTCTGCATAGAAATGAAGTAATGTTACGTCATTAGAGTTTTGTTTGTCCTGGAGATTTTTATGTATGTACTGAATTTGCTTTAGTTAGGGTGTCTGTGCATGCAGTTCTGTGTGTGTAGTTCTCCAGTTCTTCTCTAGCTTTGGAGATGGAAAATACAAAAAGAATACAGTCCAGCCTAATACGTGATTCAATATAATTTTGTGGTTTCTGTATGAAAGGAAATTATTCTGATAAACATCACCATGTGAGTTTTACATAAGATGCAGTGCAGCAAAGAAGCCTTAGTGTACTCTGGCATCTATGAATCATGTAGACATCTTATGGCTATTCATGGGGAGAAGGTTGAAATGGAAGTGGATAAGAAAATTAAATGTTAGCTTGGTCTTCCTATGTTGCAAGAAGAAAAGTTTGTTATTTTCTTAAGGCTCAATGGTTTCATGCAGCTGAATAATGTAAGATTTGCATGAATGCAGATGAAATGCATACACCTTACTGTGCCTTGCAGCATCTTGCAGCTCATGGGAGAATATATTTTTCTCTTTTTTTGTGTATAGAAATTGACTGTCCGGAAGAAGGGAGGGATGATGAGAATTTAGGACATGTTGCAGAAAATGTTTCTAGGAAGTTTTCAGTATGTTATTGTATCCACTCCCTAAAATTCTTCCATGACAGCCAGAAGGGACAAGAGGCTGCTAAACTGAAAATATAAACTTCTGCCTGCATGGAGCTTTAAAGTCTATTGGAAGGTGAGGACCTCAGTGGGAAAAGAACAAGGATTCCTGAGTAACTCTTGAATTTGGAGGGTATAGGGAGGGAGAATATTGTGTCAAAATCAGCCACAGAAGACTGAGTTTGAAGCAGTTCCCTGGACTAAAAAGTCATCTTACTTTAAGTCAGCTATTGAAGTAGAAATAGCAATTGAGTACTTGCAAGTGCTTACTTGTAAGGCAAGTAAATAGGTGTGTATGTCTGCAGGTAAATGAGGAGAACCTTGTGAACAGTGAGCAAAAATGAGGTGTAGCTGAGATCAGTTGAAAATGATGTAAATCTGAAACAATTCAGGAGTTACTAAACCGTAGGCAGTAATTTCTTCAGTTTAGTCGCAATTGAAGTCTGGACTCTTAAATGTGTTGTATGCTTATATATTTAGAGTGTTGTTTCTGTCTTAAGTGACTAGATTTATTACAGAAACAGCTGATCAAGTAAATGAATGTTGTCTACATTGAGGTAAATGAATACAAATCTGAAGTCTTAGGCTTAATATTTTATGATATGTATGCTGAACTCTGGGTTCTGGCTGGCAAGATGTGCAGCTTGCTGGAAGAAAATGTTCTGAACTTGCAAGGCATATAAACATCCTCCTGTCTTTTCCTTCTCCGACACCCCTCTTCCCTAATACTAACTTCAGGGCAGTAAGTCTGCACAATTTTGAGGAGCTGGATTGCCTGCAGCATCATTAAATAAGGCACCATTTTTTTGGGGCTAAAGTATGAGAGAGGAAGGGTGCTGACCAGTGTACTTAGCTCAGCTCCAAGCAGATAACAGGTATTATAATGGAGTATTATAGGCAGAGGTGCTAGGCATACCCCAAAACAGTCAGGAGAGTGCAAGAGTCTGAAAAAATTCTTGCGTTACCCAGATTCTTGCAAAGAACTTAAAAAAACCCCAAAACCACCACCCAAAACAACAAAACAAATCCAAACGGAACAAACACCTCAAACAAACAAGTTTTAGAGCTCATGCAAGTAGATTAAGAAGGCACTTGTGGAAGAGTTCAGTTCATTTTTTACAGGTATTGTTATGGGTTTGCCTTGTTACCCTATTAGTGGCCCTAGAGCGTGCTGGAGTCCTTCAGTTTACTGATTCTCTTTTTCTCACAGTAGCCTGTGTCAGGGTAGCTACATAACGGTTCCTAGTATCCTTCAGGGAGTGATTTGGATGCTAAGTAAAGGCTGGTAAAGGCTTTTGTGTAGTTCTGTGTTTTCCCAGTTTGCTTCAAAAACATGGAAACATGTTAGTCATTTCCTGTTGGCTTTTCCACAAGAAGAAGGTTAAAGGCCTCACTGCAAGTTAACAGGTGGTTTTTGTCTTGTGTTCCTGTAGAACCTCTCCAAGCAATATGTTGACTATACATTAGCTATAGTGTTTGCAATGGGTGTGTTAGGTCTACAGAAATTAATTCTAGTTGCTTTCATGTACAATAATGAAGATGACTCTAAATAGTAATCAAGTAGTGTTTGGTAAAACTCAAGAGTACTATGCAGTGTAATGAGCACTAGATACCAGTGTTGTTACATGGCTTCAGAAGATGTGTCCTGGGTTTATTGGAGATGCTGGCTTTTGAAATTGATCCTCATTCTAAAGAGTCTGCTTATGATGAGAGCCTCTGCAGGCCCATGCTTTGGCATCATCACAGCTAGGAATATGGAGTTATGAAACATTAACTAAAAAGGCTTGTGTGCAGATAACTTTATGCTAGAAGCGGACCTGAGCTTAAAAATTCCTAAACAGCATTGTCTATCATGGAAGTGTGGAGGTCTGATGGATGGTTGTAGCTTTTTGTTATTGTGGGTGTGAGGAAGAATCAGTGTAGTTGAGGAAATTGTCTTAAAATCTGGCAGGACTGTGCTGGCACACTGGGCTGATCTCTGCTGAGTTTCACGTTTCCTTTGACTGTAGGTGTCTGACGATGGGAAAGAAGAAGCCAAGTGCTTGGAGTGAGACTCAGAGATAGAGGGACAAGTCTGAATGAGAACAGTTCAGGTTCAGGAACCTCTGGGCTCTTCTCTTGTTTCAGGATGTGGAAGGCACAGTTGTGAAAGTATCTCTTCATTACTGGACCAACTGGGCACATGGTATTGTGTGGCTTGCAGTGAGACTTAAGTTAGTGTTTTGATGTTAAAGGTCACAGCTGAATCATGAAGCTGCATTATATTTAAAAGCAAACTGGAAGTCATATGGCAACAAGTACACAATAAGAAATGCAGTTAAGTCAGGAGGTTTCAATATAGAAGATAACTCTGGACATCATCTTGACTTGACAGATGCCTTACGGGATAAAACAGTTGTCATTTCATTCTTCTACGCAGCTGAAAATACCGTGTGTATGACAACACATTGTGCTACATAACTTCTAAGCACAGACTACTTCAAGTGCCTGGCTAACCCTGTGTTATCGTTTAATCCCAGCCAGCAGTCAAGCACCAGGCAGCTGCTTGCCCACTCCCCCATCAGTGGGATTGGAAAGAGAATAGGAAGGGTAAAAACTGGAAAACTTGTGGGTTGAGATGAAGACAATCTAATAGGAAAAGCTAAAGCCATGCATATAAGAAAAGCATGACAAAGAATTAACTGCTTCCCATGGGCAGGCTCAGCCATCTCCAGGAGAGCAGGACCCATCATGGTAACAGTGACTTGGGAAGACAAACACCATCACTCCAAATGTCCTTCCCTTCCTCCTTCTTCCTCCCGCTTTATATACTGAGCGTGAAGTCATGTGGTCTGGAGTATCTCTTTGGTCATTTTGGGTTACCTCTCCTGGCTGGGTCTCCTCCCAACCTCCCGTGTACCTCAAGCCTCCTCACCAGCATGACTGACAGTACAAAAAGCAGAAAAGGCCTTGGCTCTGTGTAAGCGCTTCTCACCAATAACAAAAACATCTGTATTATTAACACTGTGCTCTGTTATCAATGCTGTGTTCAACAGAAATCTAAAACATAGCTCTATACCAGCCACTGTGAGTAAATTCAAGTCTATCACAGACAAAACCAGCACACCCAGACAGATCAGTATTAAACTAAAGTTTCCCTAGGGAGGGCCAGGATTGCCTGTGTGATGTTTTCTTCAGCTGACTGTTGTGGTGTGTGGAGAAGCCCATGTTCTGGCCCTAGGTGGGAAAGTGCATGGCTATCCTAGCAGAGGTTAAGCGAGCACTGCTCCTTGCAGAATGAAACCTGCTGGAATGCACATTTTAATTTAGTACAAGGTGAGACAGTTCTGTGGCAACGATTCTGTAGTATGACAGAAAGTTTGATGTTAGTACAGTTTCACTGCCAGCTGACCTTTGTGCAGAAGGGGACCCTACTCCCTCCTTTTAGAAAATGCACAAAATGCTCCTCATTTCTGATAGTAGAGAGGCTTTTCTTTCATTTGCTGTTTGAATACAAGGAAATAAAAAGAGAATGCACAACAACATTTTACAGTGCCTGTGACTGACTTCAGCTGGACCCCCTACGTAGTGCTGGGCCCTTGGTCAGCTTTCAGCCTGGTTAATGCTAGGCTTTGTTTCTTGCATTGCTGGTTTGAAGAGAATGCTACAACTTACTGGCTCCTCAACTTGACTGGTCTGGCTACAGCAGCAAGCTGGCATGATTTCCAGCAGTTGCAACCTTTTTCTGTTTCATTGTAAATCTCTTTGTGCTCTAAGTATAAGGAGTTATAGATTGATGGTGTTACAGACCGGCAACATTACATGTTACTGAAAAGCTTTAAAAGTTTCTGTTGGAATATTGGCCATGATTAAGGAGTTAGAATATGAGGAAACAATTGTGAAGAGGGAAAGTTCACCTTTTGAGTAGTAGTGTTTATAGCGTTCTCAACTTAGTCATCAGGACTTCTAGCTAAGAGGTTCATCAAACAACTGTATTTTGTAGGATTGTGTATTTTGTGCTTTACTTACATTCTTTCGAGTTCCTAAGCCAAAGCTAAAAAAAAACCCCAACCAAACCAATGATGGTAAAAGTGATTTGTTTATTAACTGTACTTTCTGTTTTTGCTGTTTGCTGCTGTGTTGGACCTCATAGTACAAAGAACATGAAAAACTTTCAAAAGATGCTTTTGACTCCTGTGATGTGGGGATTAGGATGGCGAGCAATTCTTCTGCCTAACTTGTAGTCTTATTCAATTCCTGGAAATATTTGAAGTATTTCTGGTATGCTAAGTGTGACCTTTCAGTATTAGGTTGTATTATTACAGTGTAACAAGACTGAATCTGAGCTAGCAGAATCCTGATCAATAATTTCCTGCACTGCACAGGTGTATTGATGATATACATGTTCCTTTTAGCATCATATGTGCAGTAATGGTTTACATAATACCAGTTTATATGCCTGGTTTCTTATGGCTTACAGTAAAACTGCATCATTTAGGATTCTTTCTTGCCCCCCCTTCCCCTCCTGTCCCCTTTGTTCACTTCTATAGGCCCTTTTCAGAAGAATAGACAATTATGTTCAGCTATTCACTGTCTTTACTGACAATGCCAGATCTTGAGAGTTATTTCATTGGAGACATTTGAATTTGAATCTGAATCTGCAGCGTTTTAAACTCTTCCATGACAGACTTCTTGCTTACTGTGCTCTAGATATAATACGTACCAAATCAGCATATAGACTACTGAGTTCTTAAACTTGGGTTTCTTTCCTTCTTACATCTTCTTTTTTTTTTTTTTTTACCTGCAAATACCTTTTTTTACCACATTCCACAAAATTAGAAACAGTGAAACTGGATTTGCTGGTTGTGGTCCTGTTGCTATGCTCTGCATGGAAATTCCAATTTAGCACAGGATACAGAAGTCACCTCTCTTCACTGAGGAATTAAATGAGACTTGTTCTTGAAATATGTCTGTTTCTGAGGACTGTGGCTGGGGGTTATGGTAGTCTTCTATAAATAACTACCAAAATAATGTCTGTAGACCTCTAGCAGTCACAAAGCAGTTCCAAAAGTAGTAATACAAAGCAATCATAGTTTACTTTTTAAGAATAACTGTGTGCACCCATTAATCCCTCTGTCTCAAATACCTTTTCTCTTTAATTTAGCTCTCAGGAGCAAAACTTCCTGATTATAAAGCTAGATCTTTTTTCCTGAATGGCTATCCATCTTGCTTTATGCAAATGAAAGTTGCATACATCGGACTAGAGAGAAAAGCTGTTTGGAAAGCACTGTAGTTCTGTTATGAATACTGCTGCTTATTCCTGAAATGGGCTTTGTTATCTCCTACAATGCAAGTTAAAATACTTGAATACTGTTGCTGTCTATCAAGCACTGAATTTTTCCTTAATGTTGATAAACACAGATTGTCCTACATTTCATTTGTCCTGTCTCCTTATAATTAGAGAAACCTGCTAGAAAATAAAGTGTCATCACAAAATCATAGAGCAGTTTGTAGTTTGGGTTGGAAGGGACCTTTAAAGGTCATTTAGTTCAGTAGATCATCTGTATGCTATATATACCAAAACCTGGTTGCTCTGTATTAAGGTTCTGAATGTTCTTGAGAAGAACGTTGTCCATGTTTCTTTTAACTAAAAGTTGTTTAAAAGTTTTTGTCTTCAATTTTTGCTTAAACAATAGCATTTTACATTTGCCTGTGGAGGCGTGGCAGTGAGTCTTCATGCCACATGTCTTATTGTTCTTCTTCTCTTGTCTTTCAGTGAATGGTAGTGTCTAGAAAGGGTATGTCCCTTCAGGAGAGAGGTGCCAATGTCCAACCGGCCTAATAACAATCCAGGGGGGTCACTGCGACGTTCACAGAGGAACACTGCCGGGGCCCAGCCACAAGACGACGCAGTAGGAGGAAGGTATGACTGCTATCTATGAGCATGTTCAAATGTGTAACGGTGAAACTGATGTGATTTAGAGAATGAAGTTTTCCACCTTGCAATCCAAGCATTGAAACTTGCATAAAAGCTTTTCGCCCCTGAAATGCTGCCTGTACTGTTACTGTGTGGGATAAACTCATGGGTAACTCACTACCATACGTGTTCAGCTGGAATAGCAGTAGTAAAGCTATAAGGGTAAAAAGCTGTTTTCTGTAAATCACAGACTGTAATAGTAAATTCTTTCCCCCTCTTTCTTCCCCTGATATTAAAAATATGGTAGGGGGATGACAGGGAGAGTTTGTTACTGGGAATCTGGGAAAATCAGTGTTCCTCTTC
The DNA here is from genome assembly GCA_013397055.1 of Pachycephala philippinensis. NCBI lineage: Eukaryota > Metazoa > Chordata > Aves > Passeriformes > Pachycephala > Pachycephala philippinensis. The sequence continues at coordinate 323,568 of VWZT01006311.1, forward strand.
GAGACGACTGAATAACTGGTGCTCTGTTACCTTTGCACTGCATATAAATCCTGTGCAGCTGTTGAATAATTCAAGAAAAAAAAAGGTTTGGCATCATGTAATATGCCTGATATAGTGAGCAAGTGGACCAGATTGTATTTGTTCTGTAAGTGGTTGCCTCTGCAGTGCAGAACAAAGAAGATCCTTAAAACTTTCCTATGGATGACTGTATTGTTACTGCCACAAGTGAAGCCTGGACGGATACATGTTTCTTTAACTTTGTTAAAAGATCAGTCTAATGGAGAAAGGTTATAGTATGACGGTAGGCAAATCTGTCTGTGTTCTACTCCCTCAGATATGTTACTGGTGCAGTTGTTGAATATGTGTGCTTTGGGCTTGATTTTTTTGGGCTGAGTATTAAAATCTTGCAGGTCAGTGGCACAAAAGTTTTTTACTAGGAAGGAATTGGGCTATAAAGTTTAATGAAGATTAGGTGTATTTCTTACTAGTTTAAGTCTAACTGAGAAGAAGTTGAACAACTGTTGAATGGGTGAAGAAGGCCAACTTCTAAGGAACTTCAGGGAGAACAATTCAATCTGAAAAATGCAGCTTGACTTTCTCTAAACTAGTTTACTGTACCAAGTGGAAGAGCAGATGATAAACACAAGGGCTGGTGTGGCATAAGGAGGGGGAAGTCGCTGCCTGATGTAGCTGATTATTTTGTAAGCTAGAATTGGTTTTGGAGAATATTTCTTTTAACAGAGGCATAGTGAGCCCTTCATTCCCTTCTGCCTATTCTGTGTTGTCTCTGCATCTCAGTGGATGTTTAAGTTACATATTTTCCTACCAACTCTTTCCTTTTACACTCAGCTTCACCTGGGGTGAATAAACCTTTCCCTAGAATAAAGAATTGGAGGGAAGTTATTTGGAGATGAGATGGGGGTTTCTCCTTCAGATACCAACTGTTAGTTCACATTTTACAGTAGAATGCCAGGGAGAAGCTCCACAGTGAGTCAGACAAACTGAAGAATTTTAAGGTAGCTCTGTTTTCTTTTAAGAAAGCCACTCATCCATTGTTTTGGTGCATTGTGATCTGTTATGCTGTCATACAATGATTGAAGATTCACTTGTCTTAAATGACTGGACCTCTTCCACCCTCACCAAATCTGTGCCAGACTTCCATGAACAAGACTGTATTGCACTCTTAAACTGTGTTAGACCTTTGTCAGAACCAGAGCTCCTTGCTTAAGTAAAGAGGATGGAAGAAGCTTAAAATCCTCTTTGAATCTGGGTCTCTTTGAGAACAGGACCTCCCCTGCCTTTGCATCTCTGAACAAGCATTTTGAGCCGGCATAGCCTATAAAAAGGCCTGGTTAAAGCATGCTGGTTAATATAAAATTTAAAATTAATTAATCTTCTTTTACTGTCAGCAGCATCTCCTTTTTAATAGGGTGCTGGGCAGAAATGGCTATTGCACAAGGACCAGTGTAAGATAGATCTGTCAGGTCCTTACGAAATTTATAGATGACATGGAAAGAGACAGGCTCTCAGATCAGTTTTTAGCTAGTGCCTGTCTTTGGACACAAACCTCACCAGACTCCCCCTTCCATGTATCTAGCATGCAGTGGGATAGTATGTTTCAGTTCTGCTGCTGAGCAGTATAGAGGAGGGTCTAGAATTCACAGCTTGATGTGTCTTGTTACGCCTTGCTGTACTCCAGTGATAAGCACTGCTTTGGCTGCTATAGTAAAAAAAAAACCCAAAAAACCCCAAACAAACAATAAACAGTACACCTTTTCTTACATTAATGGGTTTTTTGGGATGCCTGAGACAATTTATTTTCAGTCTTTCTTGCATTTATCATCAGTAAAAAGTGAAACTCTTCAGTTTCAGTTGTAAAATCACTTAGAATAAACAAACTGTGGAAAGACTAGTTTCAATAATACACTAATATTGTGCAAATAGCCGCAAACTTGGGATGTATCTGTGTTAGTATTTTAGTTGGAGCTGGGAATGTTCCCTTGAAGACAGTCAGTCATCCTCACCTGCTGTGTTTTGGCTAACGTGGAATGGTCTTGGAGCACTTGAACTGGAATCTTTTTGGATGAAACTGAATTTGAAGTTGTGATCTATGAGAGCAGTTTGTGTATGCTGGTCACTTGTGGTTGTAATCTGGTATGCTTTGAAGTAGAAATCATTGAAATGCAGAGGTGGTGGACACTGATCCTTAATGGCAATTATCTTGCTTTACAGATTTTCTTCTGTTGATCCATACTACTTATTGATGTTGTACAGACAGTGTGAGATTTTATTCAGCCACTTTAATAGATCCACGTATTTCTTACCTCCCCCCAATAAACAACAAACCAATACACAAAGATTAAAAACTCCCAACTCACCCCCCTTCCCAATAAAAAAATAGAGGGAATTAGACAGTAATGTGACTCTGTAGAGGGTTGTTGCTTCATGCCTAAAATTAGCCACAAAGTTTGTAAGCAGACTTAAGGGCCACACCTTCTGAAGAGTTGGAGGTTACTTCACTTTGGTCATAGATACGCAATCATAACCCTTCGAGCAAGGACAGGTTTTGATACTGTCTGAACTTGTGTGCTTGATTGCATTTCTGCTTTGTATGAATAGCTTTCTCAATGCTAGAAATGCAGCAGCTTTTTTCTTAAAGCTTTCTTGTGGCTGAGGTGCATGCATTTTCAAAATACAAATTAAGTGACGAGAGCTTGTAGAGTTTATGCAGTTTGTCACTCGTAATTTCAGACTTGGATGTGAAGGCCAATAATCCAAGGTAAGCGTGTCGTACGGCCAGATGGCCTTGTAATAGCCTTAGAGTTACCTCGATGTCTTTTATTCTCTACTGGAGTGAATGCAAGAGACTTTAGTTGATAAAAGTGTTAAAAAAGAGAGAGGAGAGTGGTAGTGCTGCCAACTCGAAGTACTAATGTATGTCTTTCTATAATCTTTGACACTTTTACAGCTTAAACGTCTTCTGTTAAAACTTTGCCAATTGAACTTGCTGAGGTGCTGCAGTTCACTTGCGTGAAGACCTTGGAAATTCCAGACTTCTCTTGGGTCTGTTCTAAATGCAGAATCTCCCTCCTGTTACATCTAGTATTGACAGACTGGCTTAACCTGGAAGCAACAGTGCAAGCCCATTTTCCTCTAGACTGGGCTTGTTTGATGTCCCCATAACATCAATACTTGAGTCACAATGAGCAGGGGACGCCTGTAATGGTTTCCTGCTGGAGTTTCACCAGCAATTTCACACTCAGCATAGTAACTTGATAGGAGCTTTGAGTTTGATTTTGAGGTGCATTTGTTTAAAAATAGAGACAATGATACCAGGCTCAAAGAAGTATAGAAAGACAGATGCTGTTTATGTCCAGTTTGTGCTGTAACAGTGATGTGTGCTTTTCTCTAAAAGAGGAAAGGGGTCTGTATTTGAAAAGGGATAAATAAACCAGTGAACTGGTGGTGTTGTGTCACTCCCTCCTCATGTATGCATGTAAGCAAATTGGCCTTGGTGAAGTTGGACTAATGTGATTCTTCACTTTCTGTTGTCAGTAGTGATGTTGCAATAACTTTGTGCTTTGGATGAATTTCAGCTCTTGTGGGTATTATAGTTCTTACTGGTTTTACTACCATTTTGAAAAGTATTCAGTGTTTACCTCCTAATTTAGAATTAGTGTTATGAATGCACCTTTATAATTGTAAAGCATGAACCCTGTCTGAAGTGTCTCTTGGAGCACTCTCCACTGAAGGATGACTCCTTGCAGGTTTGTAAGGAAGCAATAATGATGCTAAAGTTTCCCTTTGCAGCAGTAAACTGAAGCAGATGCGTTAATGAAGCTTTCTTTTCATAGGGGTAGGAGGAGGGGGTGGAAGGGACTTACTGTCATTTTCTTAACTGTATATTGACATTGTTACCATGTGTGTTGAAGAATTGTGCCCTCCTGGCTTAGTTCCCAGTCATGCCATAGGATTTACTTTGAATGGGAGCAATTTGGTAGTGGTATTGTGAGGCACACAATAAGATCTTTTCTGAACATGGAGCAGTTGATTGTTCCTTTCAGTTGTGAGCAATGTTTCACTATGTTGGTATAGAGTAATGGAAGTGGTCCCATGTACTAGAACTTTTTTACTAGTGCTGCAAAAGATTATTTTTTTTTTATTTTTTATTAGTGGCATTAAATGACAATGGTGCTTATCTTCTAGCATATTGTTAGTCTTACGGAATGTTATGAGTAGCAGTATTTAAGTAGGATATCACTTTGACATAACTGACTGCTATGCAGTTGAATTAGATATAAAAAAGTAGGATACTTTATAAGCAAATTTTAGTGTTTTGGAATAAAATATGTACATGTTCGTGTGTATTTGGAATTGAAGGCTAAATGACAAATGAGATCATTGTTGGCTGCATGTAGGACTCTGATATAAGCAGAAAGAGTGCTTTTGTCAGTTATACTGCTTTTGATCTAAACAGGATTTGTTTTTGGACCAGTCTTGGTGATATGTTAACTGGTAAGAACTTACCTGAGACCTGTAAAAAACTAAATATGATGTTTGAGTTGGTGGGGAAGACAGGTGGAGTATTTCTGAGGAGAAAAAGTAGGTGTTTTTCCACAGCTTTTTTCATCTGTGCTATTGCTTTTTTCTTAATCTCATTTTTGACAGAAGTAAAAGGATGGTTTTTGCAGACTTTGTTTGGAAGCATTTAATAGCTCACTCTCAGCTGCTGAGGAACATGACTTAGATTTAACACTTTGTTTATTAACTAACTTCAAAAGGTATGTTTTTTTTTTTTAATATGCACAGAGTAACTCTCTGAGAACAGGTTCTGGTTGGTTCGTTATTATGGTTTTGCTCAGGGCTGGCATTTTCCACCATATTGTTTATATAACACAGCAAGCTAAATGGTGGTTCGCTTGTCAACTTCTGTATGTGTGTTACTCTAAACTTTGTCTGCCTGTGAATTAAAATGTACATCAGCAGACAGCTTTGCCCAGTTGAATGAAGCCTTGGAGTTGTTTATGAAACTGTCTTTAAGTTTGGGGAGGGAGGGAAGGAAAACGGAAAACCCCTACAAAACCTAACTTGAAGGTGTGGCAAGAGCTCAGTCTTTCTGGAGCTGCCCCTGAGAGTGGAAATGGACCAACGCAAGCTCATAAATGCTTAGCTCATCATTTTTTGTCATTAATGAGGAACTTAGTCTTTCAAAATACTTGTTGCTGCAATGAAGATTCTTAATAAATGATACATTAATGGAAAAGACTGAAGAGCTTGTAATGATAAGTTACAAGTGAAAAGCCTGGGATTATTGACAAACGTACATGCAGGTTACAATCTTAAAAAAAATCAGCCTTCCAGCTGCGAATATATCTTTTATAGCACTTGATTGCTCTCCAAGCATTGCTCATTCTGAACTCTACAGGCTATTCTAACTACCTTTGTATGAGAGCTAACTTTTTTAAGGAGACCTTAAATAAACTGTCCCAACTTCAGTATAAATTGGGACAGTGATACTTTTTATTTGCTGTATGGTTAGAGTTTTTACGTTAATCCTGTAATCAAATTCTCAGTCTTCTTGCTCTTGCATAAACCTTAGAGAAGGAGAGTTCATGTCATGTTCCTGTTGACTGACATGCTACTGCATGTACAGTTGCTATTGTATTGTGGACCTTCTCTTTGCAATATGTGCGAGGTGAATGATTAAACTCAGTGAGAAGTGAGAGCACAGTAGGTGTTTTAAAATAAAATTAAAAAAAAAATTCTCCTCAGTTGTGACTTCCCATTTGTCACATTTCTAGAGTAACCTTTCTGCTCAGAAGGTTGTTTGTACTGATAGTTTGATGGATAAAGAAAGCAAAGCAAATGCTAATACTCTGCATGTATTCATGATCCCTAAGCTACGGTTGTAGCTTTAATAGTCCCCACAAGTGAGACATTGGTGTGAAAGTGTGTTTGGAAAACTTGTAAGAATCCGAAGGGTTTAAACATGAAAGGGGAGGAGCCTGAAACAAGTGGAAACTCCTCAGTGCATGTTTTTGCATGTATTGCTCTAGCAGTATTTTAGTTGAAAAGTTATTCAATTATTGTGTTTTGTGAATATCTAAAGCAAAATGAAGGTCTTTATGGGAAAGTAACCTTTTAAAATGTATTTCAGAATAAATGAACCCTGATCAGTTTAGCTTACATAAAACCCGAGATTCCTGCCAAGTGTAAATTATGTAATAATGTCTGTTACTCCCATAATAAAAACATTTCATGGGGAAAATTAAATTTCACGCCTTAATCTTTTGTTGGGAAAAGGAAAATCCAAACACTCAGGATTAGGTGAAACATTCCCAAGTTTACCTTGATGGAGTTTGTTACTGTGACCTAAAGATCTATCTGTTTTATTTCACTTGCTTTTGATGGTAAACAAGATTCCTTATAGTATGATAAATAAAAATTAATTACTGGAGTATGGAGAAGATGCTGTTAATTTAATCTTTCCAGACTGTCATGTGCTTAGAAAGATGGGGCGCAGAAAGTGTTGAACATGTACTGTCTATGTGCATTCATCTGAGTAACTGACTAAATGAGAATAATTCAGGAGGAGGAAAGTTACCAAGAAAAACAGTCATATCACTGAAGTTTTACTGGTTTGACTCTAAGCAAATCAGCATGTGGTTATATCTGGGTGGTTAGACTTGGTGCTTACTTTCTACTGAGATTCAAGTCTGTGTTGAAATCCTGAGGAGGATGGGGAAACTTTCTGGTCAGTAGTGTACTTAGCTTTGCCTTTTCCACTAGACTGACATTTCAGTGAAGCTGTTTCAAAGCTTGTGGAACTCTTACCACTTGCACTTAGTCTATTGGCCTGAACTTTGTGATGTTTGGGGCATGGCTTGGAGCAGGACACTTAAATTGGAAGTCCACATTCCTCCCCATCCTCCATAGCTTTTGAGGATGTTTGCAGAGCTCAACTAGGCCTGAGTTTATAGCATATGACCATGTAATCAGCAATTCTTTAGCTTTGGAACATTGCTTCTCTCAGCATTAATACTAGACTAGTTTGAGGTTTTTCAAAGATTAGTGGTTCTTGGGGCTCCTCTATAGGTTGGATATGTGCAGTAGAGTTTTCCAGGTGACAGCTGAGTCAAAAGTGCATTTTATCCGGGAAGTGCAAGTGAGATGTCTCTTGCCTTAGCAATTATTTATACTGTCCTGTTTTAAATGCTGATTAGCACTCTATTCTGAGTCTTGCAGGTGGTGATTCTGAGTGGGTTTCAAGGTAAATGTGGAATAAATGAAGATGTAACTTAAGTCTTAAATTTTATCTATAGTGTATAGTACTACCTTTGTCCTTCAGTCAGAGCTCCTACAATAAACCATTTTTTGCATGCAGCTGAAAGCTGCTTAGAAGACCTCTTACAGCTTATCTATGTGAAACTCGTTCCTGTCTCTGACATCATGAGTTTCGTGTCTCATTTGACTGCCTTCATTGGTGGTGTGCATTTCTTCATTCCTCTTTGGCTGTTACCAAACAGCTCTCAATCCTTTGAACTGGTAGATCTGCAGCCAGAAAATAACTGGTAGGGTTGAGCTTTCCTACCGAGTGGAGCTGGCTGCATTCCCATTCTGAGCACTTGATTTTTTTTTTTAAGCTGAAGAGGAAAGATGTAAATACTCATAGCTGTATAAAGACTTAATGCATGGAATCTTGAGGGAGATGAGTATATATCTATTTTTGAGAAGAGATCTTTGACAGGTGCTCTAGTCTTGTGCTTTACTGTGCTAGCTTAATGCTTAAGTGAATAATTCAGTAATCTTGCACACAAGAAAGATCTGAATTTATCTGCAAAACTCAGGTGTGAGAAGATGTTTTATTCATTTAAAATGACTAAATAATTGTGTGCTTTGCAAAACAGTTACACTGGTAGTGATTTGTAACTTCATCAGGTGATTCTTTTGAAATGCTGCTTTAATATTAGGAGCTGATGTGGAAAGGTTTGTAGCTGTAAATTAATATTTGTAAATGGTCCAGAAATAAACAATATTCCACCTACAGGTCTGTATCTGTATCTTGGAATCCTGATAGCTTTCTGTTTTGACTTTCTGCTGACAGGTCACATTTAGGGCAGGCAAAACATAAGGCACATAGCCCGCCTGAGAGTAGAAAATCTATTTCAAAGACACCCAAAGTGCAGTCTAATACTACTTCTGAGCAGTCCAAGGGACACTTTTCTAAAAGGTAATTGTGCTTCATATTCATATGTTAACCAGTGTTATCTGCACTTCCAAACTGTGTATAATTATTGAGTTATACAGAGTTCTTATAAAACGTGTGACTAATAGATATTTAACTAATCTAGGTATTCCATTCACTGGATATATTTCAGTGTTTCAAATTCTGTTTGTTTGGTTTTTTTTTCTAATTCACCAACTAAGAGCATTCCATCAGTGATGGGGAGGAAATGATTTCTGCATAACTAGTCCTGGAATACTTGCAAGGTCTTTCTCCCCTGCTTCTGCTTCACGTTGGGAGAAGATTGCCCAAGGAGTTTAGAGCAATGTCCAATATGAATTGAAACATGCAATAATCTAAAGTAGGCCTGTGTTCAGGGTAATCATCTTGGTATTGCTTGTCTGTTCTTCATATGCTTCCACTATATACACACTGGAACAGTTTTCTGTCACATAGAAGAGAATTTTGCCATTTTTGTATATGATTCACTACATCAATTTAAAGATTTGATGAGAAACTATCCTTTCTTTAAGAGCCTTTCTTGACCTAGAATCCAGTTATGACTAGTTATGCATTACTGAACACTCCTTAGTCTCTTGTGGAACTTATATTCTCAAACATTCAGTTAATAGCTTCATGGCTTGATTTTTTTTTTTTGCTTGATTTAATCAGTTTGACATATCGATATATAAAAAACAGTAAAATCTATTCAAGTTATAACTTCCTTTTTAAAAAGGCAGTGTATTGTGCTTTTATTTTGCAATCTACTTAGTTTTTATGCTAGCAAATGTGTGTGATATAACTGTTCTCATACAAGCATGTGGGAGTTTTTGTTTGCTTCAATGTAAACTTAACAGTGTTTCTTACATGCAGTTTGCTTTATTATTAAAGAATGATAACATTTATCATGCAAAACTCTTAGAACTGTGAGGCTTCTTGAGTTCAACTCTAATGCTGTTTCTGCTTACCTCTACAGAGGCTGTAGTTCATCTGCTGTTTTAATACCACAACAAGAAGATCCAGAGAGAGTCAATACTTCAGAAAAGCAAAAAACGGGGCAAGTGCCTAAGAAGGACAATTCTCGAGGAGTTAAACGCAGTGCTAGTCCAGATTACAGGAGGACCAATTCTCCTAGCTCTGCTAAAAAACCCAAAGCACTTCAACATACTGAAACTTCCTCGGAAACTAACAAGCCACATACTAAATCTAAGAGAAGACACTCAGACCAAGAGCAGCCCAAGTCTACACAATTGCCATCAACAAGCAAGGCTCACACCAGAAAGGGTGGAGCTGCTGGTAGCTCCCGAAGTCAGAAAAGGAAAAGGACAGAGAATCTGTCTTGTGTAAAGAGTGGGTCATCAGTTGAATCAACTGGCACTGAAGAAAAGTCAGCAAAAGTCTCCAAGCTGGCTTCAAAATCGGTGACCTCAGCCAAAGCTGGGTGTAGCACCATCACCGATTCTTCTTCTTCAGCTTCCACCTCCTCCTCCTCTTCTGCTGTTGCCTCTGCTTCTTCTACTGTTCCTCAGGGTGCCAGAGTAAAACAGGGAAAGGACCAGAGTAAGGCTAGACGTTCCCGTTCTGCATCCAGCCCCAGTCCAAGAAGGAGTAGCAGGGACAAAGAACCAAGTAAAACAGGTGGCTCTTCAAAGTTTGACTGGGCTGCTCGATTCAGCCCAAAAGTCAGTCTCCCTAAAACAAAACTGTCTCTACCAGGCTCTTCCAAGTCGGAGACATCAAAACCTGGACCTTCAGGACTACAGGCTAAGCTAGCAAGTAAGTAATTCTTTTGTGGGAGAATAAACACATATGTTTTAAAATCAAGTCTTCTAAACAAATACTTCTTTATTTAAGCTGCTTGGTATCTTCCTAGAAAAATTAACTTTTAGTATGTTCTGCTGAGTTAAGTAAAGCTGTGACTGAGGCTTTTTACAGCTAAAGCAGACAATTTAAGTTCAGTCGATGTTCTGTAAATTTAAGTTGCTTCTGTGTCTTGCAAATTGATTTTAAAAATAAAATACATGCAAAATAATTGGATGTTGTGATGGGGACATTTATGTTAAAAACCATTCTCAATTATATTCCTTTTGTCAGATTTTTTTTCCCCCTTGTTTTCTTAAGTCTTCTTTTCTGAATGGGAATGATAAATGCTGGAAAACAAATAGATCATATGTGGCTTCTTCTTTCAAACTTACTTTCCTGATTTTTCCTTGTTGTGAGAATCTGTGATGTTTAAGAACAGTAATGTTGTAAACCTGGTGTACATAGTACTGGGGATATTAGTCACTTTATCTTTTAAGTTGTTCTTACAAAGTATGGCTCCTTGCTGGTGCTGAGTTTGAATAGCAGCTACTGTTCTTGAACACGATCACTGAGAAATGTAGGCCGTTTCCAAGCAGAGCACCTGCTTGCTAGTATGCAGATATGCTTGTAGCTCTGTTGTCTTGAACAATTTTTTTTTTAATGTGTTTTGCTGCCTTTGTGTACTGAATAATTTATTTACTGCATGTATTCTCTAAAACTTGATGTAAGAGGTTGGATTCCTAAGCTTGCTTACTGTTGTCCCTTTACTTAGGCATGATTACAAGTAGCTTGTCCCAACTGACACATCCGTAGCTGATACTAATCCAGGAAATATGTGAAATAATCAAAAGCAACTGGGTGTCTTCCTGTATAATCAACATAGGTCAATTAAATTGAACAGGTTTGTTTTGGATAACATGCTTGACTGGAGTATTGATTCTGGAATGACCTAATGTAACAGATGAAGAATGGCATTTGGGAAGGAGAGAGGAGTTATTTGCTTTACAGCAAAGGTTTTTTTTCTACCTGCTCCATGATTCAAGGCTACCAGGTGATGAATTCCAGAATCGAAACTCTGAGTTTGCACAGGGTGGAAGGAGAGGGAAGTGACTAGAAGTCAGGTAACAGACTTCAGGTAACATGCTTCAGGTAACAATGGGAATGACCAACAAGTTATGAGCTAAGTCAGGCTACAGGCAAAGAAGGAAAGCAATAGGGAGGAGAAAGAATTTACCTCCAACAAGTGAACAAGAAGATGAAAGCAGAGAGCAGTTCATGTGATAAGTTACAAAACTTCGTCAAGGAGTGAGAAGGGGAATGGTGGGATAGCACAATGTCAGGGGGGCGTGTGTGTTGTGTACCTTGAAAAACAGCATTGAGAATGTGAGCCTAAACTGTCACTGCAAAGATTACTGAGAAAGATGCTTTGACTTAACTTTCAGTTCATAGAAGAGCTGAAGGTGTTTTGCCAGAAGATGTGTTGAAATATATGTGACAAAACCAAGTCGGTAGGGACTGTAGGGGTGTGTGTGTCTAAGATGTCACTGCTAAGGGGCACAAAGCATGGTGAGAGATGTTTCTATATGCAATAGAGAACCAAATTATTTTCTGTAGATGACATTTCAATTTGAGGGAGGGGAAAAGTACTAACAGGTGATATTAGGAAGTCTAAAATGTCTAATGCCTCTTTTTTTTACCATAGATTACAGCAAAACTTTTTCCAGTAAATACCATTGGTCACGAAATATCACTGTAAGAGCTCAACACAGAACAGAAGTCTTAAACTACAATATTTTCAAACACTCTCAGCCTTTCAAATAGTGTTCTCTGACAACAGGTTGAAGTGATCTTGGAATCAATAATAACTACTGTTAGCTTAGTCTTCTTTTAAAAAAGGAGAAAGCTTGTGTGACGTACACTTTCAAACTATTTGGACAAATTTGAAGTATTTTAACAAAACACACAATTTGCATAATGCTGAGAAGTGTCATGAAAATATGAAGAAAATAAACCGGCAGGATAGGTTTTTGAGAAAGAATGGGTAAGTTCAAATTTATTTTCTGTAGCAGACTAGTAGCCTTAGAGGATAAGGGAGCAGAAGAAAGTGATGTCTCACACAAATATTAACACCCTGGAGCTTTTTGAAGCAGGAAGGCAAAGAGTGATCTAGATGAAATTGGAGGTGTACACCTTTCTACCTGGAAACGAGTCCTTAGAAGTCATAGTAATTCTAGTAATTCATAGTGTAGAAACTAAAAGCTTAAACTTAGTAGGCTTTTATAGATGTATGTATTATGAAACACATTTGGAGAAGTCTGAAATATGGCTTAGAGAATTAGTGGGAGATGAAAAAAAAACATAACTGCAAAAACATCAGAAAAAATGATGGGTGGAAGTGGTTCTAGGAAAATAAGTGGGAGGAGAGGGGAGATTATTCAGGCTAACATAAAATCATAGAATGGTTTGGGTTGAAAGGGATCTTAAACATCCTCTCATTCCAAACCCCCTGCCACAGGCAGGGCCACCTTCCACTACACCAGGTTCTCAAAACCCCATCTGGTCAGTCATGTCTATATAAATGCAATGCTGTTCCCTTCTGGGGATGATGCAGTTCAAGAAGCATTGTTAGAGGTTGTGATCTTTGAGTGAAAAATAATAGCAGTTGTTCTGGCTTACTCTACTGAAGTGAAGAATGAGGAGAAGCGCGGCTGCCATCTTTGTAGAAGTTTTTCACATGCTGGAAGAGAGTGAGGAGACTCCCTGAGGTTTCTTCTCCAGTCCTCCTGGATAGCTAATAGGTGTTAAATCCAGCCCAGGTGACTTTCAGAGTGTTAAGCTCTACACAGCAGTCTCTGTAACAGAGCAGTGACATCACTTGAGTAACAAGCAAAGAATATGTTGGAATAATAAAACAGGCTAGACTAAAGCTTTTCACATCTATTTGAGTAGTTGAATATTTCCTCATGGGGGGAAGGGGGAAGAGAGGAAGAAAGTAAGTTTCTCATTTTGCTCTCGTGATTTGACTATTTTCACATCCCTTTCAAGCTATATCTGTTGTAGGGGCTTTTTAAACGTTGCAAATCGGGTCATGTTACTGATTATGCAACACTATGAAATGAAGCTTAATTATGTTTCCATTATTAGGGAAATCTTTTCTGTACTTTGTGTGTTGTCTTGTGACCCTTAAGTAGGAAGAAGCTGGCAACAGTGGCTGGGACAGTGCTGAGAGCAGGGTAATTTAGGATAGCTGTCCCTGCCTGAGAAATCTCTACCTAATACTTGGAGATTTGGGGGGCTAGGGAGGTTATTGGTGTATGCACTGAAAAGCCACATGAACATAAACATGAAGCGTAAATGGTATGTAACTCCTAGCTTTGAGGGATTTGGAAGAGGTGAGAGAGAAAAGAGTCAGAAAATAGCTCTGAATTAGTTTATTTGGGATTGTGGGTAACAGTGCTGGCTTGGGTGATGGTGGTTAGAGCCTTGGAGTTGTGGACTTATGATTGAGGCAGTAAGATGGCTGGCTTGGAGATACTTGCTTTAATTGTTGTGACTGGCTGTGTGGGGCTTCTATAAGAGCTGGGGATGTCTGGGTTGGTACTGAGGGAGGGTAATGGTGGAATATTTACAGTGACAGGAGGCTGTCTTGCCTTCCCCTGCTACAGCTCTTTTCACCCTATCTCAGTTAGTGAGAAGAGCAGCCTCGCACAGGAGCCAATCTGAAGTCTAAAATTCCAGTCTGAACAAGTAAATCACTCCTGATTGCCTTTCTGAGCTGCAGATGAAGGGCTTTCTAGGTTATGAACTGTGAAAGTTTTACTAACTTTGTTTTGACTTGGGTAATAAATTCAGACTTAATAAGTGATTGCAGTACAGCTACATTCAAAACTTTTCTTTTGCACAACAAAATATTCCTTAAAAAAATGCTGACGAGTAAACACACTTAAATGTGAAGTTGTTAGATTTTTTTATTTTGATTTGTTAGGCTGTGCTATTTCAGGTTTAGCCTGTTTGAATGTATTTTCCTTCTGACTCATAAACATGAGTGCTTGGCATACAAAATAGGATGATGTCAGGGCATGAGCAATATATGTCTGCCATAAGAAAGCCTGTACTTCTGCTTTAATTCTGAAGTTTACTTCTGAAGTTTTTGCAGGTGTTGCTTAAACCTGATTTTCTTTGAGGGGTTTGGATTAGAGATCATTTAGGTAAACTTGACACCCACAAATCTGTGGACCCTAATGAGATGCACCTATGAGTGTTGAGGGAGCTGGCAGATGTTACTGCTAAGCCATTCTCCATCATCTTTGAAAGGTCATGGAGAGCAGCAGAGATGCCTGAGGAAAGCCAGTGTCACTTCAGAAAGGGCAGGGAGGAGGACCCAGGGAACTATAGGCTGGTCAGCCTCACCTCCATCCCTGGAAAGATGATGGAGGAGCTCATCCTGCATGCCATCTCTAAGCATGTGAAGTAAAAGAAGGTTATCAGTAGTAGCCAATATGGATTCACCAAGGGGAAATAATGGTTGACCAGTCTGATAGTCTGCTGTGATGGAATGGCTGGCTGCGTAGGTGAGGGGAAAGCAGTGGATGTTGTCTTACCTTGACTTCAGCAAGGCTTTTGACTCTGTCTCCTGTAGCGTTCTCCTGTGGGTGAGGTGAATGACAAGGAACTGGGTTGAGAACTGACAGAATGGCAGAATTCAGAGGGTTGTGATCAGCAATGCAATGTCCAGTTGGAGGCCTATAGCTGGCAGTGTTGCCCAGCAGTCAGTACTGGGTCCAGTCCTGTTGTACTGGTTCATCAGTGACCTGCAGGAGGGGGCAGAGTGCACCCTCAGCAAGTGTGATGATACAAAAGTGAGAGGTGTGGCTAATACACCAGAGGCTGTGCTGCCATTCAGTTAAACCTGGAGAAGCTGAAGAGTTGGGTGGAGGGGAACCTAATGAAGTTCAAAGGCAAGTGCAGGGTCCTGCACTTGGAGAGGAATAACTTCACACGCCAATGCAGGTTAGGGGCTGACCTGCTGGAAAGCAGCTCTGTGGAGAAGGACGTGGGGGCCCTGGTGGAGAACAGGCAGTGCATGAGCCAGGAGTGAGCCCTTGTGGCTAAGAAGGCCAACAAAATCCTGGGGTGCATTAGGGAGAGCACTGCTAACAGATCAATGGAGTTGATCCTGCTCCTCTACTCGGCCTTGATGAGGCCTTACCTGGAGTGCTGTGTCCAATTCTGGTCTCCCAGAATTAGGGAAGCGAAGGAACTGCTGGAAAAAGTCCAGTGGAGGGCTATGAAGGTAATGAGGGGACTGGAGCATCTCTTATGAGGAAAGGCTGAGAGATCTGTGCCTGTTTAGCCTGGAGAAAAAATGGCTTACCCATGCATACAAATACTTCAGGGGTGGTTGTCAAGAGAGATGGGGCCAGACTCTTTTTTCAGTTGTCCTCAGCAATGGGACAAGCAGCAGAGGACACAAACTGAATACAGGGAGTTCCATCTGTATATGAGGAAAAACTTCTTTGAGGGTGACAGAGCAGTAGAACAGGCTGCCCAGAGAGACTACGGAGTCTCCTTTTCTGGAGATACTCAAAACCTGCCTGGACATGATCACTGAACCTGCTTACATGAACCTGCTCTAGCAGGGGGTTTGGAGTAGATGATCTCTGAAGGTCCCTTCCAACCCCAGCCTTTCTGTGAGTCTGTGACAATTGCTCTATATATTACAGAAACACTGCTGAATAAACAACTTCTGGGGATGAACATTCAGACCAATTCCTCTGAAAGCCCTTGTTGTCTGTCTGTGGCAGTATGACTGGTTCTTTCCTCCATCAGGCATACACAGGGCATCTTTAATCTCATTTTCCTGAGCACTGGTTGTGCTCTATTTGCTGGTGAATGCTTGCCACTTCTAGCCTCCTGCAACTGCTAAAGGCACAGGACTAACCTTCAATTTGGAGGCTGTGCTGGCCATTCCAAATTTTAATGACAATGTGAGTGCAAGGAAGAAGGCTCAGTCTGAAGAAATTAGCAATCCTGAAGTTATGGTATTGGGAACACTCAAAGGATTTGCAAAAGATGCAGATGGTAAGATTGACTTAAAATTGATTGTTTAAGAAGGCTTCTTAAGGGCAGAGTGGCTTTGAACAGCAGGAAGGGAACATGCTGTGAGAAGACTTTCTTTGCTTTCTCTTTTAGCTATAAAATTAATAGAGGGAGCTGGAAGCTCAATTGTACCCTGGTAGATGCTCAGGGACAGAAAAGTAAAGACTTGGGAAAAGAAACACGTAGAAAGATCTGACAAGTAGAATGTTCTTGAGCAGCAGGAGAAAATGTGCTCAGCTCTTCTAGGTGCTCAGGGTGTGATGTATTCTGCAGCTCACCCACCAAGCAGTAACTGGGTAACTGTACAGTCTCTACAACCCTCTGAGGTAATTCAGTTTAAAAAGATGGCTCAGCAAATTTAATGGCACTTGTGGAAAAGGACACCCCCTTTTATTGCATCTTTGCCCTACTGCCTGATGGTGTCTGTGCTCATTTGATCCTTAAGCAAGCTCACCTCACCAGACTGGCAGAATACTAAAACAAGAAAGTGTGTGTTACATGTGTATTTTGTACATCCTGAGATTTATTTGGGGAAAAGAAGACATGGATGTGCCATACTGTTAAACAACAGTAAGCTCTTAAGCTATCTCTGCTGCTATGTGAAACTCTTGGCTTTAGCAGAAATCCTGTTTTGATACAAGCTGAGGCAGTCTTCACTTACAGTGGATATGTGGTGTCTCATCGATAGCCCATTAATAAGCTAATATGAAGTTACCTAATTAGGTCTGACTACTTGAAAATGACTACCCACAGATTTGAAGTAGTAAATGGTGAGCTGACATAAAGGATGAAAATGTGCCTTTTTTTTCCAGGGAAATCTACTGTATGATGATGATTCATTTATTCTTCTAATGTAAAGCAAAGGTACATTTCACTTAGAATTTCACCATAGTATTACAGGTACTGAGTAACCTAGTTTTCTGTGTGTGTTATATATGGGAAAGTATTTCTGTGAACTCAGTGGGGCAAACACATTTTACCTGTGAAGTAATACAGTGCTATACCTAGTGCCAGTTGAAGCATGCATTTTCTGGTGTAAAATACAACGAGCTCTGAGGGAAATTTTGATGTATCCTTGTACTTAAAAGTACTTGAGAAGTGTAGCTATGGCATAGGATCCTTCTGCAACCATTTCAAATGAGTTTTGTCTTATATCTCTACCTTATGATTTCTCCTGTCACACCTGCCGCTCCCCCCCCACCAAAGTATTGCATGTGCTGTATGCAAGTAGGGTTGGAGTCATTGCGTTGTGGTAACTTCAACTTAGAGTTTTGGTTTCAAAGCATATGTAGTAAAAATACCACTGCTTTTTGAATATTTGAAGAAGTTATATATGTTCTATATGTACAGACCATCTGGAAATTCAAGTGGCTGGCCTGCTTTAGTTCAGTGCTTGGTGGCTTTTAAATACAGAACACTGTTATTTCCCTAGAGGTTGCCAAATTTCTGGAGTTGCTAAGCCAAGTGTGTTGTAAATACATGAATATCAGGTTAACCTTCAGCTGCATGGAACTTCACTGCACACAGCATTGTGTTTCTGGGTCAAATATGCTGTGGGGTTGGAAAGGACACACTATTAGCCTCATCAGTAGTAGCTTTTTAGATCACTTTTCCTTTTCTGTTAAATATCCAGTCAGAAGCTGCATAGTTATCATTCCATCCATCAGTACCCACAACTCTGCATTCCTGGAATGTTTTGGGATTAAGGAAATAGGAGCTATTTTGATAGCTTCTAAACTCCAAGGCATTGCATGCTTAACTATGTTTTATTTTTTCTTTGTTGCCAGAAGAGGGAGCAGTGATCTTACTTTTCTTTTCAAAATTCTTTACATCTGTTCTGGTAATAAGATGTCTAAATTCAATGTTACGATGTTCTCTTCTGTTACATTTATTTATTGTGGAGGTGTGTGTGTGGGATCGCTGCGATGTCATACTGGGTCTGATAAAAATTCTTAATTTTCACCCTAAATTATCAGTTTTCTGCTTTGGAAGCTGCCATTGGATATTTCAACCTGATAGTAAGCTTGCTGAGAATCATCTGAGAATGTTGTATTGCATGGGGTTTTTGTGTGTTTAAGATTAACCTGGTTCTGTGGTGGGATGTTACCAGAACAATGGCTTTGTCACCTATAGCAAATGGTTATCAATTGGGTCAGTTTTCAATAGTGCAAATACTTGTAAATTAAACTCTGGAACCCCTTTTCCAAAGCCGTGAGGATGTGCTTGCTTATTTGCATCAAGGATGGCCTTATGTGACAGTAAGAGGGGCTGAAGTGGTGTAATTGAAATAGGAACACAAATAATACATGTGATAGATCTCAGCACTGGCAGTGCTTGACTCCTGGAAGGGAGCATGTTCTGGTTTAAGACAGTTACTTTTAAGCCATATGTGAATAAAACTGACTAAAATTTGAGATTACAACCACCACAGCCTTCCCTCTCGAAATACAGTTTCTTTTTTTCTGTTCAAGGCTAAAGCATCTTCTTTTAAGTGTTTGAACATGGAAATAATACACTTGTATCCCATAATGTGATACCTCTTCAGCATGAGAAAGATGATCTATAGCTGTAGTATATAGTTTAGGAAAAGGTGCCTACATAAAAACTTGGAGTTAGTAGTACTTAACTCAATGAGTAAAAGTAAGTGCCTGAACCTTTCTTTTACTGGTATAGCAGTTCAGTGTAAGCTGACTAAAATTTATGTGGGCTTATTGTGGTTCTTACGTAGAAGCTATTCTTCATCATGGAGGTTTCCTGTACACAAAAGTTTAATTTCTTTGTAGAACTGCTGTGTATTTAAAGACTGATTTACTCTCAATTCTTTACATATTGCATAGGTCTAAGAAAATCTACGAAGAAGCGCAGTGAATCACCACCTGCTGAGCTCCCCAGTTTACGGCGGAGCACACGGCAAAAGACCACGGGCTCCTGTGCTAGCACCAGGTAAAACTTAAGGAAATGAAACTAGATTACTACAGTGAGTTGGTATTCATGTCATTTTCATGCATGAAAATTGGCCTTGTCTGTCTCTTACTTGGCTATTGTAAAAGTAGCTGTAGCTTTTCAGGCCAGCTGGATTACTCTGTATGCCGATGTCATGGATAGCACATAGAATTTGTCACCATCAGACTTCCAGTAAGTCCCTCAGCTGTGGAGGTGTGATGGAAGAGAAACAGCCAAAGCCAGTATCACAAACTTAAGTAATCCTGTCCTTAGGGAGGTGTTTAAGAAGACAGACAGTAGTGCTGAAGTACTTTCTGTTAAGTAAGTATTTCAGCACTACTGTCTGTGTTGACAGAAGTGCTGAACTACTGTCCATCCTGAATAGTAAAATAGATGATCGTTTTGAAAAATAAGGCTTCATGGTACCACACAGGAGTCTGTTTTAATAGGGTGCACTGTTAAGCTGACTCAGCTTGTCAGCAGTTTCATCTGAAGTGCATCTAAGTACTTAATGTACTTCCTGGTGCAGAGGAGAAGTAGTCCTGAATTAGTAATTTTAAACAGCTTGTAGATTAAATGGGAGGGGAGAGTTAATGTGTCCTGTGATGCAATAAACTTCTGTAGTTGCATAAATTCTGGAACTAGGTGTAGGAAGCCTTAACAAGCTTTATTTTTGTTCCTATGCCTAGGCTATGTTTAGTAGTTCCAGCACATCCTCTTTTCCCTCTTCCACACCATTAAAAAACCCCCACTTCTGAAGTCTTGATTCTGTTGTCAAGTGTGCATTTGAATTTGACTGTTTACTTTGTAGGCATATGTATTCGTAGTGATGATAGCTGTAGTGTTTTAAAACAGCAAATCTAAATAGGCTCACCCCCTCAAACTTGTTCTGCCACTGAAAACCAAATTGAATATCAGAGTCCTCTTTTTGCTTTCAGTAGTTCAGAACTTCTTTAAAGATGGTTATTCTGTCATCGGCCTTCTCAAATGTGTATATGATTTATAACTAACAGTCACTTTAGCTTGCTCATTTTTACCGCTATATTTTAGTAGACTGCCTAGTCTTCAAAGGTGGAATGTGAGGACCTGTCTGTAATGCTTCAGTGTAAACAAATCACTGCCATGGTGCAGGACAGGGAATGTACAGAAGGGCTGGATAGTTTTGTGAGGATTGATTCTTACACAAATTGCTTGTTTGTGCAATGTTGTGGTAGTGATGTACATAACCATTATGCAGTCTTTAGTAGGCTTACATTAATAAACCTCTTATCTTAGTTCGTACTGTCTGAAACTTTGTTTTTTGTACCTTTAGTCGGCGAGGCTCTGGCCTGGGCAAAAGAGGAGCAGCTGAAGCTCGCCGACAGGAGAAGATGGCTGATCCTGACAACAACCAGGATGGAGTTAACTCTTCAGCTGCACGAACAGATGAGCCTCCCCAGGGAGCTGCAGGTGAGAAGAAATTTCAACTGAAGAACTTTTAGCATAGTTGCCAGTATAAACTTCTTTGCATTTAAAAATAGTTAAATGGATTAAGTTCTGAAGAGAAATTATTTAAGCTGGTAAATAATGCTGGAAGGTTTTTGAGTGAGAGGGGCCCTTACGTTTGATTGTTTTTTGGCTATTTGGTACATGTTTCAGTTATCCTTTTTTGTAGGATGCAAACTATATCCAGTAATCTAGATGTTAGTTTTCAAGCTTCTGCTACTTATAAAGAAAGTAACTTCAGCTGGTGCTACATAAAGTACCACCAAGTGAAAAGACATGAAACTTTTCAGAATACTGTAAAAGGTCTGTTGAAACTACTCATAAATATTCTACAGATTTTCTGTTGAAATTGCAAGCATGTTTGTACTGGAGAAATTTGTGACCAAGTTGAATTTTGTTACTTGCACAGTCCTATTACATAATTTTATTATCTGGTCCTCATTAGTGAGTTCAAAGGAGCTGTTCAGTAATTATGCTGAATGTTAGAAAATATTAAACATTCTATGCTTAGAGCTGGCTACATCAATACAAAAAGAAGTAATGGAAACTTAAGTACAGTATAATATTCAAGAAAACATACATTTATTAAGGATAGAGGTAAATCTGTCTGAAACTTAGTTTTATGGATCTAGGAGTGTTTTTTTCATTATCTTGTTTTGATAAAGCCATTCTCTTCAGCTTTTGGAAAGTACTAGACCTGTAGACTGGTCTGTTTTAAAATGAAAGTTGTACAAGGAGTTTGCTGGTGACAGTGTTAAATGCAGAGTGTACTTTTGATGGCGAAGACTTTCTTTCATGTGAGTTTTGTGGCTTTAAAGACACAGTAACTTGTATTAATCTCTTACTGTTTCTTTAGCTTCTAGTTCTGTTGCTGGAGCTGTAGGTATGACAACTTCTGGAGAGAGTGAGTCAGATGATTCTGAGATGGGAAGACTACAAGGTATAAAAGTTGTTACTAATTTACTTTTTTCCTTGTTATCAGCCTATAAATAACCATACCTACACAAATTCTATATGACATTCAGTGGGAAGGCTGTATTTTGTTTCACTCTCTGTGAATGTGTTTTTGCTTACAGTAATTCTGAAGTAGGGATTGACAAGCCTTAATTCACGAAAGATGCAACAATGTCTGGAAGGGGGTGGGGTAGTGTCCTTGTTCATTTAAATGGTGTGTAATACACTACTATTGATGATTTTCTAGGAGGAGGTGGGGGGAGAGAACTGAGAACTCAGTCCTATTAAGTGTGTAAGCTCAAACATGAAAATACTCTTTGCAAGCATGTTTTAAGTTTAGAGGCCAGGTTAGGCCTACTGTACTCTGCCTGCTTCTGGATAACATTTTTTTTGTGCTTGTCATTGATACCCATGTTGCTGTAAGCTTTGACCAAAAAAATTATGAATGTTCTTAAAATGCTTGCTTTTGTGCTTGGGCTAAAGGAGTCTGGTCTCTCAAAACTAGAGTATGACAGGTATAAACTCAGTTTGCATGTCCTGCAACTGGTCTAATGATTTTGCTACTACATTGCAGGGAGTCCTGAGATCATGATCTCCCTTGCAAATGACAGGTTTTTGTTAATCTGGATATTTAATGTGGAAATGAGTGCTGTCAGTATCAGTTCACTTGCTTATAGTTCTCTTGCTTATAGTTATAGTAAGTATAGGTATGCATTAGAAATATTGGGCTAAATTTGTTTTCACTATTATTGATTATTTTATTGATCAGCAGTAGTCACGGTTGCTACAATAAAAATCAGAATCACCCACTTAGTTTAGCTTAAGTAACAGTACTGTAAAGTGTTGAAAATCAATCAGAAAAGAAACCCGCTAATACTTAGCAGAGTTCTTCCCTCTCCTGCTCATCAGCAAATAAAGCTGTGAACCTGTGTTTCAGTGTCATTTTTGTTCAGATTGGTAGTGCCTGCAGGTCCTGAAAACATGAAGATAAGCCTAACCTATCCTATATAGTTTGAGTTCAGATTTGAAATTACAGCCTGATGTATCTGCTGTTCTGGCTCTAGGCTTGTAACAGTTTAATAGATGAGGTTACTTTTGTGAAATACACAACTGTGGAAACTCAGCGGGTGACTTCTTAAAGGACTTTAATGCTCTGATATAAACAAAAATTAGTTACTTGTTCCTCAAAGGTCATCTTTTTGGTGTTTTTTTGATATTGAGGTAGCTGCAGTCATCTAATCCGAACTCTTAAAGTACCAAAATTCTAGTAGTCTTAAATGATAACGTCACGGAATTTAAGCTTTTAAAAATATACGTAGAAGCTTTGACAATGGCTGTTATCCTCTGTTTGCTTTTAGCTCTATTAGAGGCTAGGGGTCTTCCTCCTCACCTGTTTGGCCCTCTTGGTCCTCGGATGTCGCAGCTCTTCCACAGGACAATTGGAAGTGGAGCTAGTAAGCAAAGTTTGTCTAATTTGACTTAATTCTTTCCACTTCCAGACTAGTAGAATTCAGCCAATAGTAAATCTAATACTTGTATTAGCTTCATAGTTTAATATTTTACATGTTGGAGACTTGTATGTCATGATAGTGCTAGACCACTGGTCAACAATTTTAATTTGCTTGTCTTCCTGTAAGGAAGAGAAATTTGCCTTAGCTGTATTTCTTTGCTTTTCTTTTTTGGGGCATCTTAATGTTCCCTTCTAGGTGGGGAAGGGAGGGTTCTTGCCTTTTCACCCCTTCCTTATCTTTTTCTTTTGCATGATGGGCTGCTTAACAAAAGACCTCTCCAACCCCCTTGGGTTTTTTGCTAGCTTTAAACAAATGCTTAAGCTAGCTTTAAAACAATTAGTAGATGTTAGTTCTAAGTTATGTCGGTTTTAGTTTCAAAAGTGTCTTAGGTTTTGGACAGAATGAATTTCCTTCAGACATTGTGTCAGTGAGAACGTGGGTCCTTAGACTTGTTGCACCACGTCTGCACTATGCAGCTGGCTGAGATGTGTACCTTCTAGTCCAAGTCTGGCTTCCCAGGAGAGCCAGAGGCAGCCTGTTACACTGCATGCCAAGAAGAGGATGGGGTCTCATGGGTGCTCCATGTGCTGTATTATCTGGGGGGTGTTGCAAAGTCCTTTGCACAAAGGTGGGATGGTTTGGGTTCTGGCACCTGCTGTAGGTTGGCAAGATGGCTGTGGTGAGCAGTGTGGCGGACTCCCTGTGCTGACCAGTCTGCACTGGAAAGGCAGCCAAGAGTGAGATTTTGTGTCCCTTCCCTATTCCCCCTTTTTATGACAGGGAAAGGAAATGAAACTACAAATACAGAGGAAAACAAACTATCTCTGGTCTTCCACTCTGGCAGAAGTGTAGCATAACAGTTCCCTTGAACACCTTCTAATACCTTCTTTCCTAAATTTTTTCTGGTTATCTAGGCTCTAAAGCTCAACAGCTTTTACAAGGTCTCCAAGCCACTGATGAAAGTCAGCAACTACAGGCAGTGATTGAGATGTGCCAGCTGTTGGTTATGGGAAATGAAGAAACATTAGGAGGATTTCCAGTCAAGAGTGTTGTACCAGCTTTGGTAAAGATTTAATCTCAGATTTCTATTGGAGGGTATAATATTTCACTCAATATCTTGCTTAAATTAAATCATCGTTATTTATATTGACTTAGACTTCTAAGTGTGTTCTTCTAAGTGTTTGTATGTGTATCTGTCTTACTATTTGTTTTTGAGAGGATATTTTGCTAAATTCTGATAGTCCTATTAATTTTTGAATAGCTCAAGAATAGGCAGTGGTTCTTTTGGAATTCTTACCAACATTTAAAATCCTCAGTCAAAAGCTACAGTAGTGATTTGTACTCTTTTTGTGATGATATCTAGATACATTTTTCTAAACAAACAATACTCTTTTTTTAAACAGATAACACTGCTGCAGATGGAGCACAACTTTGACATTGTAAGTAGTTTGTGATATTAAAGAAGCTTTTGAAATGTAAAAATGTCATCTGAACTTAAAATCAAGTGTCTGTCTATTTAATAGATGAATCATGCGTGTCGGGCCTTAACATACATGATGGAAGCACTTCCCAGATCATCTGCTGTAGTGGTAGATGCAATTCCTGTCTTCTTGGAAAAGGTAAAATGAAATCAAAACAGTGATAAAATAGTATGAGGGGATTTTATCTTTTGCTTTAACTTCAGAAAACACTGTTAAGATGGTAGCTTCTTTTCATGGCTTACAAGATAATATATAATGCATGAGAAGCTTCTAAAGCCAGGCCTAATCTTTGCTCCCACCCTTACTGAAAAATGTTCTGATTCACTGAGAATTTTTTGTTGGATTGATGTTGCAAACATAACAAAATGTGTAATTATATGACCTGTTGCCTCTTGGAGTAGCTGTGTGGCTGAGGTAGCTTTAAAGCGGCAGCCTTGGTCAGAGCTGGCTTCATTAGCATGTGTGTTGTAGTAGAGGCTCTATGTCCAAGTGTTAATCAAGATGATTATTTTTGCAACTTGGTATAGAAATTGATCCACAAGCTTTTTTGTTTTCTTGTAGCTGCAAGTTATCCAGTGCATTGATGTGGCAGAGCAGGCGCTTACAGCCCTGGAGATGTTGTCACGCAGGCACAGTAAAGCCATTCTGCAGGCAGTAAGTAAAAACAAATCAAGGCATTTTTGCCTCTACCAGCTCTACATGTTGGTGGTCTTCTGTGAAGATGAAATAAGAAAACAGCTTTGTGACTTTAGCAGTATTGAGAGTGAAAATGTTTGTTTGTTTTATTATAGGGTGGGTTGGCAGACTGTTTGCTGTATCTGGAGTTCTTCAGTATAAATGCACAAAGGAATGCACTAGCTATCGCTGCCAACTGCTGCCAGAGTATAACACCTGATGAGTTTCACTTTGTGGCAGACTCTTTGCCACTGCTAACACAAAGGTTAACCCATCAGGTAAGAAGCTGTTAAAAAATGGAACATTTTGATTTTGATCTGAAAGCAGTTTAAAGATGTCTTCAGATACCTGGTTCTTTGTTGTGTATTATTTGCTTTTACAAGGTGATAATTGGCTTTAGGTTTCTATCCTGTCAAGTTGTGATATCCCAATGTACATATGGACCTTTTCTGTTTCTGTAAACGTGACATTTTATAAAAGACAAATAAGGTACTTCAACTTAAAGCATGAGTAATTCTTTTGTAGTCCTTGTAAGAACAAGGACATCAGTAAGAGGCAGTCCACTAGTGTTACTGTTTTTATCTTTTCCTTAACAAGTGGGTTGCAAGGTTCTCTCCCTCTTCAAACTCAGAACAGCTTCAGTATCAATTTTTTTGTGGGATTTTGTGCTTTAACTTTTTGGGAGCGTTTATGGCATTTAAAAAAAGTTCCTGCTTTTGTACAATAGTTTGAAGTGATGAATCTGAAATGAAGGGGCTCCTAAGGGCTACATTCCCTGCAATACTGCTGTGTTCATAAATGAGCACTTAAAATGAGTGGTGCACCAAAAGAGATTTTGGTGATCTGCTCGGTTGGCAGATCCCTGTTAAAAAGATGAAAAAGTATTTTGTTTGTTAACAAATGCAACTAAATGGAAGCTTCCAGGTAATAGTTTTGTGTATTCTTGTGCTATTCTTAATTTTGCCTACATCATCTTGCTGAAAGACTACTTGAATCTTTGAGGCAGCTTCTGGGAAGTCAAATGACAGCTTTAGATTGTACTCTAGAAACAGGAAGCACCATTCTCACCCGTAGTAGGGACAAGTACTGATTCCTGCTCTCTGAAGAGAAGCTACAACCCACCAAAGTAAGATTTCAAGAAATTTTGAAGTGGAAATTTTCTGGAAAAGAATCTTGAATTAGCTCTGAACAGAATAGTTGAGGTTGGAAGAGAGCTCTCAGTTACCTAGTCCTAGCTCTCCTGCAAGGTCAGCTAGAACAGATTGCCCAGGAGCATGTCCAGCTGATTTTTTTGTTTGTTTGGGCATTTTTTGTTTGGTTGGATGGTTTTTTTGTTTGTTTTTGTTTGGTTTTGGTTTTGTTTTTTTGGTTTTTTGTATTTTTCCTTTTTAAGTATCTCCAAGGATGGAGATTTAATCTCTCAGGCTAACCTCTTCCAGTGCTCTGCCACCCTTACAGTTAGTGTTTTATTATGTTCCGGTGAACTTTTTTGAGCATTTCATTGAACTTTTAACTAGAGCTATTTTGTGTCTTTAGATTTGCTGTGTTGGCTGTGCTGCATAATACCAAAATCAGGCTTCATGTAGTCTGTAGAACAGTAGCCTTCACTCGTGCTTATTATCCATATCTCCTGTTACTTTGGCTTTCTAGCTCTTTTCCCTATTGTTTCCTCCTCGCAGAATCCAGAAAGAATATTAGATACTATCTTATTCGTCTCTAAAGGTCCCTAAAGGTATTTGTGTTGCAAGTGGGGACTGTTTCCCAGGGAATATGTAGGAAGCACAGCTGTATCAGGAGGTCAGTTTAGACTGTCAGTGAATTTAAAAGTCAGAGCTGTAATGTTGTGTGAAATGTGATTGGACTGGCCCTTTTGGAGAAGTTTTATGAATGCATCAAAATGACAGGATGATCTAATGCAAGTTAAAAATTTTCAATTTAAAGAAAACTTTACTTTTTTGTAACAGGACAAAAAGTCTGTTGAAAGCACTTGTCTCTGTTTTGCACGGCTAGTGGACAACTTCCAGCATGAAGAGGTAAGAGTGTGGATGGGGGTGCATTTCTGTTTTCTTCTCCCCCAACCCCGTTTCTCTTGAGGGCTCACCTTTCAAAGACTAATGTTTTCTGTTTGTTGTTCCCTCCTGAAGAACTTGCTTCAGCAGGTGGCTTCCAAGGACTTGTTAACAAATATCCAGCAGCTCTTGGTTGTGACACCTCCTATCCTGAGCTCAGGAATGTTCATCATGGTGGTGCGCATGTTCTCCCTGATGTGCTCCAACTGCCCCACACTTGCAGTCCAGCTTATGAAGCAAAGTGAGTTCTTACTCTTCCATGTTCTAGGGGGCCTGTTCACGTTAATGCCTACAGTCAGTATGGACCTCTGTGCACTTGATTATATAAAGATTCTGTTCTTTCAATTTTTCTCTCTTTTACTGTGTTTCTCTTGGGATGAAAAGTTTAAACTTGTTGAAAACTTTTATCCAGAGGGGTTTTTATCCTGTTTCCTAGTTACAGCTGTTATCACTGTAGTGCTCACCTAATTTTGAGTCTGTATTGGCTGCACAAACTATTCTTGTTCCAGCCTAAGTTGAATAATTCTTTTCTTAGTTTTTACCACGTGGGGGAACCATGTGCTTTAAGTACTTCTAGGGGAAAACATTAACAAAAGTAACTGTTGTATAATAACTGTCTTAATTGTCACTTGTTTTCTTTGTTCCATCTCACTAAATTTTGACTTACCACTTCAACTACCCTGTATCTTTCCCTGTTTTTTTCTGTGTCTTGTGTATTGAGTGCTATTTCCCCCCTAGTTGTCCCTTAAAGGAAAAAACACAAACCCAAAAAAGCCACAAACCCCAGACCTGAGAACAGACACATTTCTTAGTGTTCAAAGAAACACTTTTGTCCTACTATCCACTGTCTGTTTGCTTTGGGCAGTCACTATCTCTGCTGTGTACTGTCCAACAGAAAATGGAATCCGTATCTGATACAGGCAGTCTCATGAGTAATAATTTTTTATAGATATTGCAGAAACGCTTCACTTCCTCCTTTGTGGAGCATCAAATGGGAGTTGTCAGGATCAAATTGACCTTGTTCCACGAAGTCCTCAAGAACTTTATGAACTTACTTCTCTTATCTGGTAAGTCTTGCAGTCCTAGGTTTTGGATCTGGTTGGTAGTTAAAATTCCTAAACTTCACTAAAATAAGGCAAAAAGTTTTCAGCTTAGATTGACTTGATTGTATACTTCTAGTAAAATACTGTTTTAATGTTCTTTACAGTGAACTGATGCCTTGCCTGCCAAAAGAGGGAATCTTTGCTGTTGATACTATGCTAAAGAAAGGAAATGCACAAAATACAGATGGTGCAATATGGCAATGGCGAGATGACAGGGGTCTCTGGCATCCCTATAACAGGATTGATAGTCGAATAATAGAGGTAGTAATTCCACACATTTGTGTGGTGATGCTTTTCAAATCTGCGTGCGGTTGTATAGGGAATTGAGTGCTTTCTCTGTCTTTGAAAATATCACTCTTGATCTTTCTGAGTAAGAAACACAAGTTTCCTCAAACATCCTGCTGTAATATTACATTATTTTGGTGTTCAGCCACACCAAATCACCTAATCTCTGTTCTTACTGTATTTCTGTCATTGTTTTTCCTACTGTGTTACCCCTCTCCTCACCTTTCATATAGCTTTCCTGTTACTTAGAGATTTCTTAACTTTAAACTCTTCCTTGGTTTTAGGCAGCTCATCAGGTTGGTGAGGATGAGATAAGCCTGTCTACGCTTGGGCGTGTCTATACTATTGATTTTAACTCTATGCAGCAAATAAATGAGGATACTGGAACAGCCCGTGCCATTCAGCGAAAACCAAACCCTTTAGCCAATACAAACACTAGTAAGTACAGCTCAGGAAACACCTGGGCTCTCCAGCTATGGCTAATTTATGCTGGGTTGTGCAGCAGTTTACTGCTTAACTAATACATTTCTTATGGCTTCTTTGGAACTTCAGATTATTCTGATTTACATGAATGAAGAAAGCTTCATAACAAAACTCATACTGTTGACGTGTGTGCTTTTTGACATATAAACTCCTCCTGGCACCTGAAAATGTATCGAATTGGGAGGGAGCTGGGGGTGTTCTGGCTTGGGATTTCTGTAACAGTTCTATTCATGCAGCTCTTGTATTTAACAAAGACTGTGGGGGCTTCTGACTATTATACAGAAATATATAAGAAAACTGAAGAAAAAAAAGATTGAACTCCTTGAAAGAGGAGTTTTCTACCTACTTATTCACTTTGATTTCTGGTTCTTGAATTTTATCTTTTCAATTCAAGAGCTGAATTAAATCAGTTTTAACAAAAGAAAGTAATCATCAGAGCAGAGATGCAAAGATCTGTACAGTGACGCGCTGTGCACTTTCTCACAGGTGGACATTCGGAATTGAAGAAGGATGATGCTCGAGCACAATTAATGAAAGAGGACCCAGAACTGGCAAAATCCTTTATCAAAACACTGTTTGGCGTTCTTTATGAAGTGTATAGTTCTTCAGCTGGACCTGCTGTTAGACACAAGTGCCTTAGAGCAATTCT
This sequence comes from Pachycephala philippinensis, assembly GCA_013397055.1. Lineage (NCBI taxonomy): Eukaryota > Metazoa > Chordata > Aves > Passeriformes > Pachycephala > Pachycephala philippinensis. Next base: position 353,332 of record VWZT01006311.1, read on the forward strand.
TAGGATAATTTATTTTGCTGATGCTGAACTTCTGAAGGATGTGCTGAAAAACCATGCTGTTTCAAGGTGGGTTCATTAACTGCTGCAAATGAAATTAATTTTGAGCTTACAGCTCAAACTTGTGATTATTTTTTTTTGAATCATCTTTTTTAGGGGAAAATGATACTTTATAAGTCTCATTCATTTTCCAAAAGCTGAGGCTGCCAGCTCTGCAGGACTTTTTTTGTATCATAGAGTTTGCAGTAGTTGCCAACACTAGACATTCTAACTAGAAACTTGGGTGGCCTCTGGCTGTGTGTACTAGGAGTGTGTAATATTACCCTTTATTAGTTTTTTGATTTCTAAAACTTGCCCATGAACTTTTCTGAGGGCAAGATAACTTTTGAGGTAATACAATGTGAATGATAACAGACACTCATAGCATTCAGCTGGTAGGTTTAATGGTTTTATTCATGAAACCTCTCCTACATGTTACACATACAGTTGGGGATCTGAGGTTGCAACTGGAAAATAAACTAAATTGTTTTTCAAAGACAGTACTGAGTTCCACAGCACCGTGTTTATAAGAGACTCTCTCCTTTATGCCATGTTAAAACTTGGTAAAAGTGATATAGGTGGGAAGAGAACTGTTTCAGTCCTTTTATTGATAGCTTTGATAAAAGCACTATAGAATTTGTTTGCTTTCAGTCTCCAGTGCTGTGTATGCAAGATGAACTGACTTGATTTAAGAAGAAAAACTCAGCCAAAAAAAAGACAAAGCTAATTCTAATAAATTATCTGTTTTAGTCATATTGCCTCCATGCTGTCGAGTCAAGACCTTAAGATAGTAGTTGGAGCCCTGCAGATGGCAGAGATTTTAATGCAAAAGTTACCTGACATTTTTAGTGTTTACTTCAGAAGAGAAGGTAAATTGTGGTTTCTTTTTTTTTCTCTTCACCTCTTTATCTAGTATTTTAAAAATGTGTCTGTGGAGAATCCGAGTCCTTTACCCCCTCTCTCCACTCTCCTCAGGCTGTAAAAATTGAATACTGTTCTTGAATGATAAAGGCGAATCTGTGCAAACTGTCCTCATATTGCTAGGGAGGAGCTGACCCAGACTCTGGAGGAGACAAGCTTGTGTTTTCAGAATCTGGACCGATTTTGTACAGGCTCACTAGATACTAGTGAACTCACTTAGGCTGAAGATGGCTCTCTGAAATTACATGGGAAGTCTTATTGGAGAAATCTCATGAATCTTTGGCAGGAACTCTTTGTGCTTGGGGTTTCTTCAGATGCTGTTCATACTGCTCTAATTTTTTATTTTTAAACTATGTAGGTTAACTTTTTGAAGAAAAGATTGGACTGCTTTTAAAGCTTAGTATTGATGGGTGGGATGAGCAAATTCTGCCATAGTTAAAGCAGAGGTTCAAATAACACTCAGTTCTACATTTTCAAATACCCTTGTTCCTGCCACCACATCTCTCCCACCCCCTCCTCTCCCCCTACCCGAGACCAACCCACCAAACAAAGATTTCTTCTTTCTCAAAGGGGTGATGCACCAAGTGAAAAACTTGGCAGAGTCTGAGGCTTTGCTAACGAGCCCACCAAAAGTGTGCACTAATGGATCAGGAACGCTGGGTACCACTACGACCATAAGTACTGGGACAGCCACTGCTGCCAGCAACGCAGCTGCAGATCTGGGCTCTCCCAGCTTGCAGCACAGCCGGGAGGATTCCTTGGATCTGAGCCCACAGGGGTACGTGTGCTTTCTGAAAAGTCATCTGTTCTCTCTGGCTTTGGTGCTTTCTTGTGGGGTTCTGTGTTTTGGGGTTTTGTTACCTTTTTTTTTTTTAAAAAAAGCCTAGAGTGACATGGGCTGCCCACATAATCATCTGCATTTTGCTGTGGTATTTTCCTCTAAAGAACTAAATTGGAGTGGTGTTGAATTTTTCAGTGGGTAGTTTTGATTCATTTTATATCAAATGTTTAAAAGAGAAAAAACCAAAATAGTGACCTGATAGTTATGTCATAATTATATTAAATAATTTTCCGTTTTGGGAGAATGCAAAGAGCAACAGCTTGTAGTCTCCTCTAACTGCTGAGGACAGTGATTCTTTCAGAGCTGTGGTGGTTCCTTTCTGCTGGAGTCTGGAGAAAAAAGAAATTATCCTTAAGTTTTGTTGAAAGGCAATAATTATGTACACTTGTAGAATTAAAATGCAGTGTAGGAGTAAATTACTAGTTTGCTCTTATTTTAAAGGTCAGATATTGGTCGCTTTAAACAAGAATTGAAATATGTGAACTTGTGTAGTGATTGATGAATAGAAACGCCACAAATTGTTGAAGTGTTTTCTGGGCTTTTGTAGGGGAGGCATGTAAAATATCCAATATTGGTTGGTGTTTTTTCAGTAGAGATTTGTGACATTTTTTTTCTTTTTAAATGTATTCATGTAAATGAATGAACAGATGGTTACACAAAGCATGCAAATTATGAGAAACCTCTGTTTTAGTGTCACTTGTGGCTATATTTGGCTGCTCATAATAGAAAGATGACAGCCAGCAAAACCTCTTCTTTCTGGATGGACTTTGTCCTGTCAATTATAGAGTTGAGGCCTGTGCTCCTAGAGCAGGGAATATCCTTCTTATGGGATGGAACCTGTTCTTTAATTCGCAAGGAAGTAGTTGGCAGATGCATCTTAAACTGAGGGATGGGTGTGTGCATGAATATGTTCATGGGTAGAAATAAGTTACATTTATTTTTACCTTTGAGCAGACGACTGAGTGATGTTCTAAAGAGAAAAAGACTGCCAAAACGAGGGCCGAGAAGACCAAAATACTCCCCTCCAAGAGATGATGACAAAGTAGACAATCAAGGTAAATAATTTTTAAAGTATGATACTTTTATCTGCTTTTTAAAGTAAGCTTATGAACTGCAGAAAGAGCTAGCTGTAATAAACCTGTTGATTCTCTTAAATTTTCTCTTTACTTCCTCCAGCTAAAAGCCCTACAACTACTCAGTCTCCTAAATCTTCTTTCTTGGCAAGTTTAAATCCTAAAACATGGGGAAGATTAAGCACACAATCCAACAGTAATAATATTGAACCAGCACGAACAGCAGGAGTAAGTGGTCTTGCAAGGGCTGCTTCCAAGGATACCATTTCCAATAACAGGTACACACAAAAAAATCACAATACTTGTAACATGATGTCAGCTATGATCAGGTGATTAAGTACCACCTACAAAGAAGTTGGAGCTTAACCATAGTTAAAATAATTCTGGAAAAAGAATCAAGAAATTAAGATAGAGAAAATAACATCTGGATAGTTTAAAGTTGCATGGTGGGAAAAATCTGAGAACTGAGAAAAACAATGCAGGAAGTGATCTGTAGAGAAAAGAACGTGACTGTGTTGGAGTAAAAGCAAAGGGTTTTCTGTGACTGCTGTTTAACATGAAGAAAATTATACTCAGACTGTATTTACTTGTAATATTGATGTATGCAAATGCTAAGTGTGGCCAAATGCCTTTTGTGTGCTTCTTTACAGAGAAAAAATTAAGGGCTGGATTAAGGAGCAAGCCCATAAATTTGTAGAACATTACTTTAGTTCTGAAAACATGGACGGAAGCAATCCTGCACTAAATGTATTACAGAGACTTTGCACTGCAACTGAACAACTCAACCTCCAGGTCAGAAGTGGCAAACTTAGAGTGGGGAGGGGGGAGTAATTTCTTGTCTTGCCTTACTAGTCCTTATGACTTGAAGTAATTTTTAGAATGAGTGTGTAAGCTCTGACACACGCCACTTATGATAAAAGACCAGTCCTAGCAATATGTCATTTGCATTTTATTTCACATTCAAAAGTTCTACAGTTGAGTGTTAGGAATTGACTTTATTCTTAAAGAACAATGCAATTTGTAATAAGAACTTCGAGACTGGGGGGAGAGGGAGACAGAAGCAGCATTTTGTTAAAATGATAGAAGAAATACAGGTTGGGGTGAATGTGGTAGCATGTCAAGAACTCCAGCCTTGCTTTTCAGACAGTTGTGGTCCTTGGTAGGTGGTCTAAACATGTGACTTCTGAAGTAGCACAAGAGCTGAGCTGTGTTCTGTGCTTTGATATAAGCAATCATTAAAATAGGAAACTTTCCCTCCTCCTCTCTCCCACACAAGATGTCACATAAAACATAACCAATCTGAGTTGTTGGGGTTTTGTTTGTTTTTTTTTAAACAGAAAGCACCCTTGCTTGGAGCTTATCTTTACCTTGCAGGAGACAGAAATGGGACCTTGCATTTCTCTCAAAATAGGGAAAATGTAATGTCTCCCCTTGAACAGAGAAGTGCTTATCCTCAGATTATTTGCCCTGTGTTGCTGCTTGTATTGAGTTACTGTACATTCCAGATTTCCCTGGTTTTCCGCTCCCTTTAGAACTGTTACATGCAGTAGAAGGAAGAATACCATTTCTTAAGCCCTTAATACCTGGGTAGTAAAACACTCTCTTCATGTTTTCCAGGTGGATGGTGGAACAGAGTGCCTTGTAGAAATCCGTAGCATTGTCTCGGAATCTGATGTCTCCTCATTTGAAATCCAGCATAGTGGGTTTGTTAAACAACTGCTGCTTTATTTGACATCTAAAAGTGAAAAAGATGCTGTTAGCAGGGATATCAGATTGAAAAGATTTCTTCATGTATTTTTTTCCTCTCCAGTAAGTTTTCTTGTTTATTTTTTTGGCATTCTTAGTTGTCTTTCTCTCAAATTTTCTTTCTCAGAAAACCACCTGAGAGGTTCTGCGTTGACCTTATCTTAAAGGTGGAATACAGAAAGAATGTTTTGTTTATATCTAAGTTGTATAACACTGCAACTTTCACATTGTTCAATGTCTTTATAGGTCATGAACTTTTTTGAATACCCTGTACTTACAGAAAGTTCCACACAGCAGTGGAAAAAACGCCAAAATGGCCAATCGTCTGAGTCTTGAACAACTTAAAAGTTGTTTCTGTCTTTTAAGAAGTTGATATGGAAGGAGTTTGGATAATAATATCACTTGGGATTAAATACTGCAAGAATCTAGTCTTCTGCTTCTAAAAAAAGAAATGTGAAGTGGAAGAGAGGAAGGCAGATAACTAAAACCTCCAAAAAGCTTATTGCTCATGGTTAAGGGTGAATGCTTGAAATCAGGTTATTCGGTTGAAACCAGGAGAGAAAAGTACATTCTTTGAACGTAGTCTTTCATAAATTTGTGTCATTTAGTCATCCTGATACTGCTGCTGCTCTCAGTGAGACTAGTGATTCTTAATTTATGGTATGAATTGCTTAGGATGGTTTAATTCAAGCAGGTAACTAAGCGACTGAACTGTATTTCAGCTTCCTGGAGAAGAGCCCCTTGGAAGATTAGAGCCATTAGAAAATGCACCTTTGTTGGCATTAGTCCATAAAATGAACAACTGCCTCAGTCAGATGGAACAGTTTCCTGTTAAAGTGCATGACTTCCCTAGTGGAAATGGAACAGGGAGCAGGTAAGGATTAATGCTCAGGTAACAGTTTTGTTGGAAGCTTTTGTTTCCCAAAACTTGTTTCAAACAACACTGAAAGGACAAGTACAAGTAGAAGTACAATTACAAGAGGAGGTACTGGAAACATCTGACCCTGTTAAAGACAAAGCAATGACAGAGTTGTTTTTTTTTTATTCAGTGGAAGATGGAATATTTTACCAAATGTTTACTTACTATCTTGAAACTTGTCTCACTTAAATTGGGGGTGATAGTGTAACTTTAAATGCAATCTCTAAATTTGCCCTTTAAAAATCCAATTGTCTTCCTTGTCCCCATGTAACAAACACTGGAAACAAACAATCTCTTTATTGCTTGGACACTGATGTTTTTTAGCAGGGTAATTCAATTGCAGAGAGTGTATTACAGTGCTAAACTTTGTTATTCCTATAGGTTCTGTTCTCTAGGATGACAGTGGATTAAGTGATAAGTCTTGGCTGTCAGTAGAGTTTAAAATAGCTGTAGACCTGCCCCGAGTCTTCCGATACAGAATAAATTTGGAATCCAGCTTGTTAGTTGTGTTTTAAGTAACAAATCTGAGTGACTAAAGACCGGTTTCTACATTTTCTTTTCTATACTTCAGTAAATCAACATTAGATTTCATTTATTATATAACAGTAAGCCTGAAAGTATTTTTGGTGCTGGATAAAAGCTCAGCATGAGAGGAGGAGCATTAAAAATGAATTTTCAAAAACTCTTCTTTAAAGTTAGAAGACCTTTGGTATGTCTATGTCCCAGGTAGTAAGGTAGTGTGGAGAGTTTTATTGTCATTAATGGTGACACAACATCCATTATATTAGATGTTTTCGAGCCTCACGCTATAGTATTAATCTAACTATCATTAAAATTCAGTACTTGTTTTTTGTGAAGCTTAAAATCAATGGGAATTAATGCAGTACACTGATTTCTTATTAGAAGAAATTAGTTTCTCTATACTGGCTTTTGCAAAGAGTATGTAATCTCAGAATGCTTCCTTATTATTTTCGTAAAAAGTGGGCTAACTACCAAAATTAAAAAGCTGCCAATCATAGAGGCAAAATGCTGCTGTTGTTTTTGATAGAAAATGAAACACAGGAAGCCAGACTGCTGTAGCATCGTTTGACTGCTGGTTTTACTATGGATTATGTCAATGAGGATTTTGAGGCATTAAGTTTTGGTAGTCTTTTACTAGCACCTGGAAATAGAAGCAGAAGAAATAAGAGGCTTGTTGTATAAAACCAGCTAGCTTTGAGTATTGATAGTTTGATGAGGTGAAACGTGTATATAAACTGTCCTTGGCAAGAAAAAAGCAGAGGAGCTTTCAGGTTTTCTATTTAGGTCCTTATTGAAAAAAACCCGTATAAATGAGTACTTGCATTTTCCATGCCCATTTCTGATCCTTGTTTCACTGTACGTAAACCCAGCTCTAAATCTCCTGTGCCATCAGCTGACAAACTTCAGATTTCAAAGATGGTCAGTATAGGCCAAACTGTAATCAGACCTGAGGCTGGACTTTCTCTCAGTTTGTGTAGTTTCCAGATTTAGTCCAAGTTGGATTCTGGTGTTCTTGTAGAAGAAAACTTTTAATTACATTTATCCAAACTATTGTAGCTTAGTTTTAGAGGAAGTCTGACAAAGTAAAATTGTGAATGCATGTATAAGCCTATTTTAATGCATTTTTAATGCAGTTATGGTTATTAGATTCTTTGTGTAGCAACTTTTTTCACAAATTATTTTGAGTTTTTCTCTTAACAGAGGATCACAAGCTTTAAAATTCTTCAATACACATCAGCTAAAATGCCAACTGCAAAGACATCCAGACTGTGCTAATGTGAAACAGTGGAAAGGGGGACCTGTGAAGATTGATCCTCTGGCTTTGGTACAAGCCATTGAAAGATACCTTGTAGTTAGAGGTATTTATATATTATACCGTCACTTGTGTTTTCTTTTTTGGAATAGTTCTTCCTGACAGTGTAGAGTGTGTAAAAACCTGTGAGGATTATGCTGAAGACAAATGGAAGGTACCTATAAATATATCTTGCTCACAGGGAGGAGACTAAAGCTGTAGAGAATATTCCATTTCTGGGACAAACTTTCTCCCATTGTAAACAGTTCAGTCCAAATACTAACAGAAGTATAATGAACTTTACTGTCACACTGGCTGTACAGAACTGTACTTGGCAGTTTTGGTGCCAGGTGCTGATGCTGAAATTTGTTCTACTAGTTCTGAATCTTACTGTTTTTAACTGATACATTTCAGAACTGTTCTGAAGTTCTAGAAGTTACAACAGTCAGAGTACCAAAGCAAATGAGGATGTCTTTCTTCTCTCTTGCCTCAGGCTATGGAAGAGTTAGAGAAGATGATGAAGATAGTGATGATGATGGGTCAGATGAAGAAATAGATGAATCTTTGGTAAGCTTTTGCTCTGGGAGTAAGGGGAGGTGTAGTGTGGGGTGGGTCCTAAAGAAAAGCTATGCAACAAGTTTCCTAACTTGTATGGGTTTTGGTTTTTTTTGTTCAGGCTGCTCAATTCTTAAATTCAGGGAATGTGAGACATAGATTGCAGTTTTACATTGGAGATCACTTGCTGCCATACAATATGACTGTGTATCAAGCAGTTAGGCAGTACAGTTTGCAAGCTGAGGAAGAGAGGGAATCTACAGATGATGAAAGCAACCCATTGGGAAGAGCTGGGATTTGGACAAAAACGCACACCATTTGGTAAGTTGCCTAGAGAAATCCAGGAATAACTTCTCCGGTTTCCTAAATGTGTATACATCAAGAAATTTGGAATATAGCTGTTTGTTTTCTTTTTTTTTCCCTCAAAAACTGGAGCTTTGAATTTCCTGATGTGCTTGAGATGCTTAAAACTTAGTAAGAATTCATTGCTAGCTCCTGATGTTCTTTCTAGCTCATGAGTAAAGCTGGTGAATAAGAAATGGGGAATTTTAAATGACACCTGCTAGATGGGGAGAAACCATTCTTAATGTTAGGTAACTAACCACAAACAGTAGAGAATGTGCAGTGTACAAGTAATGATCAACTTCATACTAATTTTCCCAGTTGATTGCTGTGAAGGTGAATGTATTCTCTGGCCATACTTCGCAAGAAGCATTGACACACAACTATGCTGAACATCTTAATGTTCAACAGTCTCCTTCTTTTTAACATTTAAATTTGCTAAAGAAAAAAGCAAACAAATAAAACCCCACAAAACAACAGCCCAAAACCCCCCTAACTTAACCCTAACTAATCTCAATCACTTTGGGATTTTGTTTATACATTTGCCTTCTCTCCTTCCAGTTCACAAAAACGAACTGTGAAATACCTTTTCTGCCCTGTGAAATGCTTCGCTTTGGAGGCTGGATCATATCTCAGTGCAGTGTTCTTGTCTTTCTGCTTTTAACTGTCATTCAAATAAAGTTCTGGAAATCTGAGCACTAAAACCTTTAAAAGTGCTTTTGTTTCCCTGTAAGTTAGCATTTCAAAGCATACTTTTAACTTTCATTTACTTTTTAGGTACAAACCTGTTCGAGAGGATGAAGATGGTAATAAGGACTGTGTTGGTGGTAAAAGAGGAAGAGCACAAACTGCTCCCACAAAAACCTCCCCTAGAAATTCTAAAAAACATGATGAATTGTGGCATGGTGAGTGTGGTGCCTTGCTATATGCTAGATTGCCTCTCAGTCCTTTCAGAACTTTCACAATGTTTACAGACACTATTGTGTTTCTTTCAAAGCAGGCGTAGTATAAAAATAGTAAGCATATTAATCCACATATTAAAACTAAAAGTAAGATATTTACTGAGTGTTTAACTAAACTGTTGCAAGTGAATGCCATGACTAATACTACCTAGGCTCCTAATAATTAAATCTTGGGAAAACTTCTAATTGGATTGTTCTGCTAACATGTTGTTTTTTCCTGCTAGATGGTGTATGCCCTTCGGTATTAAATCCTCTGGAAATTTACCTCATATCTACTCCACCTGAAAACATAACATTTGAAGACCCCTCATTAGATGTTATTCTTCTTTTGAGAGTTTTACATGCTATCAGTCGATACTGGTATTACTTGTATGATGTGAGTAGAGCACTTTTTGAATCACTTTGATACTTGGTTCAGGACAGAGCCATCTGTAACATCTTAACCTTTTCCCCATCTGCTCCCCCTCAAGAAGACAGAATAATGCAAATACTGCCATTTTCCCCTACATGTTTCTCTAACTCCTGATAAGATGAAGGCTGTAAATTCTTAGTCAGTCATATTTTCTCTGTTGTGTGTTAACACAATTCCCATGCTTTGTCCTTCTTTAAGTTGAAAGACCACCATTATTCCTGAAAAGAAAATTAGTAGTAAAAATCTACTCAGTCCTTCTTTCATGTCTTAGGCTCTGGATGAGCAAAACGGCAATGAAAGTTTCTTTTTTTTTATTTTCCATGATAAGCAAATTAGAAGCATTAAAAATCTTTTTTAACAAAGACTTGCTATTTCTTTAAGCATTTCTCTAACTAGAAATGCATTGCTTTTATTTAACACAGAATGCAGTCTGCAAGGAGATAATTCCAACCTCGGAGTTTATCAACAGCAAACTGACAGCAAAAGCAAACAGGCAGCTTCAGGACCCTTTGGTAATTATGACAGGAAACATCCCGACTTGGCTGACAGAACTTGGAAAAACATGGTATGAGTGATTTGCTGTGTAGTGTCTCTAACTGCAGTTCAGTAGGAATCTTGGCTGGGCAGCACAGTGCATCATACCTTACAGGACTCTAGGGAGTGCAAAATGTACTCACAGAAGTCTTGCCAAGTTACATAGTGACACTTGGATGGATGCTTACACCTATATTGCATAGTTTAAATCCTGTTCTGAGGGATAGACTAGCTGCAGAGTTTGGACCACTTCTTACAGGAGTTGCTGAGCAATCTGATGGTTTTCCATTGAAATTTTGATTATTCACATGATGTTTTTTCTCCTGTTAAACTGCTTAATGACATTCTTGCCATATCACTGTAATTATCTTGGTGTATTCAGCATGGTACAAAGGAAAATACGTTTATCATTACTGAAAAGAATCTAAATAATTTTTATACAGCTCTATACATAGTACTTCATAGTATCTTGATACAGAGTACAAGCTCTAAAGCTCTTTCACTTGAAAGAATGAGACATCAGAGTTGACATTCTTGGATTTTTCAAGCATGTTAATTGCAGCAATACTGGTGCCTACTGACTGTGGAAATTGTCTAGAAAAACGCTTTGGCTTCATTTTAAAAATAGGATCTCTAACTTCCTTCATGAGCATTCCAGATAACAGATGATGAGCAGGAACGTATATTCTTAAACATCTGTAGCAGGATTTGTTCAATAAAACCGCCTTTTCACTTAATGCCAATGGAGGACCACACTGTTAACATACCCATGCCTTTGAGAATAGTGGAAGTGATTAATTAAAATAAGAAGTTTCTCTGGTAGTCTTTCACAGATTATTTAAAGTACTTTTTGCAGATGGTGGAAGGTAGAATAGTGGTGCTGCTCTAGGCAGGTTATCTTGTCTTTCTGCTGCCCAATATGGGAGCTTGAGCTTAAATCTTTGATCTGTTAGATTTATTAATTGTAGAACAGTGGTGAACAAGGAATTTTAGTTTCTGATGTAAACTTTGCTTAGCCAAGACATTCAAGTATTTTGAGTAATTTTTCAAGGGGAGTTAAAAGTTTCTGGAATTCTTTGTCTCCTTTGTATATTGCATTTCTCTAGACTCTTGCACCTAAGCATTGTAACTAAAACTAAAGTGTGTTCTGGGGGGACTTCCTTTGGAGGCTGCTTTCACCAGTGTGTAATAAAGCACTAATTTCAGACGTACTACATTTCTGTTGTGTTTTAAACTAAATGATAGTCAAAGATGCTGCTTGGAACTCAGCTGACTAATTCTATGCTCTTTACAGCCCATTTTTCTTTCCATTTGATACCCGCCAAATGCTGTTTTACGTGACGGCCTTTGACCGCGATCGAGCCATGCAAAGACTGCTGGATACTAATCCAGAAATCAATCAGTCGGATTCTCAGGATAGCAGAGTGGCGCCGCGCCTGGACAGGAAAAAAGTAAGTGCATCTTGTTTTAAATGGAATGAAGGATCTATTTATTTTTATATTGTCTCTAAGAATATCACTGCGAGCAAGACTTACTAGTAAAACTTGAAGGTTTGCTGGTGTAGTGAAGAAGGGGAGGTGGGTTTAGTTCCTGCAGTCCCCCAGCAGAAGGCGCAGTGCCTTCTCTGTGCCGGCCGCATGAGGGCAGGAGGGGCACCCTCGGCCTGCCTGCGCCTCAGCGGGGCCCTGATGTGATTCCTGAAACTAAACTGCAGTAGTGAGCACAGAGTTTTGGGTACCTTTAGTGATATTTCCACATACTGGCTTGCAGATCTGTTTTGCTTGATTCTCAGAAGAATTTACGGGATTTAGACCCTTAATAAACAAAAATATTGTCCTTGTATTTGGGGAAGGTAAATCGCCTGTCACAACATAATAAAACTAAGCTGTGACTGTGTTAAATTTGAGGGAGTCTTGGATGCCTGCCTTGAACCTGGATATATTATCTTAAAATAAGATCTGCTGTATATGCTATATGATCATGAATACCTGTGGGGAAAAAAGACAAGGAGACGTGAGAGTTTTTCAAAAAGAATATAGCTTCCCACATGTAGGAATCCCGGTGCTGTTAGGCTTTTTGTTTGGGTTTCAGCATCTTTAGTCTATTTTCTTCTCTACATATTAGTTTGAGGTATACAACATCACATGACAATACTTCTTTGCTATATCATAGCCCTATTGCCATAACCTTGGCAAAAATAGTACCTATTAGTTACACTGACATAAATGTAAGGCATTGTTTTCTCATTTTATATTGATCGCGTTCATTCTAAGTTTTCGTATAGAAGGAAGAACTGTTATGTCAAAGTATAAGCTTGCAAATTGTTGAACTGTGAAACTATATGCATGGGGTGGAAAAATGTGCGTAACTGATTTTCTCCTTTTGTAACTGCCTTGGGAGCTGGAACTTAAAGCCATAATTTCACTACTTAAAACTTCTCTAATGTGTAGCGCACTGTGAACAGAGATGAGCTGTTGAAACAGGCAGAATCTGTGATGCAGGATCTAGGCAGTTCAAGAGCCATGTTGGAAATCCAGTATGAGAATGAAGTAAGTAATACCAATGCAGTCTAATTTAACCCCTTTTTATTGAAGATTAATACAAAACAGCTACAGCTTTTCTAAAACGGCTTGGTCAGACTCTTTGTCTTTCACATTGCTGGTGCTAAAGAATTTTATCCTTTAATTATCCCTAATCCACTTGGTTGTGATTTTCAGTTGCTAGGAGAAGCTCTTTCTGATCTAAATTTCATAATCAATCTTAGTCAGCAGAGCACATTTTTTTCTAACTCTTAAGCAAACAACTGTGTGTGTTTCCTCTATAATATGATCATTAGGTGGTTAATACTTTCACTGCGCTGTTACTTCCTCTGATATGTGGTCTTCCCAGGCTGCCTCTGTCGTGTCATAAATGTTCCTGTAGTTACGTTCTCTAGATGCTTTTTGCAATGCATTCTGCTTTATAGCAAATAATGTATTACATTTCTCAGACTAAGTAGAGATTTTTGTATTCAAACTAATCGAATGGACTCATTTATTTACTTATCTCATTTCCCCTCCTCTCCTCTCACCCTCTGTCCCCTGAAGGTTGGCACAGGCCTAGGCCCTACACTAGAGTTCTATGCACTTGTATCTCAGGAACTACAGAGAGCAGACTTAGGCCTTTGGAGGGGAGAAGAAGTGACTTTAGCCAATCCAAAAGGTAATTACTCTACTACCTAATCTATAAATATTGATTAATATTGAATTGATTCTAAGTTGATTTTAGTTATGTAAAGAGCACCTCAGTTTGTGGTCAGATAATATGCTTGATGATAGTGTGTGATTATCTTCATGGGTTTTGTTGGGGTTTTTGTGTGTGTTTGATTTGGTTGGGTTTTTTTTTTCTATAAGAAATTTAGGTTAAGATTATCTGAATGCCACTTGGATCTTGAGAGAAACTAGCAGTGTACATACTGAACTCTTTCCTTTTTCTTTCTTTCTTCCTCGACAGGAAGCCAGGAAGGTACCAAGTACATTCATAACCTTCAAGGCCTTTTTGCACTTCCTTTTGGTAGAACAGCCAAGCCAGCTCACATTGCAAAAGTTAAAATGAAGTTCCGCTTTCTGGGAAAACTAATGGCCAAGGCAATCATGGACTTCAGACTGGTGAGAATAAAATAAAAAAATCTATTCTGAAGGGGTCAAATAAAAACACTAGTTCTGACTGCTGAGGGATAAAAGCATTAAGAGTTAACTGGTATTACTTTCAGTTCTAGAAGAAAGGGCAGTCTGGGGGGAGGCAGGGAAGAGGAGAGGCATGCAGCTGAACTTTTGTGGGGGGAAAGGGTAATATCTGTTGAAGATCTTGACAGTGGCTTTTGAGACCTTAGTGTAGAAAGGAAAAGCCATTATCTGCTAAGAGTTGCAATCTCTCTCCAGTCTTCTTTGAAGAATGTTTTGGGCTCATTGTTACTCTACTTGGTAGCTTGCTGCTTGCGTTATTGTATATGCACTAGGCAGTCACTTGGTTTTCTTGACTGTAAATTTCTGAGGCAAAACTACTCAGACATGGTGTTCTGGTGTGTGCCAGGAGTACGAGAGAGAATTGTAGATCTGGTCAAGAGATGAAATAGTAAAAGATACACTTTTGGAAGACAGTTCAATACTAAACAGTTCAGTGCTTTGGTTTCCAGGTGGACCTTCCTCTTGGACTTCCTTTTTATAAATGGATGCTACGACAGGAAACTTCCTTGACATCTCATGACTTGTTCAGTATTGATCCAGTAGTAGCCAAATCAATATATCACCTTGAAGATATTGTAAGACAAAAGAAAAGACTTGAACAGGATAAAACTCAGGTGGGAAAGTAACCCTAAGAATGGAAGAGTGTATCTTTACACATTTGGATTTTATGAAGTAGCAGTAATGCAGAATGTATCATAGGGCTTAATACTGATTGTAATAGTGATAATTACTTTGTTCTCATACAAAGTTGTTTTAATGTTATTAGATCGGTGGCTAGTAATTATAAAACAGTCTTTTTGTAAAGTCTACCATGAGAAATTCATTATGGGATTCTTCTGTGTGATTAAACACAGTCTAGAAATGTCTAAAACTGCCAGATGTTTGCCTAACTTCTGTTTTGGTTCACTTTAAAAAGACTAACCAACTTAAATATCAGAGGAAAAAAAATCTATCCTTGCTTCTCAAACAGTCAAAAGGTTTGGCTTTTTTACCAGCTGGTTAGTCAAATTTTCAGATTTTCATAGAAGTGCCATTTATGTAGGGGTTTTTTTCCCTCTTCACTGAAGAGCTGTATGCAGAACTGATGTAAACTGTCACCATGCGTGAGCATACAGGTTCTTTCAGACATAACGTTAATTTTTCAAGGATATCTACTCTTAGCTGAAAATACCACAGTTCATTGTGGCAGTAGTGATAAAAGTTCTTTGGCACACATGCTTTTTCTAGCATCCCATGTTAATAAATGGTAGGAAGTAATAACCTAATTTATACTCTTAATACATCTGCTTTGTTACTAGTGAAATTATTGCAAGCTTGTGGATTTTTGTTCCTCTTTACCTCACTGTCTCACTCTCTCTCCTTGGTCACTGCTTTTAATTTCCCAAGAGTTTGAAAAACCTGAAACCTGGTGGATGAAAGCTGAAAAATGTAAATATGCATGCCAAATATGAATGCCATTAACTGTCCTAAGGAAAAACCAGCCTCTGAGCCATAGCATATTTCACGTTTCCTTTTCTTGCAGTAGTATTTTTTAGATAGTTTGTCTTCTGGCATATTACATCATTCCAAAACTGCTAGAAAAAAGTGCACTCCTGTGATCTTTCCAGGTTATCCATTAAGCTTGTTTATCTGGTTTGTCTTGGTTTCCTGTTATGTATGAAAACTACAGAAGGAAAGCAAGGCGTACTGTAACATTTTAATGGTAATACTCTTACAGAAATGTCTGCTTAGTCAAAGCTGCTCTAGAAGTCATAACTTTGGGAAAAGTTTATTTGAATTAATTGTTCTCATTGGTTTTCACTTCCGATTTTTTAGACCAAAGAAAGTCTACAGTATGCATTGGAGGCTCTGACTATGAATGGCTGCTCAGTGGAAGATCTAGGGCTGGACTTCACACTTCCTGGGTTTCCCAATATAGAGCTGAAAAAAGGGGGAAAAGATACACCGGTCACTATCCACAATTTAGAGGAGTATCTCAGAGTATGTAAAAGCAAACCTATGACTCAAATTCTTTGTTCTTGCTCCCACCTAGTTTGTTTCCATATATATTTCAGTTCATTCTCATGAACTAGGCACGACAATAATTTTCCTACTTATCACTTCTCTTCTGTACTAGGTTATTATTACTACACTAAAACTGTTAGAATCTAGTTGCACCTGCCTTGAAAATTGTGTAGTACAAAAAGTGTGGTTTGTGAGAAGTTTGGCTTTTTGTAGAAAAAGTGTTGTAAGTGGATTCATTTGAGCAGTGGAATTTCAGAATATCTTAACAAGTTTCCACATCTGGTTATGATGATGAATTGTTTAGGAATCATGATTTAGCAAATTCTTCAGCACTAGTGATCTAGCATCTGCTACCCAGTGGCCTTTGAACTGCTGTAGTAGTAGTGTAATTTTTTTGGGCTCAGACTTAAGAAAACATCAGCAGTTGCGAGTCAAAATTAGAGCAGTAGTTTCTGTACCAAAACAACAAGGAAAACGGAACCAGTCAACCAAAGAACCCCAAACACGTGTGAAAAAAAACGAAACCCTAAAAAGAATGGGTAAGGAAAAGACAGCAGAACATTGTCAGAGTAAATGACAGTCCACCTGTGTATTGATTCATTCCTATGTCAAAAGGGACATAAAGCATAGGAAAACAGAAGGTTGATACTGCTGAACAAAGGTAGTAAGCTGTTTCTGTCTAAGAAAGGGATAAAGGGAATCGGTTAAAAACAGCCTGGAAAAGAGCTGAGGAAAGACAGGAAGAATGCAATATTGTCATATTAAGTCTTGAGTGGGATGAAGGGGAGGATTACTGTATTCCAGTTACTAAATAATGCATTTCCTGACAGGTTAGGGTACTGCCAGTTTCACTCTGAGCGCTGTTAAGTTTTGAAGCACTGATAAGAAACACATCTGATGTTTTGGTGGAAACAATTCAATAAGGGTCATGTGAGCTCCTGCCTATCAGCTGAGAACTTTGCAGAGCTGTTCTGTAATCCTTACAAGTGAATATTGAGCAGTTGCTGTTCACCTTACAGTTCCAAACTGTTACCTATCCACTTGTCATGTATTTATTTGTTAAAAGCA
Organism: Pachycephala philippinensis; assembly: GCA_013397055.1. Lineage (NCBI taxonomy): Eukaryota > Metazoa > Chordata > Aves > Passeriformes > Pachycephala > Pachycephala philippinensis. The sequence goes on from VWZT01006311.1 coordinate 370,283, forward strand.
AATTCTGCTAGTCAAGAATTGCTTGAAATTAAATTAAATATATTTGGATATAAAGCCCTTTGCAGACCTAACAGAGGGTCAATACAAACTTTATTAGAAACAGAATTTGCAGTCTCTATTTACTGAGTAATGTTGCATTCAAGCATTCCAGTCTGATTTCCATACAGCTTGCAGTCTTTTTTTTCTTTTTTCCTCTGAGTAACTCATATCAGATATCTGATACACTGAAAAAGGCCTACAGATGGCTCAGCTGTCCTGTAGTTGTCCTGTTGCAGGCTTCTGCCATATTAAAGAAAAAGGAGATTATGACAGAAAGCTTGCTCTCCTTCTTTTAAAAACTTTTGGAAATACTTTCTTTAATGACCTCTGTGCAGCTTTTCCTATCCTTGTCTTTACAGCTTTACAGACTTGATGTGAAAGAAACAGAAAAGATTTCAGAGGGAAAATTAGTGTGCTCTCCATCACAAGTATGATGAATTGCATTTTAGAAACAATGTATTTAATTGATCAGCTGGCCTGTACAGCTCGCTGTGGGTCAGCTGCCCTGCTCTTGAACATGTCATTTTCATTAAAATCTTACGTGAGGATTAACATGAAAAGTAGTTTATAAAGCTGGAATATCCTACTGTTGCTTTTCATGCCTCTCCTGCCATCACATCATTCTTCCCCCTGCCTCCCTTTTTTCCCTCCAAGGACGGTTCCCACAGGAACTGCCTTTATCAGAAAGTAGAACTGCTTCAATTACCAATATAGCGAAAGACTTTATTCTCTATCTCTTTTTTATCTTTTTTTTCCCCTCTTCTCCCCTGTACTATAAAGGGGCCACCTTGCTTGTTCTAAATTTGTGAACAAGAAGTTTCAGTAGTAGATTTTTGTCTAGCAATTTGATGTTCTTTGAATCTGCAAGAATACAGTGCAGCTTAACTATGCCACATGCTCTTGATCATAAAAAGTAATCAGAATTGTAGGTAAGCAACTCTGCTGTTAGAATAGCCATAGAATATTCTGTGTCGTAGAAGAGTTTTTTGTGCTGCTGGTCTTAATTTAGTGGAGAAATAGCAGCTGCAGGAGATGTACTTAAAAGAACTCTGGTCTCATTTGTGTCATATGCCCTTCCTTCCCCCCCGATTGTTGTTTCAGTATGTGCTGTTCTCTTTAGAAGTTAATTTAATGTTGAGGAGGTAACTACAGATATAAAACCAAAACAGAAGAATTACACTCAAAAAGCCTAGATTAGTGTCTTACTGTCTTTTGCATTATGATTCTTAACCACATTCCAGTAACTTGAAATGAAGTTACTTCTTTTGTTCCTATGTATTCTTATAATATTAAGCTACTTAATATATCAAACAGGCTAAAGTTACTTTTTTTAAACTTAATATTAGAATAGGGACCCATATATTTCCATGGGGGAGATTAAGATAATACTGCCAATGATGCCCTATGGATTTCTGCTTCAGTTGCTGCATTTTAAATGGTGTAGAGAGAGAACATCTAGGTTAGGCTTCTAAAAACAACAAATGTTCAGATTAACTGTAAATTATTTTGTTAAATAGGTTCAGTTTAACCAGCTATTCTGAGTTTTGTTTATTTGTTTTGTTAAAAACAAAGGCAAATAAGTTGTTTAAATTCTGCATAATGTTCATGTTAAGGGTAATGTAAATTATGAATTAATCCATGTGCACCCTGTGGTAGCTCCAGTGAGCATATGGCTGGCCTGCTGGAGTTTGGTTTCTGTACTTGTACTCTTTTGTACAGGAGTGATCACTGCATGCTTCCTTTGTTCAGATTGCTTTTTTTTAAATTCTATTTTTTTTTCCTTTTCCTGCAGTTGGTTATATTCTGGGCACTAAATGAAGGTGTTGCCAGACAGTTTGACTCCTTCAGAGATGGATTTGAGTCGGTCTTCCCCCTTAGTCATCTTCAGTACTTCTATCCTGAGGAGGTTGGTGAAAATATTTTTGCTGCTGCTTTTATAACCTTTTTCTGCATGTTTGGGCAGTCTTAACCTGGGTACAGGGCATTTGATGACACTGCATTTCTGAGGCATGTTACTAAAACTTGAGTGTCCCTGAAACTGCACACTTAACTGTTAAAGATTTCTCTGTTCAGTAGGCATTTATTTAATGCTTTTATTGTGAACAGCTCAATTTTCTTTAAAATTGTGTGCATCCAGCTTTTCTGAGAAGTGCTTTAATATATGTATCATACTTCATTTCTCTCTGTTGGTATGGCTGCTCTAATTCCTTGTATTGCAGTACCTCTGCATAGCTGTAGATAGATGTGGCTGCTGCCTGGATCTTCTGTTGATAAAACAAGTAGTCAGCTGTTTAGCAAAGCTTCAGGAAGAAAGAAGAGATTCAGATGAAGGGGAAAAGAATAAGGATAGATGGTCTTGCTTTATTGTCACCACCACCATCGTATCAATTTCCTTGTAAAATGCTCACACTCTCAAGTGGACTGAATTGAGTCACAGTTATGGTTCTCTGGACTAGAAGAGGGAATGTTTTATTCTTTGAGGAAGTCTATTTGAAGACTGTACTTTGAGGGGTTTGTTTACCTTTATAAACTCGGACCTTTGACTTTAAGAACAAACATTAAAGCACACTCTGGAACAGTGTGTTAGCCCAGCCTTTGTGGTACTCCTGTGTTCCTGGTGCTTTGCAATGCAAAGGGGAACACTTACTCCTTGTTTAATTTTACAGTTGGAGCAGCTCTTGTGCGGCAGCAAGACAGACACTTGGGATGCAAAGACTTTAATGGAATGTTGCAGGCCTGATCACGGTTATACACATGACAGGTAGGTAATATGTTACCTTTTTAAGAATAATCTTCATACATTGATATTCAATCTAAAGGAATTACAGGATATTTATTTGAAAATATTCATACTGCACTGAATATGAACCTGATGCAATTATTTTAACTATAAACAAAATAACACTCTCTTCGTTCTTTTCCCTCCTCAGTCGAGCAGTGAAGTATCTCTTTGAAATTCTCAGTAGTTTTGATAGTGAGCAGCAAAGACTGTTTCTTCAGTTTGTGACAGGCAGCCCCAGACTGCCTGTAGGAGGTAGGTTTTCCTTATTACATGTTGCTGTGCATGAAATCACTGTTACTGATGTATTTCAGAATAAGATGATTACTTTGGTATAGGAAAAAATTCCTTAACTTACGTGTTTGAAAAGTTCATACTAGTCTCACATTCCTAATTTCAGAAGTGGCTGGGCAGACATCAGGTATAATTCTCCTAACCTTTGTGTTAATCTCATGACAATTCCTTCAGTTGACTCTCCAGGTTTAAATTGTTGCCAGAAAAATCTGTCAGAGGGCAAGAGAGAGTTCAAAATTTAAATAAAACTGAAAGCTCCTAACACTCTATTTCTTGGCTAGAGGTGCATTAAGTTATGACAACAAAATTATGCATTGTAACCTGAAAACAACAGTCTCCTTTCTAGAAAGGAGACAATACTTAGCGTAGTATTAATCTTACTTAATTTCTCCCCCTTTTGAATTTCAGCATTTAGTTAAGAGGCAGTGTGGTAAACAGAGAAATTTGCTGTCTTTGCTAGAGACCATTGTAGAATACACATTTCACTGTATTCTCAGCTGAGTGCTTTGCAAGTCAAAACAGAATTCATGTGTCTGTTCTGCTATTTACATTCTTTGGGATCTGGGGAAAAGACTTAATTATTCTTTTTTTCTGAGTATTTTTTGGGAGCTCTTTTATGGAGAGATGGTGCAGACACAATTGAGTGTTAGGAGTATAAAAACCTTAGCTGGAGTAAGAAAAATAAGGTACTACAGTCATAGATAATTCCTGAGAATCTTCAAAAATATGTGTGAAGCCAAAAAACTCTTAAAAATATGATTGGAACAGAATTTTTACATGCAGAACACAATTAAAAGTAGATTAATCCAACGTATTCCTTTATTTTGAATTCTTCTTGGAAAACTACTCTGCAGGCAGGATTTCAGGTATTTTTAGCTCACTGTTCAGCTTTATAAAGCCATATTCTAAACTTTTAAAGGTGGAGAGGAGGTCAGTTGTGTGGTGTGTTCTTCTGTCACTGGGGATGTCTGCAGTCAGCTGGGGGTGTTCAGGAAGAGCAACCAGAGGAGCAACCATTCTGAATGTCTTTTCTCATTACTAGGTTTCCGAAGTTTGAATCCTCCCTTGACGATTGTACGGAAGACATTTGAGTCCACAGAGAATCCCGATGATTTCCTACCCTCAGTAATGACCTGTGTGAACTATCTCAAATTGCCGGACTATTCAACTATTGAGATAATGCGTGAAAAACTCTTGATAGCTGCAAGAGAAGGGCAGCAGTCATTCCATCTTTCCTGATCACAATGAAAAATGCAATGTCTGCCTGTTACAGCAAAAGAGAAACTCATGATTCTTTTCTAAATATATCACCTGAGTCAAGGAAACGTGTTACGCCTTCTTGTTGTAGAAAAACGGCTTGCAGATTATAAACAAAGACACTTGGTTGATATTCATTAAAAGCCCCTGTGGACTTAAAGTGATCAGGCCCTAAAAGTTGTTGTGACAAGGTTTCTTTAGCAAGTTCTTGTTTAAATTATCATTTATTTGATGAGTGAAGTTTTTAACTTGCTTTGCTGTGTGAAATTTAAAAAGGGATGTTTTTCCAGGCTGGAACAATAAATGTCGCTGTGCAGTTTAATACTGGGCTGTGTGTATCCATCTAGCTAAGTCTGAAGTTTTTCCTCCAAAGACAACTTTTGTACATAAGTACAGAAATTAAAATACCCCATGTATTTGACGAATCTAGTTTAGTAGACTAGTTCTGTGTACCCTCACCTGCCTCTAATTTTACCCATCCTCATGTATTGTCTGATGTGCAATTCACTTGGTTCTTTTTGTGTGCAACATTCAACAATTGTTATGTTTTGGTTAGCATGGGCATTTAACTGCTCCATGCCTCTTTCTCTGATTAAGATAATTTAAATTTTACTGAAATCAAATATATATTGTCAATATAATTCAGCCTTTGTAACTAGGTAGAACCTTTCTTATAGCATAGTTTTACTGTAGTGGTAGGATATAATGGCGACAGTCGTTACCAGAGCGCTCCAGAGCTGTTTACACAGTGATTCAGGCAGCAAAAGCCTTGTACTGGAGGCGAGGAAGAATTATTTCTTTCAGGTAGTTGAAGTCCAACAGCTTGGGCTGGCCAGTGTGTATTGTGGTAAGGCCCAGAGCATTTCGAATTGATGTAAAGTTTTTTAAAAGACAAATTAGTTGTTTCATTCCCTGTTTGAGTAAACAGTTTTCCTGTTCTTGATCTAAGTTCCTGGCTAATTTTGTAGTTTTTTCTCCTTTTTTTTTTCTTTTTTTCTTTCCCCCCAGTGCTAGCTTGGAACAAGCAGTTCAGCCTTTGTCTTTTGACACAGATAAAGCACCTGTAAGCAATGCTCTGTCCAACTGTTTTATGTGCTGATTTCTCAAATCTGCAATAATTTACTTCATCAGGTTAATGTTTTTACCTGAATATAAATAAAAAAGTTTGCTTCACCTTTTTGTTCATAGTTTTGTACTGTATGCCTAAAGCTCAATTGTGTAAATTACTGTAATGCAAGTAAATCATCCTAAATCTACTTGGCTAACAACCTGCAACTTGTGGATGATTTACTACTAAAACAAGACCTTTTAAGACCTCCAACTTTGAGGGGAATTTTTTCCTTTCTATGGGTTCAAAAAACGGGCAATTACAAATATTCCTGAGATGTATCTGCTACATAGTTAATCTTTATGAAAATGTGATAGTTAATTACTTTTATTCAACTTTGAGAAATCAAAATTCCTTTCAGTGCTTAGAAATTGTTAAATTCTGGCTAATCAGGCTAGTTATTTCCCCTAAACTAACAAGTTTTCTTTTATCCAGCTGAAGAACTTGTACTTCCAGAACGTGTAACGGACATTCTTCCGGTGAACATTCACAGAATTACCTGTGCTTGCTCAGACCAGTGCCACTGAAATGTAATACAGACCTGTCATGAGCATGAGTAGAATGTGAAATCCTTGCACAAAGAACCTGATAACTGAACAGTTTTTTATTACGTATTAAACCCGACCGAAGGCGCTTCACCCTGTACATACAATAATGGTAGCGCACAGTGCGGCATAGCTTTCATCCAACTTCAAGGCAGTGTTTAAACTATGGACTGGTGTTTAAATTGTTCTGATAACTTGATCAAACTGAGCACAAACAAGTGTTTATAGTGTGTGGATAGCAATTTGTTCATTTTTTAAGGTTCTATATTTTAAAAAAAACTGACTTGTGTAAAAAAAAAAGAAAAAAGCTAATATTTTGTATTAAAATATCATGTGTATTGATACTTTTTTTACCCATGTTGTCTCCCTCTAGAACCTGGCTTTCATTGACTTGGAAATTTTGAGGAGCTTTCAGATTTGATATCTAGCGTTTGTGTAACTGTTCCAGTGGGAAAATAAGTTGTTGGTTGCCTGTTTCAAAAGGAAGGAAAAAACAAGTACCTGTGGTGATGTGATTTTGGTTGTTCTGGCTGTCATTTTCAGCACAGACTAAGGTTTTAGTTTGCCTGAAAAGTGAATGAAACCCTTTTGGGTGACACTTCTTTTTTCCTACCAAGGGCAGCTTTTAGTGTATTAGGAGAGCAGTCTGGTTTAAAAGGTAAAAATAGTAAATTATAGGAGTAAACTGAAAAGTCGCATTTGCATGACTGCAGTACTGTCCTGCAAAGACAGATATCTAAGAGCAGTTCAGAACAAGTGGAGGGGTGGGGCAAGTCCTTAAGGATTCCTCCTTTTCAGGAATTTTGGATTAAGGGAAAAGCTCACTAAAATCAATCCATGGGTGTGTGTAGTCATCTTAGGACTGCACTGCTTTGTATACTATTAAAAGCTACAATCAGAAGTCTTATCTTTTAAAATAGATGCTTTTTTTTAGCATGGTAAGTTCAACTGGTTTTAGATAACACCACCAGTTACTGTTTTGGACGAGTTTCATGTCCTTCTGTATTAACAAGAGTAGCAAAAAATCATGGATGAAGGGGCCATCCAAGCACTGATAGCTGCTACTGAACTTGTGCAGTATTTTTTTGCTGTTGTTAGGCGTTGGCTTTTTACCAAAATCTCTTGTGTAGGGAACACTTTAGTGTCCCATCTGACATGAATTAGTTACAGTGCTTCTTCATGTTCTCTAGAAAGATGCACAAGAATTAATTCCAGTCATATGTGAAGTCCCCATGCCCACTGCCAAACTCGATCAGATACTCAAATTTCCATATGCAGACTGTTTGCATAATTGAATTGTCGAGATTCTGCCTTCTTTCCCCTCAGTCGTGTGTTTCATTTTCTTCTATCTCCCTTCCCTTATGAACTTTCCTCTGATGAGAGGTTGGGTGCCTAAGGGCAGGGTGAAATTCCAGGTGCCTGTGACACTTGTGCCCTCCCTTGTGCCCCTGCTGGAGGTAGGTCTGTCATCTGTACAGTTCCTGGGCCCGGGCGCACCTGTCTTCGCAGGAGTAGTGCCAGTTCCCACCCTCTGAGCAGCATGTACTCTGCAGAGGCAGGAAGTAAGGGCCTGCCTGCCATGAGAGAGAATGCCATGGTTTCAACATGAACGTGCCTCCCCCAGGCCAAAACTTTGCTATAGCTAAAGCTGTTGGCAGAACGGAGAAAAAAGGAAAGCCTTGCTGAAATAGGTTATGGAAATGCTGAAATTGGAAGGGGAGGTAAAATTTGCTGATTGAACCTTTTCAGGGCTTGCCCTGTCTTTCTCCTACTTTCCTTTCCTGGTCTCTTGATTGCTTGAACTGGAAAACATCTGTGCAATGTGACCTCTTCTATGATCCTGCAGGAACTTCCTACTGGGGTGTTCCCAGCTTACCGTATCTCTCCCATTGCATTATGTTTTTAGGAGCTTTCCTCATGTGGGTGTAGGTGGTTGCCCAGAGTAGGAATGGTTGCCCCAACCCAGTGCAGCAGCACCAGCTGCACAGGCAGTATTTGATCAGAACGTTGGTGCCTGTTTGTGCAGCAGGTGAGAAACAAATTCCATCCTCTGCTGCCTGTGACTGACAGCGAATGGCTCAAGGAATGACTGCTGCCTCTGGAGGAATACCATGTCCTTGCCTCCTGGTACTGAAATGTCCCTGTATTGATCAGGTATGAAGCTGCTTTGGGGGCAGAGGGAGGAACAGATGCTGGGTCCTTTCCTTTCCTGTGTGCACCTGGGGACTAATGACGTCTCGAGCTGTAAGCAGAACTAAGCGGAGGGGAAATAGCTAAGACACATCCAGTATTTTCAAGGCACTAGATTAGAGTTCCTGGTAACTCCAGATCTAGTTTGGCAGCAGCTTCCAGAAAACTGCTTCAAAGAGGAAAAAAAGAGAAGAATAAAATGCTACAAGACACAAAACAAAAACACAAACTACCCTAAAAGGCGTAACAGGAAGCATGAAAGTCCCTCTCCCACCCACCCTCCACAGAGGTGGGAGGAATTATTAAGTCCTGTGCCGTTTTCCCGTAGTTAGGGAGAACACTGACCAGTTTAAGCTGCAAGCAGTATGCTGGGGTAAAGCAGCAGGTGTGCTGTGGGTTTGGTCTTGTCTGCCTCTGTCCTGTGTCCCCTCCTGCCCCTCCCTTTAGGGTTAGGATTGCTAAAACCCCATAAAAAGACTGAAGTAGATAAGTCTGGGAGAAAATGTGGGACAGCAACCACCCTGCTCTTTTGCCTGAGAACAGGGAGGGGTGGAAGGAGGAGGTTTCCCTTTGTTACAGGTAAGCTTACACACTGAAAGCCATGGCAGGTTCATGCTCTGGAGTTACTTAGACATACTGCAATTTTCCCATCTCAACAGCTATTTCCCAGATTATTTTGCTCTTTCTTTAGCTGCTGGCCAAGGTGTTCTAGGCTAAATATAGGCCTGGTCTGACTGCAGCTTGTCTGTTCTTGGGACTTCTTGCATGCAGAAGCCTCTTTGGCAGGCAGGGCGATACAAGCAGTGATCCAGAAATAGTTAGCCTTTCTAAGAGGTGACATTTTATTTCCCAGCCTCTTCCAGCCCTTTTTACAGATTATTGCTTCAATGTATCAAAACTGTCGAGACATTGGCTAAACAGTGAAAATTTCCTAGCTGATTACTTTTTTCCCCCACAATGTTTCCCATAGTTGTGCTATGCTTCTCAGAAAAAAAAAAAAATCCATCTTTATGCCTTCACTTTGTAGCTTGGCATGCTTAATTTACTGGAAGTATTGATGTTACTAACCATTCAGAAAGGTTTCCCACAGTTTTGATACTTCTTTGATATGCAAAGGAGCAGCCCTTGTTCTGGGGCACTAAACCTATAAATGCTATTTGAAAGGGGAGAAAATGTAATTCTAAACTTAATCAAACAGCAAAATTATTCCACCTTTAGTAACACTGGGTTCTAAGAGTGGTAATTTCCAATTTATGGCCAGCAGTACTGGCTACTTCTGCTGGACCAGAAGTGGGAGGGAAAGGGAGCAAGTGGCTGGAGGGCAGCTCGGCTGGAAAGCCTGAGCCCTGGTCAGCGTTGTGCCCTGGCAGCCAGGGAAGGCAGCAGCATCCCACTGCAGTGATGGGAGCAGAGCTGGTGAATCAAGGGAAGCGATTATTTCCTTTGCTTCATATCCCCAGAGGAGAGATTGTGCAGTCCCCATGGGTTTTTTAAGACCCAACTGGATATATCTGTTTGTTTTACTAAAACATATCACAATTCTAAAATGAGCTCTCTTTAGAATTTAAAGTCAGAACTGTATGCAGGCATTTACTGATGACAGAAATGTTTTCTAAATTTTCTGATAAAACAAATGAAAAATACAAAGGTCTTAGTTTTGGCTGCAGATTATGGGTAATCTCCACTTCAGAGCACTCTGTTTCAACTGGATGAAAATTAAAAGCCTCAATTACTTCTAGTTTTCAAAATGGTTTCAATTCTCAAAAATTTTTCTGGCATCCTCTTTTGTTTTTAATATTGAATGAATTGGCACTTATCTGTGATGAGAAACTCCTATGACTCTACGTTCATCTCTGCTCCAGCAAGCAGCGGGTCATTTCCAATTTCTTCTGGAGTAAGTAGTTAACATGATTTGACAGCAGTTATGGAGAGAAGCCATAATTGCATATAGAGGATTTTCTAGAAAGAGTAGTTTTCACAGGTATTAGCAAAAAATAGCATCCTGAAAATGGAAAGACAGGTAGAACTAGGAATGCCAAGTGGACAAGATAGGAGAAAGTTCTACTTCTGTTCCATATGTGGAATTTGAAAAATGAGTACTGATAGGTGAGTGACCACAGCAGTGCTGTGTATGTCCATGGTGATGCTCAAGACATTTATGGTCATGTTACATAACTCACCTCCTGCTTTACTGTGTTAGTGCAAAGGTTTAGTGATACAGACCTGCAAAATACATTTTCTACCAAAAGCTTACTGTGCAGGTTACAGATGAATTCAGCCTTGATTCTAAGAAATGGATGGGCAAAGGAACAGAGTAAGATGCTGTTTAGGATCCTATGCCCAATGTTGAGACCCTTGTACGTTCCAGCTGTTAGTAACATTTGATATTGTTGTTGAAAGCTGTTGGCAGAATTCAACAGGAGGCCTGATTTTGAGTTGGTATAGATTGTGCATGTCTGTGACAAGATAAAGAGAAAAAGGTATAGCAAGAATATACCAATTAGTTCAAATCAAGAAGGATTTCATTTTGTGTATCAGTTATTTGGTGAGAGACATTTATGGATCCACCAAGCAATCTTTGTTAATGAAGTTTCATAGTAAAACACTTGTCTTAAGAACAGCAGTGAAAAAGCAGTGATGGGAGTTGGAGCTGTAGAGACAGCCTGTCATGGGGGGAACACAGGTGCTTCATGCCCTACCAAAGGTGACCCTGTAACTCTGCAGCCTCTGCTCTCCCCTAGCAGCACTGATCTCTAACACCCCTCTTTCAGAAGAAAGGGCATGAGTGATGTATAAGTTGTATTAGGTAGGCAGAGTGGAAGCTTTACAGCTCCTGAATGCGGAAGCACTGTTAGGAACAGAAGTGAGCCAGAGGCTGTGCAATACCAGCTGTAAATTATATAGCTATATGTCACTTTTATCTTCCCATATCCTTACCATTTTTGCTACATACATTCTATGTTACAATTACTGCCCCCATTCTTGGTTTCCTCTTTCTTGTCTCAGAGTTTATTTTTCAGCAGTCTTGCACTAAAACCCTTCATACTAACGATTTAAAGGTTTTATCCTTCTGTGCTGAAGCAGACTATTTCTGACCAAATTCCAGTCCTGATGTGATAGCACTGATGTGCAGATGTTTCATATCTGTTAAGTCCAAAATAAGGGTTTTAATCATTCTTCCAAGAGATTTACTTTTTTTTTTCTATTTCTTTAGATGCAACCATCCTCCCTGTCACCCTGGCCTCAAAAATAGATTCTTGCATCCACACTGGATCTGAATGTGCTGATGCTTTGTGCTTAGCAGGTCCTCTCCTATCCACCTACATCATTCCCTGGTTTTATTAGATCAATTATGTAACTGGCACTTTTGTTTAAGTTTTCTTTTTTTTTGCTAGTAAAGACAAGTTTGCTTATTCCTATTCAGGGGACAGATACACAGACTGCAGCTTTACCTCTGTTAATAGTTTCTTTTCTCCATGTATATTTCTTAGCTCCCTTTCCTCCACCACATTAAATATAAAGTTCTTGTCTTCCAGTGCTCCAAGAAGGAGCTGTTGTTCTCTCTGCTGTTCTTCACCTCACACTTGAACATATTCTCAGGTTGCCTCAGGCACTTTAAAAATCTTTAAAAAGCTTCTTTGTCACAATATTTGCCCCAGAAACAATCACAATAAATGACAATTGCTGTGGATGCTTATGGCTTGTTGTGATGGTTGGAGCTGTCTCATTATGTCTTTCGTGATGGGTTGTTTTTCTGCAGTGCCTGACTTTGCCTCCTCTTGTGCTTTAATGGTAAGAAAAAGTGGGGAGGTCGTCTTGTCCTTTCTATGCACAGCATCAAATAGAACGTGGTTACAAGAAGAGTGTCTCAGAACGGTTACCCAGTCTGGAAACAGAAGCAAAAAATTACCAGCTGCTAGAGATTTACTTTTTGATCTTATGCAAGAAAATAAATTAAAATATTAAATTTAATAGCAATAATTTTAGCTTTAAAATAATTCTCAAATGGAATTAGGCAATTCCAGTTAGTTAGTTGTCAATAAAAGCACTTATCAAAGATGATATGGCTTTTTCTGTTATTTCTTTTAGGAGGTCTACCTATTTGATTCTTAATCATAAAAATGCATCCCTTCACGCTTGAATTAATGTGAAGATCAGAACAATATGTGATATTATTTAATAATGTCTTTTACACTTCATGTTATCATCACAAAGTTTTAGAAGGTGTTAAGAAATCTAGACTATATTTGCTTTGTATTACACCTTATCAGCCAATCAGCTTTCCAAAGGGTGAATTTGCACCTCTCATTCAATTTTTATAGTAAAATTAATCTCAGTTGAATGTAATCTTCTTACTTGGCCAGGGCCATTTATGAAATTTACTGAAAAATTCAAGTTAAGCACTCCTCCACAGAGCTTGCCTCATTTTTCATTTGTTGGAGCTTTGTTTAAGTGCCTGCCTTTCCCCTCCTCAGGGGCTCAGGGATTAGGTACTCTCCATTTGCTGACAGGCTGCATGCAGCATGGGGATGTGCTCTGCTGCTGCGTTTCTGAAGTGTGCTGTTTTCCAGAGAGACTGAGCTACAGCAGTTCTGCATGGAGCTGAAGCTGTCAAATGGATGACACAGATTATTTCTGCAATATGCTTTTTGTTTTTGCAATAAGTAGTGCTCAATATCTTGCTTTTTTGACTATGGAGAGTAGAAAAAAAAAAATCATGCGACAGTGGAAAGCCAGAAACCATTTGAACTGTCCCTTGCTCTGCATGCAATCAAAGACAGCACTTTGGTTTTCAAGTTCACAATTTATGTGTCTTTATTTAAAAATCTTCAGTAAACTTGCAAATATCAGTAACTCAGTTAATTTGATTCTTATATGTGGCCTTTTTTCTTTTTTTTCAGAACTGATGATTGCTGAGGAAAGGAGCAATTTTAAAGTGATCTTGACACTGTCTTCAGCAAAACCAACCAGCCATCCTCCCAAAGGCCAAAGCTTCATTTCTAGAGCTACCACCTAGTGCAAAATGGCCTGACAGAGGTCACCTGTAACTCTTGCACACACCAGAAGTGTGTGTGCTAGATGCTGACATAACCTGACATCTATCCTTGAGATAGCAAGCCAAGTTTTTATTACTTAGATTTCTCATTACTTGAGCAAAAATAGGGACTTTAATATGAGTACCTCTGCTGTGGAGAATCCTGTGAGCATATTCCTTGAGGTTAACAGACACACAAGCACTTTAAATCAAAAAAGCCTAAAAGCGGTGAAGCTGAATATGGAATGTAGATGAAGGATTCTGCATTTCCTGTTTTGGATTATTGACTTGCTAAACTGTGTAAGAGCATCAACTTTATAGCCACTTACAAACTAAGCAAGAAAATATTAAGAAAAAATAATCAATTTGCTGTTGCTCTGTTTTTGTACTAGACAGTAGGACGGGATTAATAGTTGTCACTGCTGTACTAATACAAAAGTGTCCGGGGTGTAGCCAGAGATGAAAGTAAGCTCTTTATTGTTTTTAGTACTGTAGATTTCTATAACTTTGTAGTCATTTCAAAAACATAAAATATGCGTATATAATTTGTTAACCCAGAACTAAAATTAAAGGAAGTTAATTCCACCCATTAGTATGTTTTATGGTATCTGTCAGCCTGAAAAACCCCAGGTTGGCATATTAAAGTCACTCTCTTAAGGCTTTTGTTTGAGGTTTGATAAGTCCTCAATTGCTTTCTGTCTGATGATGTCAAAGACTGAATGATTTTAGTACTAAGGCACAGATTAAAAATCTTCGTATTTTGTGTTTCCGAGTCCCAAGAGACATTCAGGGCTCAGTCATTCAGCCATGTTTGCATAACACCATTGCTGACCCAGTGAACACTTCCTAAACTGTCCCTATCTTCCTGTGATTCAAAAGCAATTGAGAGCCTTTATATTTGAATTAGTAATACATTTCACATCAGATCTTTGTTTGTTTATTGTAACTTATGTGCATGTGACTTTGCACACTCTGGCATTTCTTTCTGAATATTTTTACAGTAGAAGGAAAAGCCTATGCAATTTTTGGCCTATTCCCTACAAAATCTTTACAGGCCCCCACAAGCTAAACATACTCCATCGTTCCTCAAACCAATAGCTGTTAGTGAGTGATAACTGCAAGAAGAAAATGTATGTGCAGTGATTATACAAGTAGAAATGGTGAAGATTCAACTTTTACTGGCTTGATATGTCCAGGGGAGATATAGCACATTAGTCTTAATAAATAGTGACCACAAAATGTTCAGCTCATCTAAAAGCATGTTAAAAATAGCTTAATCTTAGTGTAGAATCACCTACAAAGTAAAAATGCTATGTTAATTATTTTATTAGCATGTAGCTCCTTAATCTGTGAGGAAAAAAAGTAAAATTAGATCCAGTGGGTGACTGCTAAAACTAGAATAATTCTGATTAAAATTATGATTCCTGAGAAAAATATACCTCAAGTCTTCATCACTTGTGGTCTTCAAATAAAGACTGGATACTGTAATTTGTGCATATTTCTAGTCTGAACATAAAATAAATGAGAAGTTTTTATGTGGGAGGCCTCATGAAAACTGGCCCAGAACTGTCTTACAATATTACCATTTTGTTTTGGAAAGGTTTTAAGAAACAGTGGATACGGTTTGTAACAGGCTGTCATTAACTCTGACTGTGGACTGTGTGGAATGGCAGCACACATCCACTGCCCCTGCAAATACCACTGATACCTTGAATCTGTTGAGTATACTTTTCCCTAAATTTGGGTTGATGACCATGTAGTGCACAGTAGCCCTCTTTTTCATAACAGTGAAGTCATACTGGCTTCATTGTTTTCCCATAAACATATAATATTTATTCTTAATTTTTACAGAAATTAGAGCCTGGTTGTTTTCTCGAGCAAGGTTCATCATTGTGTAAATCAGTAGTTCAGAGCTTTAGGAGGAGTTTTGTACTTACCACAGCCTCTCTGTAGCTGTTGGACAAGAATCCAACTTGTTGGTTAGGTCTTTAAGTTGTTTGGGATCTGGGCTGGAGCTTGAGCTGTAAAACTGGGATAAATCACTTTCCCATCTCAGGAGAGGGGTGAGGAGATGGTGAGACATGAACAGCACTCAATTAACTGGGATCCTGAGGATCCAGCCTATAAAGGAGTCAAGATATTTTGTGGATCCATATTTATTAAAACAGGTTAGGGTTAGGACCCAATGATCTTTAACATCCCTTCCCACCCAAACCATTTTGTGATTCTATGATCTCTTTCTGAAATAAATGCTACAGGAAAGAATGAAATTGAAAAGACAAGCTCAGACAGAGCTATAGTCTACTAATTATAAAGACATGTAAAAGAACAGATAGAAAAAAGTGGCATTTAATTGTGAATTTCAGCTCTAGTGAGGTTGATATTATGGAGCAATAATAAATTGAAAAACTTGAAATGAATACCTGAAAAAGAAGGTTTCAAAGAATAATTGCATGAAAGAAAAAAATGCAACAAATAAATTCAGTTTTGTATTTGCTGTGAAACTTTGTGCTGAAATTAAAGCATTAAAAGCAGTTCTTTATTTGGGGTATTTTTTACTGCTGGCTGCCCCTTGAGAATCTCAGGTACTGCTCTTTTGTGTCTACAAACTAAACTAAAGCATAACCTTTTTGTTTACTTCTCAGGAAGAATAACAAAAGAAGCATTAAGTGCTAAAACCTGTGAGTAAATTATCTTATGATTTTTTTTGGAGGGGGGAACAAGGAGGTAGGGTCAGGTGTCTATTGGCATTTTATTTTTCTCCTTTGTACAGCTTCTAATGTGTAAGGTTTCCAGTCAGCCAGAGCATAGACATCATGTCCTCTGCCATACACACCTTGAAATTCATAGAAATAAAAAGTCATTTAATTACTGGATATAAAAATAGCTCTTCTTCAGATGTATTGCTTCCTTGAAGTTCTTACACTCAAACACTTGTTCTGATTGCTGTCACATTAAGCATAACACTTGAATTACTGAAACATCTCTGTAAATTCTAGGATGAAGATTTAAGGTAATTCTGACATTAATTAATTCTGATCCTGTGTTTTGCACTTGCTCTGTTGCTTTAACTAAAAATTACTGTCTGTATGAATGATACCTTATGAATTATTTTCTTTATCTCTACTGAAATTGTAGTTACATCAGGTCATTATTTGAAAGTCTAAGTCACAGCATAAGAATAGAGCAGAAGACTGTAAACGGCAAACCACACACCTTAATTACTTTGTTGTATCTCCATCACAGGATTTAAAGACCTTAAGCTGCACCTGTGGTAGTTGTAACATCTGTTTTGTGAGACACTTTTTGAACAAATTAATTCAAACCTGGTATAAATATGCAGAATTTTACCCTATGTAGTTTGCTTAGAGGTAGGTCCAGATCAGTTTTTCCTATGATAAGTTTCTCATTTTATGAAGTACAGTAACATTTGCTGTGGTGTCACACAACATGGTGATAAAAAACCACTGTAAGAGTATAAAAAGCACACCTTTGCTGAAAAGTGCCTACGTTCAAATGATGCGTACAGCTTTTTGGTGAAAGGTGCGATAGCTATCGAGAAAATCTTTGTTAACCTTTAGAGAAAGATCTTAGATATCATTTTGTTTGTGAAATATCTATACTGTGTATATTTTATCTCATTGTTCTAAAAATATGTAAAACCCACACAGGCTGATAAAAGTTAATGTGAACCAAACAAACAGGTGAAGATGTGGGAAATGCTGCCACTCCTCAACTGCCTGCCACTGATAAAACAGGCATCATGAATTTTCACAGCACAGTGGCTTTGTGCCCCCTGATAGAAGAGTTTAACTTCTGCTCTATGGATTTTGTCTTAAAGCACGATTTATGACTCCCAAGAATTTATGATTCCCACGATGAAGAATGTTTCTCTGCCCGGGCTGCCAGCTCTCTCTTGGTATTACTTGTATCAACACCTCCCTACTCCTACCGCAGCTCCCCTGCCCAGCAGACATTGAATAACAACATACACTGTCACTGCCAGCAGTGGCACACATATCAACGTGATTATCACCACTTCTTATTGCAAAGTTAGCAAACAAAAAGAAGAAAACATGCAGGATTCAAACAGCTTAATAAAGGGGGGCAAGTTAAATATAAATGCAAGAGCTGGGTAGAAAAACAGACAAATCCCCACACATTGTCAATGTATCCCAGTCTGTGCCAAGAGAGAAGAAAAACAGGAATTATTCAGGTACACACAAAAATAAAGCAGT
The DNA here is from genome assembly GCA_013397055.1 of Pachycephala philippinensis. Taxonomy (NCBI): domain Eukaryota; kingdom Metazoa; phylum Chordata; class Aves; order Passeriformes; genus Pachycephala; species Pachycephala philippinensis. The sequence goes on from VWZT01006311.1 coordinate 387,768, forward strand.
ATTTTCCCCTCACCCACCTACAGCACTAAATAATGTACTTTTAAAAATTCTGTCTCTGTTCCGAGCCTTAAACTACCTTTCTCCTATGGTTAAAAACTGCCCTCACTAAGCCATGAAGGTGAGACAAAATAAGTTCCAACGTGAAACACCTGAGCATGTTCCTTCCAAGGTGAGTATTCTTACTGAATTCTGTGGGCTAGTTATGTGTTTAAATGTGTACTCCAGTATTTTGATAAATTGAAGTGGGTCATTCAAAGTTATATTAGTAGTTTCTATTCCAGTAAGCGCTATATGCTTGGAAAAAGAAAGTTAAAAACATGCAGCAAACATTTTAAATAAATGCATTTAAAGCTGTATGCAACACAATGCTAAACAGCAATAATTTCTGTGATTCCAGCAATGATTTTCAAGGGGATGTAGCTTCAATTTTGCCTGCTATTCAGTATGGGATTGGGAGGACAATGGACCTTTTTTTGAAATTTGACATCAGTTGCATGAGTGGGGCCCTTCTGAAATTTCCCAAGTGACATTAAGATCCCAGTCCTTGTGTAATTTGGCGGCACTGAAACTCCTGAAATTCTGTAAAGCATGCACAAGCTGAGGGAGGCATGGGGAAAATGTCAGTTCATCACTCTGCAATTTCAGCCTGACCCAAAACAAGCAACAAAAGAATAACAGTCCAGACACTGTTTAGAAATGGCTCAACACAGAACTTTCTCATCTAAATTAACTCCTATGCTAGTAAAGAAAAATGCAGGTAATATTCAGTGGTTTTAAAGGAATTCATCAATATTTAGAAAAAAAGATCATTTTTATCATAGGAGACATTTAAAGCATGTCCTTTTAGCAAATAAGAGAGGTTTTTGTTCCTTACTAAATATTTAATCAGAACAGATAAAAAAATCTCTGCAAAATCTCCTTCAAGCCACTAGAGGATGAGCACTTTTCCATCAAAATAAATAGTTAAGCTGTAACGTAGCTTATCTAAGCCACACTAATAAGCTATTAGACTGGTAATACAATTCAAATCCTAGCCAGTGGAAATGAGGGAGACAGCTTGAATCCTTATTGAATACTAAGATTAGGAATTTGTTTATGGAAAGCTGAGTATAAAATTATTTAAACTATGCATACTGGAACATTAATATGCATAGAAAGAAACAGCATTTCAAAAAATCACTAGCTAATTAGGTAAGCACAATATTTTCTGTTGTAAGGTTAAATATTTCCATATGAAAATAATGCAAACATTGTTTATATATTCTGTAAAAAGCTAAGAAAACTTTGATGTAGGTATGTACAATCTGACTCAGAGCACTGTGTTATGTCCTGCTTGGTTGGCTGCATTAGTTGACCAGCTTATTTTTGAAGTTGTTCTTTTCTGCAAATACCAGGCTACTCCACCAACAGAATTCACTGTCTAGTGTAGCTGTCAGTCCTGAAACCATATTTCCCAATGCTTATCGAAAACGTATTACTCCTAAAAAACCTCAGATACAGACCAGAATTATCGAACCCTTTGGGGGTACAGGAACAACTGGAAAATAGGGTCACTACATAACTCACTGTTCAGCCATCCTCTTTGTTAGGAAGGTCGGTCAGCAGCTCAACACAATTAGCATGAGCCAGGAGCAGAACTTGAGCAGAAAGAAAGATGGGTCAGGTTAGAGACAAGAACATTTTTTCAGATTGTGTGGTTTTGATGATTTGTTCTGTAAAATTTTTAGAGAACTGGCCAAAGCTTGTTATTAACAAGTATCTTCGACAGCCTGTGTGGAAGGGTGAAGTCCTACGAGACTGGAAAAGGACAAACCTTATTGAGAAGGAGGACAGAGAGAATTACAGCCCTGGTGCTTTAACAGTAACTCCCAGAGCAACCTGGGATATAGACAAGTTATTTCTGAGCACTTGGAAGATAAAAGGGAGACAAGTAGCAGCCTCTGTGGACTTAACAAGAACAAATCCTGTCAAATGTAAATGGAGTCGATTCGAGCGAAGCGGTCACTGCAGCGCCTGGGTCGCAGCCGGCGCGGAGGCAGCAGAGGGAGCCGGAGCGGCACCGAACGCTCTGCGAGGAGGGGAGCGGGGCTGGGGAGGGGTGGAGGAGCAGAGACAGCTCCCGGGGAACGGGGCTGGGGGGATATGGAGGAGCAGAGACAGCTCCTGAGGAACGGGGCTGGGGGGGATGGAGCAGCAGAGACAGGATATGAGGATGGAATATCATGGTTAAGCTGCTAGAGACCCTGATAAATTTTCAGTTCAATTAGCATCACCAGTTATTGCTGCTCGTGATAGAGCTTTCGGCCATACGTGAAGTGTGACAGTTTATGACAATTGTAGCCAGGAATCCTCCTGTACCCTGCGACAGGGATGTGAGAAGTCGTTAATTACGAGAAATCAAAATACTTCACTTTTTCAGAAGCAAATGAATAGAAGGCCAAAGAACAGGGGTTATCTTCCTGCTCTCTGTTAGCTGATTTACAGCTCTCGTATCTTAGTTCTAGTAAGAGGTAGTAAAAAAAATCCCCAGAAGACTGGCAAAAAAGAAATCGATTTTTAAAAATCTGCCGTAGATAACCTCAATTGAGAAAACACACAGGTTCTTTACAGTATGAGAAATGATAGGATTAATGTTTATGCTTTTCATCTGACCCTGCTTTGGTCTCAATAGAACTTTAAAGTAATTATCAGTGAATTAAACTTGTGTAACAGTAAATAAGCAGCAAACGGTGAGCTGATCTTACGAAGGTGTCCCTTGCCGGCTGTCTGCCTAACCCACGGAAGGGCTCGGTCCCGCCGGGCGCCTCGGCACCGTCACTCGCCCCCGCCGCGCGGGCGGGCGGCCTGGGCAGCCCCGGAATGCCCGTCCAGCCGTTCAGTAACGCGCTGCTCCCGTTTTAAACCAGCGGACCGGGGGCGCAGCGCCGCTCCCCCTGCCCCGGCAGCTCGGCGCAGCCCGGCCGCCGCCGCCTCGCCCGAGGAAGTGGGGTTGGTGCGGAGCGCCATTCGCTCCGCCCGGGCTCAGCCTGGCCGGGCGGGAGGGGCAGCCCCAGCCCCACCCCCGGCTCCGGCCCCTCAGCCCGTCCCGCCCCTCAGCCCGTCCCG
>VWZT01006311.1:391692-521201 GCA_013397055.1 Pachycephala philippinensis
CGCCCAGACCTCGCAGGTTATTTAGCACTGACTTACTGGAAGGTGAAAAGGATGGTCCTTGGAAGCGGATGCTCTATTGCATTGAATGCTAATCCTCAAATCGTGTCTCCAGCGGTCATTTTCATAGGCTGGGAGTGCTCGCTCCCACGTTTCGGTTGCCTTTTGGAGTGATTTTGAATTCTGAAAGATCGGAGCGCTTGGAGTAGGGATAATGATCTGAAATACAGAGAGGCAGTAAGCAGTATCTTTCTAGTGTGCTTGGTCATATTGGGACCTAATGTAATAACATAATTGAATGTAATTATTGTAACGTGAAACAGTAATTTTTTTTTTCTCTAGCAGTAAGGATGGCAATTTTTGTTATGATGTTAAGAAATTCACAAGCACTCACTTTTCCCTGTCTCCAGATAAGGAAAAGCAGGGGCAGGTACACAGAGGTTTGTTTCCTGCATGTGTATGTGCCGGGGTACTTTCTGTGACAGTGGTGTACAAAAGGCTCTGTGGTTTGACGACCATCGCTTTGTCAGTGGTCTTGCTTGTAAGTGCACTTGACATAGATGCAAATGACTTCAAGTAATTTCAGTCTGCTTTTTAGGCTTTATTTTCTTGTTCCTTTGTCATGTAGTATCTGAACTATACTGCTGAACAGATGAAAGGGATAATACATTTACTGAAGACTTAATATGTAGTCGAGTGTAAGAGTCATTGTAAAGTAGGAGCGCTATGCACAGAGTTCTCTGCTTGCCTTGGAATGCCTCAGCTGGTTCAATGTAACAATGAAAGTGAAAATATTTACACTAATGAGATTCTGTAAAATCGGAGAGATGAAAGTGGATTAAATAGATTTCTCTTTGGCTAATTTTAGATCTCGTCTTAGGAGTTTACTATGTTTCTATCTCTACAAAGAGAGAAAGAGAGCGCTGTGTGTTTGCTTCTGCACGTTGCTATTAGACTTAAGTGTCTGAGATCCGTGACTGAAAGATTAATGACCCTTTTGAAGACCTAGTAAAATGTAACACTTGCTGCCATCACACCTTCTGTGAAGTGTTGTGCCTAGGGATCTGGGTTTAATTGTTTTTCTAATAAAAGACATAGGCAATGTTTTCACAGCAGTTATGCATTTTATTACCTATTAACAGGAGGCTTATGGTGTTATACATTTTCTTTTTATAAAATACTGAGTAATTACCCTTGCAAGGAATATTGATAAAGAAATGAGTGCCGCTTTTAGCTATCATGTCAGTAGTTAAAGTGTGGACATGAGGTAGTTCTGAAAAGTTTATATGGTTTTGAAATGTAACTTTAACTGGAGACCAGGCAGGGTTTTTTAAAGGTGTAATATAAACACAGTACACCATCTTTGAGGTTTTGCTCATTTTATCAAAATAGGGAATGAATAAATAAATGTACAAATGCATTACTTGCTGTGTTGCTCTGTCATTCAGATACCTCAGAGCTTAACAGATGCCTAATGGCTTAAACTTCTACAAAGAAAGGGCATGTTTTCTAATTCAGTGATGATAAATAACTGTAATGATTTAAAAATAACTGTGAGGATTTTTTTTTTTTTGTGTACCGTTACAGGTTATGAGAAACCCTGATTTAGCCAATAGTTATCACTGGGATATATCTAGATATGGGTTTTTGTCTTAATGCTGAAGTTGTTACTGAACAGTTGGATCTATAGAAGGAAATGCCAAGAGGGGAAGAAAGAATAGGAATTATTGTCTTTAAATACTCAGAGCATGGAAAGTAAGTTTGGATTTTTGTAATTTATGGTGGAGCTGGAGTTCTTTGGGAACTCCTTCCCTAAAAAGATAGAATTACTTTCATGTCACTTCTTGTAGTGAAGGCAACATTTCAATGATTCTGTTCAGATGTGTTGAGATTTTAGAATGAAGACAAAATGTTCTCAATGTGCCTGTGAGTCAGCTGGGCATGGTAAAGTTGATAATGCAGAAAGATTGCTGAGAGTCAAACTTGGAGATTGCACATCAATTTTACCCCTGAAGATTTTACTGTAACTGGTTTTGATGCATCTGTGGATGCTGGTGCTGGCATGGGAAAAGAATAAAACTGACAACACATACATATGAGATACTTCTAAAAGTCCAGAGCTTTCCCATCAGCAAGTGACATATTTTACTTAGGCAAACCAATTCCATAATTTCTTGTTATAATTGCTTTAGTAACTCATTATTTATTTAACAACAGAAATTACAGATCCTTCTAGTACATCCATCCTTTGAATTATGCATTTGTATATATCTCACGTTATTTATAGCTTGAATATACTTTGGTTTGCAAACTTCAGGCTTGTTTTGTTATGGATTGTCTGGTCCCCCATTGTAGGACATTGCTCTAATTTACCTCCATTTCTTTTCATGGTTGTGAATTTTCTCCCACTTCTCTTGACAATACTTCTCGTCTGTAAAGGAAACATAGAATTACTGTGTTGAAGTATCTTAAACTTTGGTCTGTGCAAAGAAATCGCATGTATTCCCAAGAAAATAGTACAAAAATTATAGTGACTTCAACTGCCTTTTTTCTCTGGGAATTTGAAATTGGCCATTTCTCAGGTTTACACTGAGAGAATTTGATGAGATAAACCAAAATGAACAGATACTAAAGTTCCATTAACTTCATAATCCCTAAATTTTTATTTGTTTTACTTTTAAAAGCGATCTTCATTTCTAATGACTAAAGTAATGACTACTCTGTTATTTTTAATGATGTGTAGAATCCAATAAAAGAGTTTTTCTTTACCAGGAAAGTTGTATGTAAAAATTAATTTGTGTTAGTGCCTCATGAAATAATTTTAGAGACATAAGGTACAAAATAACCATTTGGGAAATGAAAAAACTTCATTATCAACTTGGTAATTTGCTTAAAAATACAGAATTGGAACTTAGCTAATCGCATTGAATTACATGATGTTTATTTGATCCCATGCTAGTGCTAATTTCATTAAAAGGCTATCACATGAAGAAATATTAAATTATTAATGTATTTTAAAATACTGTCATACATGCTTTGTTTTGTTTGTTTTTTAATTTAATTTTTTCCTCTCTTTTGGTTGATAATTTTTTCTTGTTCTTTTACTTTGGTGCTTTTTAATATGTTTTTAGTTATTTTATAGATTGTGTCAGTAATCCCGACTAGAAAACAAGTAGCGTCCAAGCATACTGAAGCAGCACTCTGACTTTGCAGCAGTTCTCTTCTCTCCAGTCTGATTAGTGATGACTGAATGTTCCACTTCTGACCATGACGTGGTAGCCACTGGTGCAATGCATTTTTGAGTTAGTGTTCCAGTTATTCTTTTAGTAGCAAAGAGATCTCTTTGCTCTTGGGGAGGATTTGTTGTGTTTACTCTAATCATTGTATTTCCACACCTAGAACAGAAAATTTCTTTTAGGTGTAATTGTGGACATCTTCTTTAAAATGCAGTTCTAGAAGGATGTAGCCTGAGTCTAAGAAACTCAAGGAAGGAACTGATATTATAAAAGCTGGACAGTAGATTATATTTAAAATTTTGTTCTTAGAATTATTTTCATAATTTTTTAAGTTATTCTTTATTTGCCCTTCTGAATTTCTGCCTGATTGTTCTTCTTCATTCCCTCCCTTTTGTTTTGGACCTTTAAATGCCAGATGAATTTATTCTTATCTTTGATCATAGTATTTGAATGTTTGTAGACTTTACTGCAGTGATTTCAGGTTTTTTTGTCCTTTGACCCCTGCTTTTTTATTTTTATCTTGTGTTGGGTTTTTGCTTCTTTTTTCTTTGAATTTATTTTTGGTCTCAATAGGCTTCTAGTAATGTGGTGTTCAATGCTGAATGCAGAAATCCAGAGTTAGCAAACTGCTGCAGGAAAAAGGATTGTTGTTTCTTGACTCACTGGTCTAATACTTCAGCGTGAGCAGTATGAATTTTACTGGCCAGGTTATTTCAGGTTGCACTGGACAGTGCTGTGTACAAGGACATCCTTTAATCTAACTGCTAAATCACCTTGGTGTCAGTATCCTGATTAATTCCTCACATGATCCTGTTTTCTATTAAGTGCTGACATCCCTTCTGAAAGGTCTCTAATCCTTAAATTCATAATGAATTCTCTAGTACATTTAAAATGCTATTTTTCCCATTCTATACTCGTTAATGAAGGGTTTATACTTAGATTATGTGGTTATTGTGGTTCAGATGTTTTGTGACGTGACCACGCTGTTTGCTCTTTTACCTTTAGTAACAGTAACATGTAGAGTTAGCAGATGCCCTTGAATTTTCTTTTATTTGGATGTCGTCTAGCCTGAGTTTTTAGATACCATGTTGTTTCCTGCTGACTCCCTCTGCTCACTCTTGCAGTGCTTTCAAGATGCAGAATTTGAATATTTGCACTGATGAGTATCCTATGTGTGAGAAGAGGCTGTGAGGGCTCAGTTTGTTTTTCTTGGAGGCGACTAAGGGAGATCCAAGGGCCATTCTCAGCCACCTAATGGGTGGTCATAGAGACCATGGAGCAGGATTTTTCCCAGATGTGATCAGTGAAAGGAGGAGAGGGGACACACATGTTATAGTAGGGGAAGTCCCAGTTAAATCTGAGGAAAAAAATTCCTCGCAATGATGGTGGTCAAACACTGGAATAGGCATTTAGAGCAGTTGTAGGACCTTCATCCTTGGAGATTCTGGGCTTGAGTGGCCAAAACCCCAAGCACCTTGGCCTGAGCAGGGGTTGGAGCAGAGAATTTCCTCAAGGTCCTTCCAGTCTAAACCATTCTGTGTATACACACCTCTATATCTTTTTCCCCATTAGATTTTGCATTTGCCTTTTACTCTTGTCCTGTTCCTGCCTCCCCTTTGCTGGACATTTGAATTATTTCCCTGTTATATATGTCTGTTTTACATCAAGTCTGGACTGTACCTGGATGCTGACAAACTTCGTGCCGTGCAAGCAGGACTCCTAAGACGGTAAATATTGCTGTTAGATATCTGAAAAATATTTGGTATGAATTTCAGGACACTGAGTTTACATCTCCTTTAGTCACAAATGACTATATTCACATTTCAGCCATTGTTGAGGTTTTTTTCAATTTACAGTTGTGAGTCACATGGAACTTACGGGTGTAATTTGTTTTCTGTGAGTTCTTGTGGTCTGCAAGTGCAATGTTGTTCAGGTACCTCATGAACTCTGATCTCCAGGGTTGCAGTGGAGCTGGTGAAGTTCTGCACTGTGGCAATGTGTGATTTCAAATAGCACAGAATAAATTAATGTGAAAACTGGTTTCTCCACCCAATTTATTTTAGCTGTTATAACATCTGGTTCCTCTTAGTGTAGTAGAAATGTATTTCTAGTCAGAAATTTAAGCTTTTCAAATTAGCATCTTGCCTTGAAGCATATCACGTGAAAATAAGTAAGAGACTATTCAGCAGTTTCCTAAGAAGTGAATGAAGAATTGTGCTCTAATTTTTGCCATGGTGTCTGAACAAATTTGTTGTAAATATCTGTAGAATAAAACTGGAATAATGTGGTAACCCAGACTGTCTCAGTTATATAAGGGGTTATTATTTGGGTATGATCTGCGCACTGACCTTTGTGAATCTTTGTATCATCTTTCCCAGGATCTCGAAATGCTCTCTTTAAATTTGTTAAAAGTAGTTCTTTTTAAAGGCTGGTCAGGTCATTCTATAGTGCAAACTATGTGGTTCTGAAAAATGCCAACATATAAATGAAAGTTTCATGTGCTGGTTTTCAATAATTTTTTGTGATTAAAGATTGCAAAAGGCTGGATCAGGTGTAAAGTAACTGAATAATAGTAGAAGATATGCTATGCTAAGATGCTTCTCATATGACGTATTTTATTGCAGTTTATGCTCTTTGATCTCAGAGAATCACTTTGAAATGATATCTGCTTAAAAACCATCACTGTTTTACTTTGAAATAGCCTAACTTGATGTTGTCACGTGTATATTATGTAGCTCTGGAAATCATCTTTAGTGGAGGAGGTTCCCAGTACAAGTGGAGTTGTATGACTTGATTCAGTGTTACAGGAGGTAGGATTGCTCCCCTCCTTTTGGGGGCTCTCAGAATCTTGTACGTGTTGTCCTCTGAGAAGGACTTGTTTGAGATCAGTAATTTCAGAAGTGGCATTTAGCAGGATCTCGCTTGATCACGGGGTCATGAGTGTAGAAATCTTAGAAGATGATGAATTAAAATTCTATTTTAATAGGCAGATATGGGTCTGCTGAAAACAATGGCGACTTGACTACAAACACAGGTTGGTTGGTTTTTGGTTTTTCAGTTGCTTTTGGCGCTTTCACAGCTCACTCTGTTCTTGTTAAATATCAAACCCCTGTGATATTTTGTGTTAAATTTGTGTTCCAATTAATCCCGCAGTTTAATTGCATGGAAAAAATAACTTTGCTAGTTTTCATTGTCTGTCTTTCAATTTAATTGCATTCCCCTGTTGTATTTTTTCCTGTTTATAAATGAGTTATTCCACTCTTCCCTCTGTGTGCATACAGTGAATATTTTTCTTTTTGCAATGTCCTTTCTGAACTGAATAAATTCAGTTAATGATATTCCTGTTGTTTGTTGGTTAATCTAAATATAAAGTTTTCGTACAGTGCTAAATCCCATTTTTATGTATGCTGAGAGGTTTCCTATTCTCTTGACAACTGCACTGGAGGGAAGGCTTCAATAATATTAATAATTTTTTTTATATACTTTTGGTTGATGTGGTAAGCTAAGCTTAGCAACCTGCCTAGTGGTATGGTGATCCCCAAGTGAAAGGATCCGAATTTCCAGTGCACCCGTATCATTTCAAAAGCACTTTTTTTGGCAAGAGTAGGGCTAACTGCATTAAAATTTCTTAGTGGCATTTAAGTCAAAATCTGAAGGTAAAAGCAGTTTAGTATCTGTACTTGACACTGTAGAGCATTGTTTATTAAAAGTCTTGAGTTGGTTTGTAAGGAAAAAAAGGTAGTCTCATTCAGCTTTTTGTTTCTCTACAGTTTTTCCAATTTATATGTTACTGGAATAAAGTAAACTCCAAAATAAACGTCCTCTGGACCAAAACTTGTCATTTGTCAATATGAATTCACAAAACATAAACTGTAATTGTATTATTAGGAAAAAGATCTAAAACTGTGATTAAGTTGTAATTTTCCAGCAATTTTGTAACAAGGGAAAGGCTCATCAAAATAAACGTTGAAAAAGTAATGTTTGCTTGATAAGCAAACTCTTTATTTTTTCCATTGGCTGTGTCTAATCTCTTCCAAAGAAGCACTCATGCACTCAAAAGCTGATTTGTGTGCTGCATATGGAGCCTGTTTGAGTTCAGCAATACATATCACTGCCCTATATTATTTTTCAAGTTCACCTTGGTTTGCTTTACAATAATACAGGCTGTGACAATTACAATGTATTTTTAGTATTATATTCTGGTGTAAACCTGAAAAAGTAGCTGTAAATTTTATAGAAAGGTCTGGAAGTGATACGTAGTGAGTAGGAATGGGAATATCAGGATTTGGTGCGTGCAATTCTCACTGCCTTGCTGAGTCACACTGGGCAAAAACTCATAGAACCTTTTAACTTACATTTCTTCTCTATAAATTCAGTTAATCCTGGGTGTTCAAAAGGTTAATTTGTGAATACATATGAAGGCTCTAAGAATGCTGAGTGAGAAGCACTTTATAAGGAAGCATAATATTGAATTGCCAGATTCTGAATTAGACATCACTGATGCTATCAGGATATATTTAAATTGTACTGAAAAAATCCTTCCTATTAAAGAAAGAAATCAACCACTTGGACTATTTTTATGTCTGGCAAATATTCAGTCTAGCAGTTTACAGATTAATTTAGTTGCATAATGTTCTTTCCCACTGGAAACAGGGCAATATATCAATGATCAGTATTTCAAAGACTTCTGTAGCAAAGGTGTTTGTGAACAAGGTGCTCTTGAATAAGGTAAGAACAGAATTCAAATTGACTGTGAAAGTAGGGTTGTTTCACTGAGATAAGGTCACTGAATGTTAATGATTTTGAGAACTTTGTTGTACTTCATGTATTAGTTGCAACAGCAACTGTATTGTCAGTTTGAGAAGACTTTGGGGTAGCTGTAAGAACAATAGCTGTAAAAAAAGTAACAAGATATGGTTCCTTTTCTTTCCAACAAGCCTCTCTTTCAGCCCAGGTAGCCCTTATCTGGTCCTTTGTGCTGAATCTTATAAAGCTGAAGCTTGTTGACTACAAGTGTACAAGAGAAGGAAAAACTTAAGCCAACCATGCCTATTCTGAATAAACTCAGATTCTTTGGGATGAAGACCCATATGTTTTGGTGGGTGTATGTGGTATAATCCTCACTGAGCCTGAGTGTTCAATGCAGTTCAAAGATGTGCAGATAATGTCACAAGAGAGCAGAAGCTGTTCTAGAATGTTGTTCCTTTCTATGAACAAATTGTACTTGGTTCCCTGAAATCAAGTTGAGGCAACTTTATTTACGAGATAGAGAAGGCAGAAATAGATATCACCCCGAGAAAGATCAGTAGATACGGAAAGATTTGAATAATCTGGGCTGGACTACTTGTTCAATTTTATACAGAGAATACAGGAAGAGTCTGAAGGTAATCTTGAGACAAGGACACTCCTTTAAAAAACCAACATCAGTGAGGTAGTTAAATTCTTCTGGGAATCAGCTATTAATCAAATCATGTGGCTAAGGAAAATAAATGGACAATTTTTTGTAATTTTCAAGACTTGGACGTTTCTCTGATCTCCCTTTGAAATATATATTAGTTATGTGTATTTTCTATATATATAGAAATGTATGTTTTTGTCCATAAGGACAGTAACTATCACCAAGAACCACTTGACAATTCTTAGGTTTCTTATTCAGCCTTAATGATTTATGCTTTCAATTCAGCAAACCTGTAAAAATTCATGCAAATTTTATTTATATCTTTGCTTTAAAGGTGATACATGGTTTCTTCTGCTGAAGAAGTTAAGCAAATTATTAAATACCTTTATCAAAATCCAATTAGTGAACAAATTCCTGTAATGACTAACCAAAACAAATTTTTTTGGTTTCATACACACCCAGAACTCTATTAATAACTTGTGACTGACTGTATACTTCTACTTCTATTGTAATCTAATTTTCAGGCAAATTTAGCCGTTTTCAGACAAACTGAACATTAAACAGAAAGAAGAAGGTCGTGTAAGTCTAATAATAGTTTATGAGCTAAATGCCTTTTGTGTTGAGATTTCTAATTCTGCTCTCTGGTGGCACGAGAATTTTCTGGCATTTATTGCAACTATGGAATACCAAGGTTGTGTTCTTGTATGTGGGGATCTGAGAAACCTCATTTGAGAATGTCTTTGAATTTCAGGGAGCTGGGTTACACGAGGTTTACTGACATAGGCAGGGTCTGTGAGATCAGATACTTGATTAGTTCTTTTTAAGGCTACAGTGTACTATGTGATGATGGCATATGTGACAACTGAAGAAAATGGTGTTGAGTCCCCTGGGAAATTAACATGTTTAATTGAAGGAAGGACAAATTGACTTAATTTACATAACTGTAATAGACTCTAATGTTCAAATTTGTCTAACTATTGCCTTTTAAAAGTAATGGAAAGGTACTGAGTTGATGTTATAGAAATTCTTGATAATCTTTCAGAGGGTGTGTGGGGACCTGGCTTGTACAGAGGATTCTAAAAATGAGGAACATTTTTAGAGGGCTGCTTGGGACTTGACTATGAAACCACTTAAAGCTGATGTAAACTCACAGTCATTTCTTTGTAGTTGAAAATAATAAATGGAAGTTTAGAAATAGTTATTTCACTAACCATTTGAGCTTTGGTTTCTTGGAATGTACCAAAGAAATTCTCTAAGGTGAAAGAACGCAGGAGCGAGGTCAGCTGTGCCACTTGATTCCAAAACACCTTTCTCCCCAGTTAAACATCTTCCCCTGCAATCATATAATTTCAACTCTTTCTGCAGGTGAGCGAGAAAGGATGGATCAATAGTTACAGTGATTCTGCCTTTTCACAAAGGCCTGCTTAAGCACAGCATGACAGATCTATCAGTTACAGTTTGCTCTCTGATTATCAAGTCCTGCAGGCAGTAATGGGTAGCAAGCCAGGGTATGGCCCCAAACTTTGCTGTGTTTGGTTTAGGAAGGTGGAGGCTTTTCTGTTAACGTAACGTATTAGTGAGTGATTTAACCATATTTTATGTTTACACAAATAAAATTATAAGCCATAATGTAAATCATTACACTAATCAATTGAAGGATACTCTGGAATGACAGCTGTGCTAACAAACCTTAGTATGTGACATACAGCAAACACAAGTGTAGCATCTTAGTTATTTTTGCATGATGTATGTGCTTTTTACTTTATAATCAGTAGTGCAGCGTTTTTCAACTTCACATTTCTAGTTCTGAGGACATTTTTCTTTTCCAAGATGCATTTGCATCCAGCTTTATTCTGTATTCTCAGATTTTCTAAGCTCTTTGCCTATGGTGTGGAAGTTCATCCCACTTGGAGGTGGGGCCTTTCCTGCCAGCAGCTATTGAACTCTGAGAGCTGCTGGCTGGCAGAGGCTCTTCCAGGCTTCTTGGCAGTAAGCAGGGCAGTTCTGTGAAGCTGAAGCTGAAGTTCTGTGAAGTCTTGAGAATTTCAAGTTACCCCGGCAGTCTTATGGCTTTGAAATTCTCTTCTCCGACTTTGGGAGTGGGGCTGCAGCTGAGGGCTTCATCGGGCAGCATTCCCTGATCTTGGAGCAGAGCATTAGTGCTGCAGTAGGGAGAGAAAGTGTCTGTCAGCAACACATCTGTGATTTGGCCTCCTCTGATCAGAGGTGCCAGCACAAAACTCATTTTAATCAATGAACCGTCATTTTCTGATAACCCCTATGTTCAGCTAGAAGTTTCTACCACTTGTGGTGTCTAGAGAGAAAAGTTCCTGAGTATTTAATGGTGTATTGATTTAGATGTTAACCTTGCCATTACCTAATCTAATTTTGGAGATAACTGTAAAACTGTTGAGTACCAGTTGTTGATCTTCACAGTTTATTTTTCTCTGTCTTTTTAAAATAACAGAATGAGGTTTTCAGCTTTTTAAGGGAATTGTAAAGGTGTTAGGTTGATTGCTGATCAGCCTAAGCTGATGGAACTTGTATCCCTCATTTTAGAAGAATTTGCTTTCTTTCTAAAGACAATAATGTCAAACCCAGAGGGAGCCAAAGTTGACGTAGGGATGTTTCAGTGCAGAAACTAATTTGCAGTCATTCTACTGCAATTATGGATGAGTAGAATAATAAGTCATTCATAGTCCCTTTAAACCTCAGTAAGTAAGTGGGATGAAGATGAGTATGGAATACATTGTTGTGTGTTTGCATTTCTTTAGTTAAGACATGAAATACAGGCATCATTGGGGAAAAAAAGGACAAAAGTTAAACCTTATTGAATGACTTTTAAGCTTGTATAACAGATAAGCTGAAATATTTGCCATAGATATTCATAATAGAATGAGGAAATCAGTACATTCAGGCTTAATCACAACGGACTTGTGTCTGTGCTCTGGAGTTTGACAGCTCTGGAAGCTTTGATTTAATGTACAAAATATGCTCTGAGCAAGGGAAGTTTGCATTGCTGCGTTGGCTGGTTTGGAAAGGGAGGACTGGGCTGGGGCCCTGGTCTGACATCCACACCCACAAGTGCTGCTCCTGAACCACAAAGCTGCCCTTGCCTTTGACCTTCACAGGGTTTGCAATATGTTTGAGGATGCTGGCTAGATGAGTGAATATATACTTCAAACGGCCATTGGAAGGCAATCTATTTGAAATATTTTCTAGATATGTTTTCCTGGTTTTCCTCTACCTTTATCAGAATAACATCTGTTCAATTCCCAGTTTGTTTGATGCTTAGGCATCTGTTCACTGCAGTTGCAGGGATGTAATTTTTGTAGCTTCTGTTGTTGTCTTTTAACTGTGAGTTGCATAAATAAAGTTAGCTGCCAAAAATAGTTTTTATTTTCTTCTTAGACAAAGAGGATTTAGATGCTGAAAAAGTCTGATAGCTTCTTGTCTTGCTCGACTTGCATTTCAATGGCATTGTGGGATTTTCATTTCAGTACTGACAGTTCTTTAGGTATAAGTAAAAGGATAGTTGGTTTGAATTTTCTGTGTCTCTGCTAGGCGAATTCACATAATATATCAGAGAATTTGACTGTTGGCCTTTCCTTTGGCACCTGCCTGTATTCCAGGTCTGAATAAATGCATTAATGATGCTGTACAGTGTTCCAGGTGTCCTTAGCACTCTCACAGGTATGAAAGGATTATGAATTTCTCTGGTCCTATTATAATGTTGTATACCATTGTTCATGGGGATACAGCAACCCAAATGATTTTTAGCCATCTGTATGGATTTTTGAAATTTGCTTCCTCTTAGACCAGCATCGTTCTTTAATACAGAAGCAGACATGGTTAGACATCTGCCATAGGATTTCACATGAATAGAAATATTAAGAACTAATTTTTGGCATCAAGATATGAATTGGGATATATAAGAAGCAGATAAATTTAAAGCAAAAATAGTCAGTTTTCATTGCTGATGAGTTTCCAAATATAATAATAATATTTCTTCTCCTTTCCTTTTTTTTGGGTAGCATTTCCATAGTGAATGCTAGAGAACTAACTAGAGTGATATAGTTAGTTTTTATTTACTCCTGTTAGACAAATTATGGACTTGTCATAGGTAAAATATTTTTGCTCAGCAGCAGTAACCTCAGCAGTGACCTGTGAGCTAGAAATGTTGTCTACATTTTTAGTTCTGAAAAATTTACTAAAATTTGCTCAATGCTTGACAAATTTAGCATATTTCCCTGTTTTGGCTATCTTGTTAACCCTGGCTTTCACTTATGACTTTCACTTATGACTTTCACTTATGACTTTCACTTATGACTTTCACTTATGACTTTCACTTATGACTTTCACTTATGACTTTCACTTACGACTGTTAAGTAATACTGTTATTTCAGAATGTATTTAGGTCTTTAGCTTTTTTAGATCTCATTTCTGCTTTGGCCAATAACTAATGTGGAGGTCACATGCCTTTTTGCTGAGGTCATATTGCATAGTCATCTACATCAACTTGGAAGTGTGAGCGGATTGCACCTCTTCTTATTCCAGACTGAATGAGAGGATTCTTCTAGAAAGAAGTTTCTCTAAAATTCCTTTTTGTGTAATATGTTGGGAGTCAGTCTTTATAGTTCTTCACTGCCGATAATTTTTGGTTTTATTGATAAGACTGAGTTTCTGAGGGACTAAGTCCTTAAGTGAGATTGAGTTTCTGAGGGGCTAAGTCCTTCAGTGAGTTTTTCCGGTTGTAATTACAGTTTCATAATTGTTTTACTGTTTCTGTTTATTCTGGAAAGGTGTTCCTGGAGCAAGTAAATGGCTCCTATCACCAGGTTAGCTGAGAATGGGAATTGTACTTGAAAATCCTATGAAGCACAGAGGCATCATTCGGAACAAATTTGTTTTCAATATTTTACTACAAAATTTAAAATGGTTTGTGCAAAATCAGATGACAAAAGAACTCTTACTAGCATTTCAATTCATCTTCTTGTTTTGTTTCAGCTAACTAGACCATAAAACAACTTTCTTATTTTTCTACACTTGTGATAACTCAGTGCTGATTGATGGTGTAAGTAAAATCTGAGATTCCATTTTTGTATGGGTTTTGGAATAGATTTAGAATAATCTATTGTTGAAGCTGTGTAACAATATCTTCTTTCTGACAACATTTAAAATAATTATCTACAATGATGCATTGGAGCTTACCAGTTGAATTGGACTCCCATCATTAATGTAGATACATGCAAATACACCCAATAGTGTGGCAGGTGTAGTTTAATTTTTTCACAGTGGATTGTGGTGCTGCTGACAGTCTTCAAGAAGCTCATTTCTCCAGGTACTCTGAAATGGCTTGAATTGAGCAGTGCAGCTCAGAGGCCTTGCTCTGAAACCTTGAGTCATTTGCTGGGCTGTATAGATGTGGTAAGCACACTTTGTTCTAGGTGCCCTTGGGTTTTATGCTTTTTTTTAATGTTTTTTTAATGTTTTCATTGTGTATCACTGTAGGGCGAGTTCTATGTTGGATTCTGTGTGAAGATAAAAGATTTTATACGATTCAAGATGAGATAGATGAATGAAGAAAGAAAGAAGAATCTGTTTTGCAGGCATATTTAAATTCCTAATTAAAGACTGTTTCCATTGCACTCAGCTGATTGTGGATTGGATCAATAGACTGCAATAGTGATCAATATCTGCAAGACCATATTATTGGTCAATTCAGATAAAATAGTTCTGGCTACAAATAATTAATAGATGTAAGAAAAAATCCTGTCCTCACCCTGATTGTTCTTCCTTGTCTCCTGCCTGATCTGTTAATGTTGTTTTTTGATCTAAAGGTTTGGAAACGTGGTATTGCAAGGCTTGACTTATAATCTGCCCCTAGAAATTTTCTCACAATTCTCCTCAACATCAAAGTTTCTGTATCTCTATAATGTTAGAAAAAGATATGCTCACATTTCACTTTGGAAATCTCTTGATCTTGTAAGAAAAATACAGACCTTCAGACCACAAAATGGACTCTGTATTTTTCATTCCAAATACTGCAAACTTTCTTGTACAATTTAACAATATGGTGACCTTTTAGAGCTTGTAGAGGTCTTCTTCAGAGCTGATAGATACTGTAGTTTTTTACCTGCTGATACTAATTTACTTTCCTTATTGTCCATACCAGATTTATTGTGGAGGTTTTTTAGTAAATCGTCCAGCAATCTGGTGGATTTTGATGCTATGTTTAGTTGTGCCAAAGTCTTGATTTGGTCTCCCTTTTTATTTAGGCCTTCATTTGGTCCCCCCTTTTATTTTTACTTTTACCACTTGTCACAGGATGTTATTCTAGTGAATTGTTTGTTTAGTTTGTCTTAATTTCTGTAGAATGGTTTTGTGTCCCTGGAAGTGTTCCCTTGTGTGAACTATAACCTTATGGAATTCTCAGTAATGCTTAAAACTCATCTCATTATGATGAAACATTTTCACTCTGTAGTAATAAGCACGCCAAATGCAAATTCTATTTTTCCCTTTATTGCAGGTTTTTGTTTGTGCACCTGTGACAATGCAAAGTTCTGCTTTCTTCTGCTGACTTCCTCCTTTCCTTGTACATTTTTGGGAAGTTTTGTACAGAAGGGCTGAAGCTGGAGTGGAACAGCTTTGGACAAAACTTTTCTTCTGTTAGTAGTCACTTTCCACTATCTATTATTGGGGAAATAGCATACTCCACATGGAAGAAAGCTCCAGGGTACTGATGAGGATCATGTGGAGTCACCTACATTTGTCTGCGTAGAGCTGAGCTTTATTTAGAATGGTTAATGCTGATCAGGAGCTAACAAAGCTCCTGACTCCCTGCCAGCTCCATGCACAATTACCCTGGTCCCTGGAGTGTAGTGCTGAGGCACTGCAGCTGACTGGTAATGCAGCATCATGCCAGAATTAACCCTGCTGAGCCAGCTCCAATGTTTTCCCCATCTGTAGTCTGCTTATTTTCCACCCTGAAAAATCTGCTAACAACTGAAAGCTGAATGTAGTCATCAAATTGTCCACACAAAATTCTCTTACTTTATATGAATAAAATGAGCCAGTTCTAATTTTGTGTCTTAGGAAGTTTCACAGAATGCTCTTTACTAATTACAGTAACCTACAGATGTAGAAATCTTTTTCTGCTCATTTTTCCCTGGCTGCCAGGTCAGCTCTCTATAAAGGCTAATGCACATCCAGCTTTCTCCCAGCTGTTTGCCTACAAATTGCAAGTCAATATTTGATCATCAGCCAATTGCCTTTTCTGGTTGAAGTAAAGAAATTTTTCTTTTACAAATAATATATGTATAAATAATTATTTATTTACAAATAATAAATGAAATTTCTTGGAAGTAAGAGTCCATATTTATGGCTATTTCTCCTTGCCATTCTGGCTCCCACGCCAACACCGACTTCTGTAACGTGGTCTGATGCAGAGAATGAGCCTTCTTCAGGAGAATCTCCTTACAGATCAAGTGTGCATAGTCTGAAAGAAGCCAGGCTTGGTGCATGATGGCTCTGGCAGCTTCATGGTTGGTACATTAGATACAGTATCTGTGGGAAAGGTAGATCTTGCTCATATCTCCATTCCTCTGCAATTTAACTTCAGGTGTCTGGATTGTCGAAGGAAACAATCAGATATTTCCTTTGGAAAAAGGAGCTATCATAGAGATTCACAAAGTTTATCCTAGCATCTGTTTATTAATTAACAGTGAGAAGTGCCTCATAACTTTTAAACAAAATACGTGAAATTTAGGAACCAGAATATGTGTATATAAGATGTCACTATTTAGACAAAGAGATTTGTATAATGGGTTGGCATTGGTAACAAAAGGTTTTGGACTTGATGTAATAGCTGTAGTAATAAAAAAAATATTCCAATAGTTATCAGATACTGGACGTCATCTCTTCTTTATGAAAACGTTTGAAAACTAGAAGATAAAAATCCAATTCAGCACATTTGTAAAATCGTTTTGATAACTGTGTAGTTTTACAGTTGATGTGTTTTGATGTGGTTTGATTTATACACCAGTCACTGTCAGGTCCCTTAACAGGGCCTCCTGCTTCCCTTTTGTGTCAGTTCAGGCCAGCTGGAGACCAGTAAAAGTGTTCAATGATACCAGTTTTGAGGGTGGTGCCCTGAGAGTCTCTTAGGTGTTTATCTAGCAAAATTACCCTCACGTTTCAGTACCTGTAAGTGTCTATGAGATTGTGCTAAAGTATGTCCTAATTCAAGGTCTTTGTCTCCTTAGAATTAACATTAAAAGATCCCGTTTCATTCTGAATATGGGTAACTAATTATTTACAAGAACTTTCGTTTATCTGGCTTCTAAAATAAGGTATTTTTTTAAATTATATGTAATTTTTACAATAATATTGTTTTTGCAATGCATTGAAAAGCACTGAATGATAAGCATTGTTCTGTTTATCTGGAACCGTAATTCAGCTGTTTCTTGGAAATTCAGCACTGTCTTATTCCTGTATGTTTTATCTATGTTTGCATTTTGCATGTGTACTTAATTCCAAAAGTAAAAGTATTTTTTTGTTGTTGGAAATAGATCCATGTGTTGATAAAAAGTGACCAAACCAAATTGACTTCTCCAAAGAAATGCTTCCTCACTAGGCACATAAATGGACACTGTATATTCTTGTCTAAGTTTCTTTGGGGAAATTATTGGTCCTGTCTTAACTGAATGATTGAATGCTTAGTTGTTCTTTTTAAGAATGAAATAAACTTTATTAGTTGTAATCCATAATTTGGAAGAATTGCTTATAAATGCTCTGGTTCTATAGACATCCACAAAGTAACTGTTTTTTCAGTCTTAAAATATGCTTGAAAAAGCATCCATTTAATATTGATAGTCCAAAAGGTATAAAAGTGATACCTTTTAAACCCTAGGATCATAGGCAAGTTTTACATGCTTTCTTTTTTCAGAAGACACACTGAATGATTTCAGACTGCATGAGTCCAGTTAAGAATCATTGCTTTATTTCACTAGATTTTCCTGGGTTCTAAAAGGATGGAAACTAAGCAGCACCTCTGGCTCTTAATTGCTGGAATCATTCATGCATTAACCGATGCACATGCAAAGCAATTAAATGCTATCAGTGTGAAGTCTGCTTATACAGTTTTGTTGTAAGACCTGGAGAAGAACTTAAAATAGAAATATCTAATGATAGAGAATGTATAATAGAAAGACTTAAAAGTGTGGAACAATTCTTTCTCAAGAGGGTTTCTCAGAAGGCACAGAGACTGTCTTGTAGTGCCTAAGATACTGACGTTGCTAAACACCAATACTGAGCTGCTGCCATCGCTTTTTGTAGCCGCACCTTTATTCAAAGTTCAGCCTGGCTCTGGCCCTTGGTGCTCCACAGTAGGGGAGGAGCACCAGTCCTGCCTGAGGTGCGTGAAGTACGGCTGTTCCCAGCTGCTGCCGTGGCCCTTTAGCTTACCCAGCACGGATGTGATCCCAGGGCTGAGGGCAGGCGGCCCTTTGGCTGACCCAACAGGGCTGTGATTGCAGGGCTGAGGGCAGGCGGCCCTTTGGCTGACCCAACAGGGCTGTGATTGCAGGGCTGAGGGCAGGCGGCCCTTTGGCTGACCCAGCACGGATGTGATTCTCAGGCTGAGGGCAGGTGGCCCTTTAGCTGACCCAACAGGGATGTGATCCCAGGGCTGAGGGCAGGTGGCCGGCCGGGTTCCCAGCCGAGCTGCCCCCCTGTCCCGGTGCTCTCCAGCCCAGGCGGGGCTGGCGTTGCCTGGCGGCCGCAGGGCTATCCCTGGCCCGGGCCCGCTGCTGCTGCCCGGCGCAGTCCCGGGGGAGCCGCGCAGTCCGCGGGATAACAACACCGCGCCCAGGGCACAATCCAGGGATTAACAAAAGGCTTCGGTCTGGGAAATACTTTCATCTCTAGCGCAAATTCTCGTCTCACTGCAATGCCATCTGCATCCTTTCTTTCTTACTCGTGCAGTATCCTCACCACATTGTATTTTATAGCTGTTTGAGATGTGCACAGTCAGTAAAGCCAATTTATTGTCACCTCTTATGTTAAAATTAAACGGAAAAAGGTTTATAAAATTAGGAAATACGGAGCTAGGCCTGGAGGTTTTCTAAGTTGTTCATGAGTAGGAGGAAACAAGTGTGTTTTGCCAAGGTTCTTTAATTGTAAAAATGGTAACAGTGGGTCATTCTGATGTTTTTGCGTGCAGGGAAAGAAGTAAGATATTTTCCTGCTACAAATGGGTGAATCATTGAGATTTAAAATGTTTATTGATTTAATCTTCAATCTGATGATTTTAACAACGACGGAAATTTTTGGCATATGCTGGACTCTGTGCAGAGATAGTTTATTTCAATCTTCTATTCACCTGATGATCTCTTGCAGTAAAGAAAGGGAGGGGGAACGAAGGAGGAGAAAGAGGGAGTGAAGTTCACTTAGAGAAGGGGCATGCTTTGCTTACTGTGGTATTCCTGCACTGGATGGTAGCACTCAGATGAGGAAGAAATTTTAGTTTAGGAAATTACATCGTCAGCTAAAATTCAAATAATTGATTAATGCCTGCAACATAGCTTGCACATGTCTCTGCAGCTGTGTTCAAAATGGGTAAAAAATGTTGAAGACTTTCTATTCAGGTTTACCTTTATGAGATGAAATACACAATTTCTGCTTTGGGCTGGAATGCTGTTCAGCTTCCTTGTCACATTATCTGAACTGTGTGCTGCCACTAAGGGTGAGTTGTTTAGCTGGATTGCACAATTTCAGGGAATAGTGATAGTTTCTGTTCAAAACCATCAACCATGCCAGATTATAGTGTCCATAATCAGGAAAATGAGCTTTCTAGCTTGCAATTCTTTCATGAATGCTTAGTGTTGTCCAGATGCAGGGATGTCAGTGAACTGGTTCTTTGATGTAATAAACCAAGCATGTATTCCTAGACACTTCTAAAAATATGAAAGCTTTTGAAGTTTTATGACAGTTGTAAGCAAAAATTTTTGGCCTGAAAGTTGTAATGCTTAATGACTTGTATGCTTAAAATCAGAGTATTGTAAGGCAAAAAAATAATAACTGATAGTATCAGCAGCATATGCAGTGACAGCATTCCTATTCCATTGCATTTCATGTGAGACAGATTTATATGTAAGAAATTAAATCTAAAGGATTTACATCTCTTGAGAACAGGATTATGTTAAAAACAACAGAGAAGATTTCTTTTTTCCTAAATTACAGGAAAGCAAATTTTCTGATTTTGACACCTAGTGTCAAGGTTTTTCTAGTTCTGAAACGTGTTCTTTTATTTTGATGTCTGTTTTCTTTTGTGCCAGTGTGGTGGCACAGTATGATGTCACTTCTAATATCTCCTACTTTGAACAATTTCTGAGACTTTTTTCTTCCATATCAAAGATGGTGTTTTGTGGCAATTCCTCATTAGTCTCCGTTTATTTCTGGGTTTGCTTATCCCCTTTAATAATACTTCTCAATCTTGCTCCATGTTATATAGAAAAAAATATTAAGAAACATTCCTTGCTTAGTATTAAAGTAATAATATTTCTAATAATTCCAGAAGTGTATTATTTTACTCATCTCTTTCTGTCCCCAGAAGTATCTGACTCTCCTTTTTGTAAAACATGCCTCAATGTTCTTGAGGTGCTAAAATTTGCTATCACTATCACTGCCTTGATTGCTTCAGGCTTTTAGTAGTAATGTGTTGTTCTTTCATTTCTCTCTCTGCTTTCTGCTTTTTAATAAGTAGACATAAGATTAAATTTTAACATTCTTTAATAGACATGTTTGACAAGCACAGAAGTTAATGAGGTAGTAACGAATGTTATTAGTAACTTTCTAACCAAGTATTTACATGGGGTTTTACATCTTACGAGTTGCATTAGACCTGACTTTAATATCATATTTTTAATTAAAAAAGGAGGTTTAATGAAGGTATGTTTGTAAGCTAGGGAATATTTTCTCCTATGTTGTTTTGTTTTGGTTTCATTAAAAAGTAAATGGTCCTACACATAAGATTCAATAGATAATGAATTCTCAATTATAGCTTGTAATTTGAATAGAAATGGGGAAATCTGGCATTATGGAGAAATTGGATCCAAAGGTATGACAGTAAGGACTAGCCTGTACTTGGTTCAGTAAAATGTAAGTAGATACCTTTAATTATTTTGTACTTAAAAGAAAAAAACCAGAACCAAAGAAAAAAAATCCCTACTTTTTCATACTAATTTGCTTGAGAACGTATTGAAAAAAACCTTTGTGCTGATAAAAACTCTGCCTTTTAGATGTGAGCATTGTTTCTCATTGAAATATGGAGAATTTCAATGGCAAATTTTTTTTCATATTCTTAAGAAAGCAATGAACATTGGCTTTGCATAAAATAGTGACAGCTGGATAGACAAAATGGTATGCTATAGTGAAAAGAGAAATAATTTTATTGTCAGGTTGCAAATAAGAAAATCTTGATTATTTCTTTTTTCTTTGATTTGGCCATCATCATATGGATGACGCATGGGTTAACACTGATGGGAGAATTCAAATTTAGGTCTATTGGAGAATTCGTAAGAAGAATGTATTATATAATTAGTATAGTGTTTTAGAATCTTTAGTTTAGGGTCTTTTTATTTCTAGGAGAAACTGATGGGATGCTAATTTTAATAAAGGATTCAAAAAGTCTTCCTTCTAACTTGCTTTGTTTACTAGAAGATCTGTGTTTGACAGAGGGTGAAAACAAATACATGTAAAATGATATTTCTCCAACATTTTTATTTTGTAAGCCATATTCTACCAACAAGAAAGTAACCTCACTTTTTACTCAGTGATTTTTGTGTTGGTGTTACTGCTTTTTGCTCATAGTTCAACAATTGCTGAAACAACTTTTAAAGTCAAACAGTTTTGTTGCTGTCCTTTACTGCAGCCTTTTTTTGGGTTGAATATAAAATAGTGTCCTGGTCTCAATTCAAACAAATGTCACTGACGAGACTTATTTGGTTTAATGGATAAACCTTGTACACCAGCAAACAGCTTATAAATAATGTACTAATATTGCGCTTGTGAAAATTTAATTGAAGAAATTAGTCTAATCAGCATTGCCCTGCCTAAAAATGCGGAATGTTTCAATAACAGTCCAACATAGTATTGATATTGCAGAAGATAATATGGGATAGGACTGAAGAATTTGCCAGAAATTATTAGAAAAACCTTCAGAAGAAATTGTTTTCCAAAATCTTGTAATGTGCTGTCGTAACCAATAATTTTTATTGTTTTAAGTGTATGCACATTTTAATATTTTTGAAGTTGAATAGAGAAGCACCTTGTCAGTGTATTTTCTGGATAACTAAGTTCTGCCACAGGGGAGAAGTTAATGAGAAGCTTCTGAAGCTGGTAAGCTCATGACCAGAGGCTGTTAAATGCAGTGTTGCCTTGTTCCTGCTCCTGGAGCATGCAGATTCTATCAGGAAAAGTGTGTCTTCAGTTACCCCTTCTATCAGACTATCAGGACTTGATTTCTCCTATGTGTATGGGTTCATGTATCTGGATCAATTAACTGAATGATCTAATAGTGGGAAAAAACCCCCAATATTCACCACCCTTGCCTAGTGTTGGCTAGAGTTGTGGTGGTTACCACATACTGGTTAAAAAGTAGTAAAAGGAGGGATTATTTTGTTAATTTTTAGCCCTTAAAATGGGGAAATGTGTTTTTATATGTAAGAACTTAATGTGACAGCAAAGCTTTTGGATTTTTTTTCCCCTAACGTGCATTAATACTCATTTCTGTCGCTTTCTGACAGCTGGCTGTTCATCCTGGATATCCACTTAAGAGTAAAACAATGCTAAATGACAATAAAACCCCAACTTAATTAGGTAAACTATTGTCTGTAACAAAATGTACTTCAAACTGCTTGTTTACTTCTACATTTCATGTAGACTGCAGGTATATTTGGTTTAAAAAGAGGATTTATTTTTATTTTTTTCCTCCTAGAGCCACTGACTTTTCCCCCATCCCATAGATTTTTTTTCTTTTTGGTGGGTTACGTGAGGTAATTCTTGAGACATTTAAGCTCCAGATATAGAATGGCCACAATAGAATCCCAAATGAAAGCTTCGAGTGTGTTCCTACATGTTTTATTTAACAGCTTCTCAATTTAGGGTCACATGTTTTGGATTCCAGCTAGTTAAATTTTTAGCAGGTCTTTAAGGATGTAATGTAACATACAAACCTCTTCCATTTAAGCATTCTGGTGACATTCTCAGATATGATAGCTGAAAAGCAAAATGTATTTTTTCCGAAGCTACCTTCAGATAGAACTCTGAGTTCCACGCCTGTTTCCCTTGGCTGTGGACTCCCTTGCAGATAACAATGATCAGTGAGATGGATCCCTCCTGGGTCACTGTTGTAGGCAGACAGTGTAAAACACAATCAGAGCTCTTACGCTCCTGTTGAGAGCTGTTCACGTTGATTTAACTTGGGAAGGGCTGGAGTTGAACAGCCTGTCAAATTTGGGTCATTTGAGCTGACTGCAATAACCTCCCATATAAGATTCTGGCCTTGCAGCCGTGGTAATCAACCAATACCATAATTTTCTTGTAATTTTGCATATAATAGTTCATGTATGTTTGTAGCATCTAGAAAGTTACTAGAGAATGAGGAGCCTGCTGTAGAAACAGAGAGGGAAAGAATGATCCCTGTATGAAAGAGCTTCCAGCTTGTCACAAAAAAAATGGATGGTGGGACATGGAGACCAAGCAGTGCTTGCTCCATGGTTGGTTTATCATGACAGTGCAGAAAAAGTAGTGCTAAAAGCTGGATTAATAAGACATGAACAAGGAATATTTGTGGCTGTCTTTGGAAGTAAGTGGGAAAGCTGCCTGTCTCCAGTCTAATAATCCTCCTGCCCTATCTCCCCTCTCCATGTCTGCCTGCAGCAATGAAAGTGTAGGAGTTTGAAGCAAGAGTTCTCTTTAGCAGGATTATATGAAATTCTCATAAAATGAGAACAGCACAACTTCACAGACACAATTTAAGTTGAAATAACTATTTGAAAACCTGTTACACAAGAGTCCCTGCACAAAGAATGTATTAGTTTAACAAAACCTATTTCAGTTAACCTGGCATGACTTCAGTAACCAGATTCCATGGGAATTGCATGCATTCTGCTAACCCTGTATCAGTGGTTCATGGTTGCTGTCTAAACATAATTTTCTAGTTATAAAAGGTTTTATATAAATGTAATTTTTGGCATTATTGTCCAGTTTTGACTAATACATGTTTTGCAAAGTACAGAGCAAAGTTGCTGTCCTGCTGTGAATGGGCATCCTCTTCCATTATTTGCATATTCAAATTGTTGTTTCCTCCAGTGTGTATCCTCAAATGAAACCTCATGAAAGTATCTGATGAAAGACTTCAGTTAAAAAACCTGTTTTATTTAAAAATACCCATACTTTTTATTTCTTTGCTTTTACAGAGTGTAGAGGTGTGACTGCTTTGGTGAGTTAAGGCAATTCAGAGATACCTGAAGTCTTATGTGACGTGAGAGAAAGAACCAAATTACACAGCCTTGAAATATGACAAGGCAGGCTTTGTTCTACTGCAATAAAGTAAATTTTAAAAATAAAAAACCCAGAATACAATAATTTTATTCTTATCCAAGAGATTGTATTATTAACTGTTAATTTCTTTTTACTGAAAAGTTTAATAAACAGACTGAGCTTTCATATGGTACTGAAAATGAGCTGCTTGATGAAGAGGTCAGCTGTAGTTTGTGGGAGTTTTTCCTACTGCATGCTTTTTTTGACTTCAGTGCTTTTATCTCCTCTTCCTTACTTATGCACATCTGTGGTGAAAATTATCCCCATTATTGGATCATGATGGCATCTTTGTTTTGGCCACTGTTCTGGAGCTCCTCTCCCAGTGTGAAACATACTTCTGCTGCTTTGGAGACATGGCAGAGTTCAATCAAGATTGAGAATGATTTTTGTTCCAGTGCTACGTGAGAGTGTGTTGAGACAAGAGATCTCCAAAATGTGCCATGAATGTAAGGAAATGGGAGAAAAAAGAAAAATACTAAAATTTCTAAAATATGGTAGAGAAAATAAACCCTTTATTCAAATCCACATCCATCTAAAGGAATAGAGTAGCAATCAATCTTCATGGTGTCAGGAAGGTTGGGAAATAATGCAGAGCTGGTAGTAATGAACTGAACTTACAGCATCTTACTTCTTAGATCCATTTCCCACTGCCAGTTAAAAGATGAGGAGCCCTAAAAGAACTAATTTAAAACCACAGTTTTTAATTTTGAGCTGTGGTGGTTTTTTCTTTTCATATGAGAACCTAATGAACTGCAGCATGCAGATCACAGTTTTGCTCATAAAATTTTAGGAATGTTCACTTCTTCTGTGTATTTATAATAAGTAGATCCTGTTTATAGTAATGATACAGCACAATGCTCGATATAATATTACAAGGCAAGATGGAAATGAGTCGTTTATATCTTGAAAATACAAAAAGTATGTTTGAATGTCTTCTAAGGATGCAACAGCCTTGTTAGGAAAATGTACTTCTGTCGCATCAGTGGAATTGGAGCACTTAACAGAACGGTACACACCTTTTTAATTTTAAAGAAAAAAGGGTGGTGTTGGTGGTCCATGCTTCAGTCCTGAAAAAGTTCTTTCTGCATTACACTTAAGTATTATCCTTTTATGGCTGTGGATGTATTTGGAGGTATTGGCATCTAAATATACTGGTAAATATCTTTCTTTCAGAAGGGATGCATTTCTGAGAATTACACAGGTGCAGGAAGGTTGCAGCTCTAACTACATTTATTTATAAACTATATGTTCTCTGCCTTATAATTATTTTCATGAGTGTATAAATCAGATTGTTTGAAAGAACAAGGAAAAACTTTTTTTCCCATGTGTTTTCTTCTCTTTATTTCTTTTGTTATTTTTCAACACTTACTAGAGTTATGAAGGGTGCTGTGGTGGTGATTGCAGCAATAGTAAGGAACAAACAGATTTCTGGATCAAGTTAATGAGTCAGCTGAGGTTAATTGCTGCAATTTAAGATGCTGACAAAGTGGATTCTAGTAGGGTTTTTCAAAGTATTTATGGCAATTATGAATTTCAGTGTGAGATGCAGAAAGACCACTGTCTTATTTAAGCCTACTTTTGTACACAGGAGCTTTGAAATTGTTGTAGTCCACATTTTCTGAGAAGTTTCATACTTCTAAGAACATTATTAGGGAAAAATTACTTCTTGGTCACAGAGAGTAAAAATTACACTGTTTTATTAAAACGAAATTTTTGAAAGGTCATTTCCTGGCCCAGTGTTTTACACCTGTCAGTTACAAGCAGTAGCCATATCTAGAACAATTAATCTCTGATTTTTTTCTATTAAAAATTAACTACAGAACATGTTATGAAACCTTTGCTTCTGTACGACACATGCTATTTAAACTGAATTATGCTTTTTGTAGTCCCACTTACTAAGAAAAACAGCTTGTATGTGGAAAAATATAAAATAAAGCTGATTAAGTTATCTAATTTGAATTTTTTTTTGAGGCACAAAAGCTTTGTTTTCAATGTTTTATGACAGCACACATGTAGATGACATTTGTGCTATGTGGTATAAGGCTATGAAGCAAAATCCATGTTGTGCCTGTTTTGGCTGAAGTTTGATGTTTTTAGGTTGTTGCTGTCAGTACTGTTTTGTTCTGAAACAGTGAACACATTAAAATACCCTTCAAGTAATTTTTTTTCTTTTAACCCCAGTTATGACCCTTAAGCGTAGATTATAGACAGGGCTAAGAGTTCTATCTAAGTCAATGTTAGATGACAAAAATCTTGCTATTTTACTTTACTTACTGATAACCCCTCGTGTTTTGACATGGATGAACTTTGTGATGGCTTGTGAATGGAAGTGCATATAACTGGAGATTTTATTGTCAGATGTAGCCAAGGTACAGTCATGCACAAATAAGAAGGCTCATGTTTATAGACACTTAAATATTGGAGGTAATCTAAGAAATTCTGACAAATTGTTCACTGCCGCCAAAGCCCTGGTGATCTGTTAGAGTTGCCAGTACTGGGAGTTCATAAAATTTGAAACAGCAATACTCAGTTCTAAGCATAATGAACAAACCTCTTATATCTAAAACAAAAAAACCTTTAAATCGGAACAGAAAGAGTTTGAGGAAGTTTCATCAGAAGTTTCCTTCACACGTGGAGGAAAGTCATCTTTGGGGTGGCCAATAGTAGAGCTCCTCATATTAAAGTTCAGTCACAATGGAGAGAAAATGTATGCAGCAAGACTGGATGGTTTTGGCATTGTAAACACTTGAAGAGCAGCATGTTCGATGCGTCTAAGAAAGTAGTTCATGCACAATTCAGGTCCCAGGAGTACTCCAGATTTCAAGAGAATTAGGTAGGATGACTGAACTCTTGTCTTCCAACTTTGCTTCCAGTTAATAAGATAAATGCAATGCTCACAGTAATTTTATGTACTTTCAGAGACTGAAGATATTTTGTGTTGTGCTCTGCTTGTTCTGCTGAACAGTGCTGGCCCACTTGTTAGAGGACATGTGAAGTGGTAATCTAAGATAATTCATGAGCTATTTTTTGGATGATGTCTGTGTATGTCCTTTCTAGAGTTCTAGGAATTCAATGGCTTTTCCATGAGTAGGCTTACTCATTAATTTTTTATGGTGTATGAAGTGTCCTGTTCTGTACTCAAAATGTCAACAGAAGTTATGGGGTTTTTTCCTTCCTTTGTAAGCACATGGAATCTGTGAGGGACGGTGCTCCTGAATGACTGCCTGGATGGGCAGAAAGAGATTAGGAGGATAAAAGTATCAAGTCAAGATGGTTTTTTCCCCCTAAATCGTCCTTATTTTTATATAATAGAACTTCACATTTTTACCAACCCCTGTTTTCAAAGCCCTGGTGAGAACAGCCCATTTCTGTCTTATTTCAAAGGAACATCTTCCTGCTTGACTTTACATCCGCAGGCTCTTGCTCCAGCTGTGACTTCAGTTCATCAATTACAGCCAGTTCTGGGTGCTGCAGAGTTCTGATAATGAGACTTTGTCATTTTATATAGGTCACCACAAGGACCCAAGGACAGAAATCAGATAAGAGGAAGCAATTGGAAAGGAAATGTGAAAATTCAGTAACCGTATCTTTTAACAGGGAGCTAATTGGGTAAAACTTTTAATCCAGAAGTTTGATTAGCAAAGCCTCAGTTAGGATTTAAGACATTATACTTTATGGCCTTTCCTTTCTGGATGGAAGACATTTTGTGATGTTCATGGATTCAGACACTTTAAAATGCAGAGGCTCACTGTGCATGCCAGATTTTGCCATAGAATCCAGGTGGAACAAGTGTTAGTGAATATGTAACATTTTGCAGGTATAATCACTATGCAGAAGACTGAATATTGGAAAGGTTCTCTCCTCCTCTCCCTCATTTTAAGCATCTTCTTGTTGGCTTAGAGATGTAGTATTTAGCAGCCAAGGTTGTCCTGCAGTGTATGAAAGAAATCTCTGTAGAACCAAGGGGGTTTTGCCTAGCAAGTGGATTAGCAGTATCATTAATTTGTAGAGTTTTCTTTGATCTTTGAGAGATTCAAAAATTATGATGATCCACGTAACAGAGGATCCAAATAAAATTCAGCAGGTCATTAGTAAAATAAGCATTGATGGTAGCACTAAAAGGCCAAGTCAAGCTTGGATTATGCGATGATTTAGCATTATATGAATACAAAAACAGATTTTGAACATAGTCCAGAAACTTAGTCTGGTGTAATTGTAAGCATCTGATACCCCAACAATAAGAGGTGAATTCTGATACGTGTGTGCTTGTGTTAGTAAAACTCAAAATTAAATGTTTGTCTTCATTCACTGAAAACAAAATGATCTGAAGAAAGTGCAAGATTTCAACAAAGGAAACTATAGGGATGTGTGCCAATGACTTATCAAGTTTTGGATATAAATGCTGGATTCAGGGCCCACTATAAAGTTTTTACGTTACTTTGTTTTTACGTGTAATTTAAGAATGTGTTGTAACCTATGACACTTATATATGACTTACACGCTTATGTATGACTTCTGACTTATCCTCAAAAAGTTACTGTGTCTTCAAATAAGTGGAACAAAATGTAAATCCACTTCTGTTTATAAAGACGTAAATATAAAAAGGTTTCCATAATTTTCTGTATCTCGAAAGATTCAAGGGCTCTGAGTAAAAAAAATAAAAATTTGAAATTATTTTAAACTGGCATGCTTTTTGGGACTGATACAGACAAAAAGGTGTAACTTTTTTATTTGCTTTTTGTGTAAAGTTCTCTTAATCAGCCTGGAATTTACTATTGCTCCATCTTATCTATAAGAAATTCTTAGAGAAGTTAGGCTGCGTTTTCTTTAAATTTAAATTTAAGCTTTACATTTCAAGGAGCAGATTAAAATTGTGCCTAGATGTTGTTATACACAATCAAAATTTGTCAATACGTAATTGTGCAGTTATAGCAGGTGTACAGAAAGGGACATATTCCACAAAGACATACATTAAGAACTCAGCTTTGAGTGGTAGAGGAGCAGGCAGAGTAGGGAGTTTTTATCTTTGGTTAAAATAGGACCAAAGCTGTGACCTGCAGTGGACACAGTCTGAAATGGAAGGTTTGTGAACTCAAGAAGGAGTTACAGAAGCCTTTGCTTGAGAGTGACATGCTCCCTAATTACCAAGACACACTGTAATGTGTTCTGTAGATCTAAGAGGATTGTGAACAGAGTAAATTCCTACTTAGTTCAACAAGCACCGCAGTGAAATGGGACATTCTCCCATTTTATCAACATGGGAAAGGAGGGTGAATGCAACAAGGTAAGAAAGGGAACAATGGATGGAGCTGATGCAGCAAAAGGTTAACTGTAAGATAGAAATATCTCATCCTGAAGATAAGTCTCAATCCCTCTTGCTGCTGGACAAGCAGAGAGAGCATATCTCATCACATGTGTGTGATTCTTTTTTTTCCTTCTCTTGCATGGAGATAAAGCCACATTTCTAAAACAGTTAAGCAGATTTCCACTGTAAGACTACGAGAGCCTTTATAGGATGGGCCGATGCTAAATCACAGAAATGTGGCCCATTTCTAACAATCTCAGGCTGAGAGGATCTTTTTTGAATGCCATGTGTATGAAGAGAAGAAATTCTGTTTTATATTATATAAAAGTAGAGGGGCTATTGCCCCATGGATCTTACATGGGGTATTTTTCTCTAACGCCACCCGCTACCTCCCAGCTTGCAATGTACTGTGTTACTATTTTGGAAGTTATCAGAATGGTGGTTCTATCAGAATGGATAAATTACATTGCTGTAAGAAACAGCAAAACCAAGAACATTTCTGATGCATTTTTGAAACCACAATTTTTAAGGCAGATGACAGTAATAAACACTGAACTAAGTGACCTATGGAACATCTTTTTGTTCATACATTTAGTATTTATGAAATCATTTATATTTTAACTGCTTTTTCTAATTTTGCTTTTCCTCTCAAATATTTTTTGACAATAACCTTAGTTGTTGTCTTTCAGTTTATTTACTCCTAACCCTTCCATCCCTAATGCAATTTCATGATGCCAATGCACACTATCTGGTGCTTGGCTTTTGGCCTGTGGGTAAATATTGATTGTAAGAAGAATTAAGGCCGATGTCCTGTTTGGTTCAGTTTTTTGCTGTAGAGATCAGAGAATCTGTAGTATTAAGGAGCGTGCAAATGTACATTTTAAATTTCTGTGATTTACTAGGTGTTTTGACTTTTTTATATCAATTTTGGGAAACTCTGTTTAAAGAATGTGAGATGTATTTTTGCTAGTATTTCTTTCCTCAGCCTCGGGGGTGTTGTTTGCATTGTTAGGTCATTTCTGTACTGCTGGCTGCTGTGGGGTGTAAATTGTCATATTGTGACAAGTTATGGAGGAAAGACTTGATGCTCAATCAAGAGAACTTCCATCATCTGGTTATGCAAGTGCTTTAATATTAACAGTGTGGGTGTCATGCATTGCTTCAGTTGTAGGGTGTCAGTATTTCTTATAGAATATAGACTCTGCTGTCCTGTCACATTACTAAGTACCTTACTGCTTGCTTTGTCAATAAGTAGCTTATTCTGTCTCAGAGCTTGATTGTTTTTATAGTTCTTAACTAGCATCTTAAGCTCAGTTTTCCTTCAGTATAAAAATATTTTATACTGGTTGGATGGGATTTGTAAATAGAACTGACAGATTTTGCTAGGTAAGTTTGGTATGGAAAATGCCAAAATTAATGCTGACAAGCTATTAATTGTGTGTATTAGGAATTCAAAGGAAAAATTGTGTAGTTTGTGGGGTGTAGTCATATGTAATATGCGTATTTTATGTCATATGCATTTTTTGGCAAGAGCTCTTTATGGGAAATAAAAATTACAAGAAGAAAAGGTTGAAGTATTATCTGGGAGCAGAAAAGGAGTTTGTAAGATTAGTGTAAAAAATGTTCAGTGCATTGCTTGTCGTGGGTAGTAAATCTTGGCCACAGAAAGGCTGATGAAGATACAGAATGTGTCTACTGGGATGGAGATAAAAAGATAGTTTTATTTTTGGAAATGTCTATAATAAGCAGAGCAGGTAAATAGGTGAAATAGATGTGATGGGTTTTATCTTAAAAAAAGAGAGAGAAAAAGAAAGAATGTATAATAGTGCTTTGTTTTGCAAGATCATTGCAATTTGAAATCTAATAAGGGTTGGTGATGAAGAGCCATAATAAATCAGCAGGCATGATTTTCTACTTAAAGGAATAAGTTTAGTTGCAGTAGGATGTATCCTAAATTGTGCATGTAAGTCCAATTTCAACACTCTAGAGTGCATTTTTAGTTCCAAGCTGATTATATTGTGGGACAAGAAAATATGGCTAGTTACCAACGTATGGAAAGTTATTGTAAAGGAAACAGAGTAATTATTGTAGGCATTTTACCAGATGGTTTGTCATCTAAAAACAGCATTGCTTTGCTTTGCTTTTATTTTTCTGTCTTTGCAATCGAAGTGTGAGCAGAAGGAACGTACCCTAAAGAAATTTAGGATGGGATGGTGCCATGCTCCAATCTGCTTGTAATACCAGTCTTTCAGTTTCCAAATATTTATCTGGCAGATCTCTACATGTTTGTGGTGGAAAATAGCTTTATTTCTTATGTGCTAGGTACGGCAGGAAGGGGTTGCAGGCACACCTACAGCACTGCTTCCTGCCAATCTACTGGCTGATGAGGGAGAGGGTTTCTGTGTTAGTTGTTCAGTTGATATAGCCAATTTTTTTTAGTTGCATTTTAGACATGAATAACGTTGGCTGTGTTCCAGACAAGACTAAAATCACAGTGCAAGGAAGTCATAATTCAGGTTGTTCCTTTGCTTTTTGTCAAGATTCAAGTTCTATTTGAGGTCATAAATTAAAATGAAATTGCTCATTATTTTGTTCTTACTTGACATTTTTGTGTTCAAGGAATTATTCCTGAATGTCTTCATCAAATATGCAGTCTGTTTGAGTAATGGATAATAGAAAAGTAACAGAAGTGTGACAAACCAAGCTGGAAATATATTGGCAGAGCAATGTCAAAAAGCTTGAGTATGGCCACCTGCTTTTATCTTACCTTTCAATCTGTTTCCAAATTCAATACTAATTTACAAGACCAAGAAGATCCCTTAAAACTGTTCTGAGACTTCACTTTACTCTCTGAATCTGTTGAGGGCCACTGTGACTGCCAGAACTGGACTGACATTTAACCTGGATGTGCCTAGTCACTAAATTCCAGTAAAATTGTCATGGCGGTCATTAATTCCTGGTAAGCTGTTTTTGGAACTTAAACTAAGTAGAAGTAAAGCCAGTGACGAAAAGACATCTTTGGACATAATTATGTTTATAATTTGTTTATATCTTGTCTATACATGTATTTTAAATGCATTTCTTCTGGCTAATTATTTGTGCAGAACTTGACACTGGGACTGAAACAGTCCATTTTACTGCATGTGTTGTGTTAGGCTTTCTAGAGATCTGTCCCTTTGTTCCACTTGATATGGCAAAAGCAGATAGTGAAATAAAATTCAGTCTTGCTGAAGGCACTAATGAGCAAAATTTTTTGCTCATTTAAATGGGAATTTAATGTTTCATTTACTCTTTCTTTTTGCTGTCGCAGGAAGTCAGTGATTTGGCAGAGGAGACCACAAGAATAAAAGTCTTTCCTTTTCACCCAGTGAAGTGGGTGCGTGTCTGAAATCTCGGTGTCTGAGTGTTAGTTGGCTTCGTTGTCAGAGATGAGTCCCCAATGAAATCACCTTTGAGGATACATCACAGATTATTTTGAGTTGGAAGGGACCCACAATGAGAGGGTTTCTCCAAAACAAGTGGACGGATATTTGGATGGTGGTGTCCTCCCAACAAGAGATTAAAGAGATATTGGAGGTGCCTGTGAAAGGGTGCTCAAGGATTTGAACCCAGAGAGATGAGAGTAAAACTGAAGCGAGCAAGTGAAATGCTACAGAAACCCAGATGTTGTAAGGAAGTTCCATCTGTTTGTGAATATCCATCAGAACTCACGGAAGGTATCAAGAGTTGTTGACAGCTTAATTCCTAATACCTGTTAGGCAGGGTAATGGTATTTTCTAGAATATTTATTGATTCTCTAATTCTGGATCTTATTTTGAATTTGCAACTGATACGTCTTTACTGAAGGATGCAGCTATGGATAAATGTCCATTGCTCATTAGAAGCTCAGTTCCAACATATGTTTGATCATCAAGAGCAGTCTCTAAGGGTGTAATTGCAGTAGATTTCCCACGATGGTACTTCAATTATATTATATTTTAGCATTTACAGAGAACTTACAGAAAATTTGACCAAGAAGCAGTAGTATTATGATAGAGAATTTTACAAGAACGTATTTTCAAAGGTGAGCAGCAGCCTGATTTTTCAGAACAAGAGAGAAATAGGACTATATTATTATCAGAGTGTTTCTGTTCCAAAATGTGGGTCTCAGTAGTTCTAAAAATTCTTTCTGCTGTGCCCTGCAATAGATGGATTGTTGTATTCCTCCTACATATTTACTTAGTAAGTAAAGGTGATAAGGGAAAGCTTATATGATACACAAAATTACTCGATAAACAAACTTTTTATTTTGGTTTAGGAAACCTACTCTTGTTTCCCAGAAAAATATTTTAATTAGGTCTTTAATTAAAAAATAATTTTTGTAATGCAAAAGTTAAGTAAATTAATGGGAAAAGGTTTGCCAGGATTAATACCTAATCATATCATCGTTTGTCTCCTGTCGATAAAGAAGCAAACCAGAAGCAGGGCAAAGAGAAAATAATGTTTTTGATTTTTCTTTTTGTTCTCCATATTTTTGTTATCCTTTTAACTACTGAAGTAAAACAATTTTTGAATCAACTAACAGTAAAAGAACAAGGACTAATGACAAAATCTATACCACAATGAGGTTATGTTGTGCTCATCCATTTTGCAAATACAGCATTAAGAATCTACTCCATTGCACTTTCTATCCTCGGAGGGAAAGGCAGTGGTGTAGTGCCTTAAAATATCATGTAACCTGACAGAATAAGATGGGTAGGATATGGTACAGCAGGGATTTAATGAGCCATTTTTTTGTCCATCACCAGAAGCTTCCTGCAAGGCATGCCCATAAGAGTAGTTTAAAATTGTTACTTTTTTTTTTTTTCTATTTCCCCCATATTTTTAAAGAAATTTGGTGTAGTATAATTGTGTTTGCTGAAGGTCAAGGACAAAATGCTGATGCGAGATGTGTGTGTAATTTTCAATAATTAATAAAAAGCCTGGCATTTGTCAAAAGGTGCCATCTGATCCTGTGATGTAAATACATGGAATGTACAAATCGAATTCTGTGTGGAGTTGGGTGAGCCCCCAGTGATAGATATATTGTGCAAAATGTACTTTACTGTTTTGCTATTTGTAGACTTGGTGTTTGGCTGCCTCTTCAAATGTTTCCTGAATCACCATCTTTCAGTACAGCTACAACAGGAGAAGTGGCCTTTTTAATATTGTGACTAACACTTGTATCAGAGCTAAGCATTGTGAGTGCCAGTGTCTGAGTGCCTCACTAATGCATGACGTGCAGGCAATATGCTGGGTGATAACCCCAGAAATAACCTAGAATTCTGTTCTAGTTCCAGGAAATACTCGCTTGAATTCTTGCAG
This sequence comes from Pachycephala philippinensis, assembly GCA_013397055.1. NCBI lineage: Eukaryota > Metazoa > Chordata > Aves > Passeriformes > Pachycephala > Pachycephala philippinensis. Next base: position 426,575 of record VWZT01006311.1, read on the forward strand.
CTGTTTCCAACGGCGATAAGTGCTTTGGCCCCTAAAAACCTGATAATCTGGAGGAAAATAATATCAGTAAATGCTTCTCCTTGCCTCTGGAGTGCTCTCAGACACTCTTGTGTGTCTTGCAATCTATTATATCATAAATTGATATAGGGAGAGTGCCTTTCAAAAGCCCTGATGTTTGCCACCAAAAATGAATGTTTTGTTATAAGAATTAATGGAAACTTGAAAAAAAATACACAGAAAACTATTAATATTGTAAGCATACATGTAGGACTCAAACTGATGAAAAGCTGCTGGAGTGATCTGCAGGAAACACAATTCTGCTGCTGTTGCCTTTGTGTTCCATACGAAGCTTCCCAGCATGGTTGTGGTCAGATCTGGAAGTCCTTGCCCTCCCACTTCCCATGGGTCACTGCTGTCCTGTGTTGTACAGGTGTGCAGGGGAATGGGGACATGCAGAACATCACAGGGTCTGTGTCCAAACCAGTCAGGACAATTTGGGCCTTGAATAGAGTCAGTAGAGAGTCATGGGTCATACAGATAGGAAATCATGTTTAGTGACAAAACAAATGAGAATTGGTCTAAAAGTTGCTTTTAATATTTTGATTACTGTGATGAAAGGACCAGAGAAAAGAGCAGAAAAATATCACAATACCAGTATATAAACCCAAGATATACCCACATGTCTGGTACTCTCTCTCCACATCCAAAAGTGACAGTGAATGAAAACAAGTATGAAGTATGAAATAGCTTCTAAATATCTCAGACTGTGCTTGTTCACCTCTTTTTCAAACACAGTTGTGATAGAAGTCTCTCAAATGATAAGTGATTTGAAGAAGAGCAACACATTTGCTAAATATCACAAGGTAAGGTGCAAGGACATGTAATAAAATTACCAAATTTTAATCAGACAGAAAACCTACAGTTAGTTATTACCCTAAAGATATTTTAGATGCTATGATGTATTGCATCAGAAAATTATAAAAGTCTAATTCATAGCATCAATTCATGAAGGGATAAATTAGTACTGGTATTATTAGCTAAAACAGCAGATTTGAAATCATTCAAAGAGAGTAATAATGGATTTGGAGAAGTAAATAATATGGGGAGTGACCTGTGACATAAGTTTCAACCTGTCTGGATACAGACTAATTCATGGGGATAAACCATCAAAAGAGAAATTTAAGTGACAGAAGTTGTAGAATGGTATTGTTTAAAACCCACTTTTGTTTCTAGAGTTTATAGTGGGCAGCAAAAGGACAGCGTGCACACAATGTAGTCTGATGACAGATACAAAGTCTTTTGATCTATGACCTCAGAACAAAATTCATAGATGACTCTATTTGGGTCACAGCCCTGCTTTCTACGGTGTTAGAAAAATGGGCTGTACAGTATTGTGCCTGATTTCATAGAAGCCAGTGTTTAGACCAACTGAAGGAGAGACTTAAGCAGAAAAAGCCCTATAATGATTTACACCCTTAAAGGGACAGGGCCCCTTCATTTGGGCCCTTTCATCTAGAAGGGGCACAAATTGTGTCATTTCTTTCAGGAACTGTTCATTAATATTGTAATGCATTTGGTAAAAGCTGTGATCTTTAGGGCAGATTTAAAATGATAGATGACGAGTTTATTGCTGGGCTGAAACTTGACTCACTTTACCATTTCTACCACGCATCTTTCATATTGAACGATGAGTATGCATGGCATCATGGAGACACCAGTAGGAACATCTTACAAAAAACAAGTTTCTGCTTTATGTCTCTGATGTGACAGTGAACACACTGAGAGGTAATTCCCCTATTTATAATGACAGGCTCCCTGCAACTTGCTTCAGGAGACCTGAGATTGCATACAACTATCCCAGAGAGGGAGGCTATGCACCGAATTTGTATTCCCCTAGACCAAGAGATTCTTGAATTGTCCTATCAGGAAGCACATTCCTCTGCACTAAAGAAAAGAAAAGTCTGTGTATATAACCAGAAGGTCTGAGAGTGATCAAGCAGCTGAAATTAAAAGAAAATAATCAAAACCTGACATGAGAAAAATTATGCTGGTATAGACTAGCAAGACAAAACCCAGAGCAATTGTTACTGGACAGCATGGAAAAAAGGATAATCCAGTTTATTTTAATACAATTTTAGAAGGTCTTTTGGACCTCAAGATAAATTTGGTTTTAAAAAAATAACCCCAGAGAGGATGTTCTACTGACTGGGCAAAACTGCTATCTCAGATGAGGCTAAAAGAAGCACTGCCTCTCACCACTGAATATAAAGACCTATTTTATGCAGAGGAAGACTGGCTTATTCTCAAGGTTCAGGCGTACTCTGCTGTTTTCATACCTTAACAAGTTACTGAATGTTAGGTGCTGTGAAGTGACTGAGTTCACCCAGGCTGTCATAAAATATGAGATAAAATGTAGTTTAAAGTGCTTTCACAGAGATGGACAGTGACAATGGCATTGAGTGCTGATAGGAGTGAGTGATGGTGTTTAAGCAAGGAGGAGCAGAGAAATTTTGGGCTTCTATCTCCACCCCAACGTTGTTCAAATATTTAATCCGATTACTTTTTGCAAGTAATGGCAAGTTCTTCAGGGATGACGGAGTGGATTTGATTGGAAGCTCTTTGGACATTGCTCTTTATGTGTGGACAGGTGCTTTGTTATGAGATAAAGATGCCTCCAGCGCTGTCTTAAAATTAAAAATCACTTTTCATCAGAAAACTGTTAGGTTCCTAATCCAGGAAGGAGGGCTTCGAACCCTTGTCTTCTGTAACAATGTGATTGCTGAAGTCAGCTACTCACACTGGCATCTCTTTTCACCTGCTCTCTGTAGATATCAGATCTGGCATTCCTGCAAATTTCAGATGCACACTGTTGTTCAGGTGTATTATGTGTATTAATTATGTGTATTTAGTAGTCAATTTAACCTCCAATAACCATATAAAAATGTAGCTAGGTCTTGGAATTCTAATCACAAGTCCAGAGGATTAAGATCAAGTATATATTAATATATAAGGGAAAGAGTTTTTAAAATAGCAGTCATGGGGAGTAACATAATCCAACAGAGAAAGCCAGAGCGTGGGTACTGAGAGAATGCATTCATGGGTTTGAAATTTTTTTCATCTTTCTTTCGGTATTTCTCCAACTAGACAATATTTTAACTTTGGATCTGACAGGATGTTTAAGTATGACAAATAAGCAATAAATCAGCAGACCACATAGCTGCGATTTACCGTGCTGTCAGTAGTACTGCATGCAGTGAGGAATGTTGGTTGTTTGAAAGCGCTGCAAGACCCATCTAATGCTCATCTATTTGACTCAGTGCATAAGCATTTGCTGTTTTATTGATTGCCAAATGCCTCAGCTGCCAAAATGTCTCCTTTCTGATGTGTTGTGGCTTGAAATGATAACAATTGCTTCTTTTCAAACTCCCCAAATTTTAATTATCTTTTTCATATTTGATTTGGAAAATGTGACATAAGTGAACTGCTGGTTATGTCACATCTCCTAGGTACCTTATGAATGTGTTTATTATCTTTTCCTGTTCTTGCATCCTCTTGTGGGCAAAAAGCTATGGGAGTAGCCAATTATCACATCTGCTGAGTTTTTCAGGATTTCATGCGCTATTGATGGTTCAACTGCACAGTCAATGCACAACTCATTTTGCTATTCAGTCCTTCTCTTGTTATTACAAGAACCGTGTGTCTATTTTGCTTTATCTCACCTAGAAAATGTCTGAAGCCTCAGACTTGGCGATCGAGAAATGCCATGAGTACTTGAACTAATGAAGTCTTATTTTATGTGAATTTGTGTCTTGAGGTTGACTGGTGTTGATGCTAAAGGAAATGAGAATGCTGTTGCTGTTCTGTTGCTGAACTTTGGAAGGGTGCTGTGTCTTGTAGATAATCAAGTGTGAGCTTACACCTTGCACTTTTTGTCACTTAGAGCACTTAAATAGGCTTGATCCTCTGCCTGGTTGCTTGTTCATGCAATGAAGGTAAAATTTTAAATTATTTTTTAGATTTCTAGAAAACTCTAAAATCTGTTTTGTTCAATATTTGTAAGGGTGGACAGACACGTAAAACTCGGCATTCCTGTAGAGAGGTTATAGCACACTACTGTTTTTAAAACAGCTAAAATTTTAGGAATTCAAGATCATCTTACTTTGTGTAGGATAAGTAATTTCCTAAGTTAATTTTGAAAATTCAAGTAACAGTTCGTTTGGGATTTTTTTTTTCCCCATAAAGATAGGTGGACTGTATTTCTGCCTGTGCTAGTCCTGATCTCATCATAACTCAGAATATTCATGGCAGAACTTTTAAAATTTTGAATTTATATTATTAACCTTGGATTAGCCTGTGACCCATATGGTTAATCTCAAACTTTTATTTATTTGAATTAATAAATCTTTTGTTCAAAAATTTTTAAAGAATCTTTTACATGTAAGTTGGAACACTTGCTTGTGTGGTTTTTTATAGAATTCTACTTGTCATTTTTTAGGTCAGTTAAGGAATTCTAGAATAATATTATTTACTTAATTTCAGCTTTGCACTAGCTCAGTGTAGAAATAAAAAATGTTATGAATTCTCATATCATTACGTATCTTAATGTCCTATCATAAAAATATGTTGTGCACCCTACTGTTGCTCAAGAAAAATTACTTCTAAAAAGGGAAAACAATATTAAGAATAAAGATATTAGTGATAATTCTTTCACTGTATGATGTTTTAATAATGAAATAATAGCATAAGATCTGAACAAACAAGTGTATTGTGCCACTGTAACAAATGTAATGCTTTGCCTTCACACTTACCCCTTAGTTTTGCCACCAGTGATGGGAGAACCACTAGGGTCCCATCTAACAAATACAGGATGCCATCCCTTACTGAGAGTAAAGTGAGATGATTCTATGGTAAAAAACACCAATGCTGATCTTCACAGATCCGTTGGTGCTTCTTAGATCCTTTCTCTTAAGTAGTCAACCCGTCTTTGACTTCGTTTTGGTTTTTTTAAAAAGTGTTTTTACTGGGTGTTCCTGAAAAACATAGTAAACTGGCTTACCTTGTCTACTTGGAATGTAATGTTAAATCTCCTGTACTTAAACAAGTATCAGATGGTTTGGATGTCCTTTCACAACAGGAGAAAGGCAAATATATATTAAAAAAAAGGATTAAAAATAATCTGATGAGAAAAGCTGAGGAAAAAGTAAGGTACTTCTCAATAATTGTTTCTGTACATGCTGACATCTGACAGTTCTCAGTGGTTAGTGTGAAGCAGGCATTTTCCTTTCACTGAGGGAGCAGGAAAGTGATCTCAATTTACTTTGCAGTTATTTCAGAATATCTTGAGGTAAGAATGTGCCTGAGGCTAGGTAGAGCAAAGCAGTCGGTGTCTGGTAACTTATTACACAAGAGTAAATCAACCATTTGCTGGAGCTCTGCTTTTAAAATCTATCATGCTGTTCAAATTCTGCCTTGTTATGTTTGCTGGTTTTTCAAATAGATTTGGGCAGCCATGCTTTGGTTCGCAATTAAACAGACAATTTCTTTAGGCATTTTTTTTCTGCTTCACTGAAGTAAAAAAAGTGTTTTATATCCATTGATTACATTCACTGGCAGTTTCATTACTCTGAATATTGAAAACTCATGGAAGAAATGCAGCTTGGAAGAAATCCAAAGTTCTCACTGTTAATGGTGTTTCAAAGAATCATATTCTGAATTATCTGATAAAGGTTACACTTTATTAGATTTATTGATGGCTTTTCTCATGGGTTGGGCATTAAGTTGAATTGCTAAATGAAAAGAGTAAATGTTTACTTCTAGAAAGAAGTTGCTTACATTGTATTTTCAGTATGATACAGTTCTTGGCCTTCTAAATCTTGATTAATCCCAATTCTGTCTCGTAGCTTGTAGTTAGTTCCTAATGACTGAAGCTGACATAGCTGCCATATTCATGTTTTATGTAATAGAGAAATATTTTGTCCTGCTTACACTTTTTTGAGGGATGGGAAAGAAAGCCCTGATTGCTCTGGCTTCCAGGACCTCTGTATAAAGCACTTCTTATTACTTTGTGGTTGCCCATTCTGTTAAATCCCTGATACTCAGGGCTCAGATTGGAGTAGTTTATTGCACATGGGCAGTTTGGAGTATGAAACAGCACCACGATGGCACTTCTTTCCTTCGGACAAATTGTGACATTCCAGTTCCTCTATGGACTGGCTCTGGTCACTGTGGTCACCACACCCCGTCAGGCAGTGTTTCACTGTGTCCTGCTGCGTGTGTTGGGAGAATTGCTTATGGAGATCATCCTGAAATTCATACACAAAGGACGTTGCAGGCCGCTTTTAGGGAGCAGCCATTTAAGGTGGTGATACCTGTATGATCATGGTGCTGATCATGGTTTATTTTTACATCCTCATGTGACAAAAAGCTCTCATTCATCCTGACTCTCATAATCAGAGTGTTTTAGCCACTTCTTTTATTTTTGTTATGTTTGGTCACAGTTGGAAAATTAATGTATTCTTCAGCACATCTGTTTTGAAGCAGATCTTGTTTTGAAGAAGAAGAGTGTCTAAAGATGCAATATTAAGATGGTTTTCTTGTCTATTATGGGTTAATTAGAAGAGCTAATATAATTTAGGATTTTTTCTTAACTTTAAAGTTTGCTGTATAATTCTGTAAACACTTCTGTTTATTGGAGCAAAGAAGTGTTCGGAAGAAACCAGAATAGCCGCAGAAAGAAGCAAAAAAGAAATAGAAAGATTAAGGAACAAAGCTGAATAGCCACAGGTTACAGATTTAGCCTTGCTCTACAGGGATGTATTTCTTGGTTGTATTGATTTGCATTTCAGTGCTGCTTGAGAGTTCCTATTACCTCTGTCTCTGTGGTTCCTATCCTGAAAAAAAATTGCCTTCTAACCAGACAACACAGGCAGTGTGAGAAAGGAAGTGTAATCTCCATTTTACAGTTGCAAAAGAGGCAGAGATGGAGTCTGACTGTTCTCAACTCAGTCTCTGGGAGAGCCAGAAATCAAGCACAGATATGTTGCTTGAGTCCTACTGAGTCTCAAGACAGTCTTTTCTCAAAACAGAAGAAAATGCATTTATTTGGTATACTCATCTCGATACTTTTCCTGTGGATACTATTTGGAACATCTGTGGTTTTTTTAAAATGTAAATTCATCCTTTTTTCTTGCCTTTCATTTCATAGTTAGCACTAATATTTAATGTGAGATGGAATGGAATTTACAGCTTCACTGTGTGAAGGATTGACTTAAAACAAATTTTAATAATAGTTTGAACGTAATTAAACAATTTTTTCAAAGAGATTACATTTCTAGATAATCTTTATTGTCATTGCTATGTAAAAGATTTAAATCTGTTTCTGTCTCTTTTTCATAAATTCATGCATATGCAAAAATAGATGCTATTTCAGATGTGCTTAAAAGGAAAAATCTTTTTTTCCCCCTACTTTATTAAAAGCAGATAATGGCTTAGACTGTAGGTTTTAATTATTTTCTTTCTAAAGTATTCAGAAGTTGATAATTTTTAATGTACCATGCATATCTTGAAATTAGTGTTTCTGATCTTGGTGATATGTGGTGGATCTTCCCATGATCTCTTCTGAAAGAGAAGTTGTTTGCTTTTCTATTGGGGAATTTCTTCAGCAATGTAGGTGCAAAACCAGTTTTACTGATTTAAATTTCTCCTAAGATCTCTTTTTACCAGAACACCATGAAGAAACTACCTAAGTCCCAGCCACTTAAAGTCACTCTACGTATTTGAGAACCACAACAATTTACCCTGTAACTGGAAAAATTATCTCAGGGAGCCATGGAAGAGTTGAAAACATTGGACTATGTCAATTTTTAATATCTGCAGGCTGTTTCAGAGGTAGTGAGTGCTCCTGGACACATACACAAAATATCAGCCTTTGACATCATTGTGGCAGCTTGGCTTTGTTCACAGGTTAATATTCACCATGTAGAATGAATTTAAACAATCTGCTGAATTCTTAATATGAGGCCTGGATTTACTGGGGGCTTTTTTCCGTATTTTACTGAAGTTGCAAGCTGGTATAATATTGTCTGTGGCTGTAGGCAACAGCAGTAAAAACTGACCCAGAAGTTGGTTTTGTGCTAACACATCGAAGAGGACAGTTGCAGGTGGAAGGCAGGTTTGGCACAGTGTTTAGGAGCTCGTCTGTAGCCTTGGCTTTAGCCCAACCATTCTATTTTTTGAAGCTCTCTGGAGGATCTACCTGGACTGTCTCCAGGTAGAACAAGTAGAACCACTTTGAAGAGAAGGTGAATGAGCATCAAATGACAAATTGGTGTCACCACAAGTAGTACTGGCAGAAAGATCTTGCAGATTTACATCCCGCAGTGTTTTATTGTGAACTGAAACCTTAGGAAACAATTGGACTGGCTGGCAAACAATCCACGTTTGTGAGTGTGATTCTTAAACAAGCCCAGTGTTTATACCATATTCAGTCTGCCTTTGGAAAATTAATTATGATATGAAGGGCACCTTGGTATGCATCTGTCTTAGGATTCTACTGAAAAAAATATTTCAAGGATTACAATTGTCCAGGCATATGGAATAGTAATTGCATGCAAATACATTTTATGCTTTTTAGTTTGGCTCTGTCAGCTGCAACGGCTGGCTGTGCCTCTTTAGTCAAGGAATGTATAATAAAAACAGACAGACTAGTAAATGAAAAAATGGGGATGAAAACAAGAGACCTAAATACAAAATATACTTTTGCTATAATACTGACTATTGAAATTCTGTACCTGAAACAGCCCTGGAATTTTCAGTAGTGATCATACTGGTTTAGTGTTTATTCACAGGCTATGTGGATACATGTTACTTGGTTCCTTCTCTTCTCTGTGCAACAGTCTCTGAATATGCTGTGAACTTCTCAAGGAGTGGCTAAAACAGGGGCTCTTAATTGTGTACTCGGACATACTTGTGTTCAGCTCTTAGTTACGAGACCAAGGTAGGGGTTTGTTTTGGTTTGTTTTGTTTTGTTTTCTGAGCTTCAATAGTTTGTTGAAGGTTAAGGCTTGAAATTTTGTTAACTTTTAATTCTGATATAGCCATGCTGTTCACTGTGTCAAAATGTTTCTCAGATCCCTTGGCTAACCATTGCTGCCACCGTGGTGAGGACCAGGGAAACCACAGAAACATCACAACCAACACCAATTAATCAATTTTATTTGCTTATCTCTTTTTATCTGATAATTAAAATGGACTTTCTTTAGTTCAAAAACAAACCTATGCACAAAGGACATTGATTTGTTTTGATAGGCTTATTGAAAGACAAATGAGCTTTTGAATTACTACTAGTAACTAAGGAATGAGAATGATGATTAAATCCTGTGAAATGCTTCATAAAACTAAGTTCTGAGGAAGTCTGTGGCTGAAGTTCCACATCTACTCATCTTTTTTCATTTTTCATCTAAACTAAACAGTTTTAATTATTTTCACTTCATGTGTGAAAGGTTAGAGGTGATTCCTAAGGCATAAGGTGTTCTTCAGTGTGTGGCACGGGCAGCTCTAAACAAAGCTTCTCATTCAGCACCTCTGTTTCCAGTCAAACAAGCTCAAATCAGTTTGCATCAAAGAGCATGGATCACACAGCATTTTTTATTATTGTGCTTGTAAAGTGAATGGGTGTATTCAGTAATGGGGAAAAGTACCCTTTGTGATTGAAAATGTTATTTTTTCTTTCTTGTTACTAGGTTTGCAAATAATAACCTTAACATTTTAGGTGTGACAAGAACAATTGAATTACTAACACAAAATAGGCTTAATGTGAATTTGGATTTATTGTGAAAGCATGAGTAAAGAGCTTATCCAACAGTAGAATATTTGCATTTCTTTGAAACTCAGGTTCCAGTCCAAGAAACTAGAATATGAAAAAACTGTTGCAAACAATTTTGAGCTGGGCTTTGTTCACATGTCAACACATTTTATCTTCACTACTCTTAAAGGAAAAGGAAATTTCTATGAATATCTCTGGCACTTGGCAGTGGAGCAAGCTTAAAATGTAACTGACAAACTGTAGAACAGAACTAGTTCCTTCCTTAAAATTATTCTTTTCTGTCACTTAAATATTATTTTATGGAGAAAAGAGTCTGAAATTGTTCTTTGAGAACTTATGCATTCTCTTGATTTGCAGGGGAAAGAGACTTTAAGGACGTAAATCCTTCTGATCATAAAAATCCATACTTCCTTGATATATCAAGTATATATCTAAACTTTCCATATAGTTGAGTATTGAAAATGAAGAAGAGTCAGGGCTTGACCCTGCTGTCTAATGTGTCACCCTATATGTATGAGATGTGCCCCCACGCAAAGTGAATAGCATTCTGAACTGTAACCAAACCATGAGATAAATTGATAGCCCATATATTTTGGACTGTCCTCTATGGCCTCTAAGCCTTCTGCATCAGTCAGGGCAAAATCTGACATTCATCATTGACTGTCTCCAAAATTAACTTTCATAATAATGTTTCCTCTGTTTTCTGTCCAAAAATGTTACACAGAGTCAGGGTTTTTACAAGCATTTGAGCCAAAGAAAGAATTCCCACTGAGGTCAATAATAGTACTGTTTAATATAAGGAAGTTTTATGTCAGAATTTGGTGTCCCTGACACCAGACCTTTGGATGAATTGGAAGGAAAAATTCCTAGTGTAGACCCAATACTTGTTTTTGACATTAATGATGTATAAGGTTTATGTAATTCTTGAGATAATTATAACAAGTGTTTAATAATAAATAACTGTGGTGCTTTACTGAGAAATATAACAAGAAGCATTGCTTATGCAGGGAAGGGCAGGAATATTGTACAGGGAAGAACTGGGTAATCTTTAGGACTGGAGCATTTGGGTGAAATTGGCATTTAAAGATGAGGAAATGTCTGATTCCAGTGATGTGTTTTCCCTTTGATGTGAAGACAAACGAAGGGAACTGCCTGATGGTCTTGGTCGATGACAGTGAGCCAGCAGCTTGATTTAACTCTCATTGGGGCAAACATTTCTTAAGTATTATCTAGGAAGCTGTTTCCAGGACAAGCAAAAGAATTGATGCTTTTGCAAAAGGCAGTGCTAAACTTTGGAGTCCCAGGTGCAAAAATAAACACAGGTCTGGAGGGAAGGGCTTGTCCTCCCCAAGGAAACTGGGCAAGTATGGCTAATTTTTCCAGGAGATGAAACTTGAAGAGTTGGTAGATATATTCTATAAATGCATTATGGGTGTAAAATTCAGCACAGAAAAGGGAAGACATTTAACCTGAAGATCAGTGATGACATAAGAAACTACAAATTAGCTGTAGGTAAATTCAAGCTGGAAATTAAAGGCACGCAAGCCTCAGACAGCATTTTTCTTACATCACTGAGCTAAGTCTTGTCCTATGCTATTACAAATGCTGTTTCAAAAACAGGCACAGTTTTGCCCCTGCTTTCTAACTCCTGTTAGAAAGCTTTCAGCACCCGAATGAATTGGATTCTGAAACTGCTGTCCACAAAATGAAGTGTAGGTGAAAGGCCCGGCTCTTTTACGATGGAAGTTGTGTCCACAAATAGGATTGTGTGATGTGGTTAGCTCTGACCACACTGAGCTGCTGTATGACCTGCTGACCTGTATGAGTTCTGTGCCCTTTCCTATTTCTGTTACTCCCTTAAATTCCAACATACTTGATGTTTTCCCTGAATAGGTTACTCTTTTAAGTCTGTTTTTGAAAAATCCTGATAATGAATGGTGACCACGTTCCTTTTTTGTGTTTATCTCTTTACTTGAATGTGGCAACAGTGAATTAGCATAAATGGTCTGAGGAAAGTAGTTAATATAGATTAATTTGTATTCTTCTTTAATCCTTTGACTTTACCTCCTTGAAGATACATCAAAGATGAGTTTGGTTCATAAATATGTTTAGAAGATAAACAAAGTAGGGGGAAAGAATCCTGTTTTATGGTATTTTTAAAACTCAGAAATAAATCCTTTATAATCGGTAATTGACCTATATGATGTTTTTTCCAGTTTGTTTCAGATCCTTGTGCCAGCAACCCCTGTCACCATGGTAACTGCAGCACCAGTGGGGATGGCTACCTCTGTCTGTGCAGCGAAGGCTTTGAGGGAACAAACTGTGAACTCTCACTGCAGAGCCTCCCAGCCTCTGACCGGACAGAGGCCACCCCACCCCGGCACAGCAGCCCTGCCTTGTCCACCCTGGAGCCTGACCTTGCTCTGCCCCACTCCAGAGCCACCGTGACCTTACCCACATGGCAGCCAAAGGCAGGACAGAGAGTTGTGGATCTCAAATGGGATGAAATAGAGGTGAGAGTATTCTAAGTGAAAATTCGCAGACAAAAATACTTGAAGGTGTTATTTCCGGGTTTCATTTGTGCAAGGTTTCATGATGTCCTCATGAGAAGACTGAAGATATGATCTCTGCCCTGAGTTAATATGCTGGTAAAATTAAAACAAAAAAACATTTGATCCATGTTCTGAGCAATGGACTTAAGTTGGCTAATATGTTGTATTAGGTACTTTGAAATGGGATAATATTGTTTCTTCCAGTCAGTTGTATGACACCGTATCTCCAAACATCAAATAAATGGAGGAAAATCTAAAGGTTAAAGCAATACTTCTAATGTATTTTTTGGTATTTGCAGTTATAATCACATTTTGCTTTGAAAAATACCTGTTCCTGCAGTATTAAGAAAACATAGTTACTTGAGGTTTAAAAGGGGTAGTTAATACATTACAAAGGGCAGATTCTAGGATGCAATTACGGTGGTGGAAACTTTTAAATTATTAAATTTTAAACATTTGTTGTAACTCTTATGAACAAATCTCTGTCAAAACTTAACAATATCGGGTAAAACTACAGCTGGAAAGCACACAGCATATGATCCTTAAGAAACGTGATCTTTGCTTTCTACTGCGTTGTACACTGCCCTATTTGTAATGCTTAAATGTTTTGCACAGACTCAAGTATCTGCAAAAATTTTAAAAAACTCTTAACTAAGTTACTGTTAAATAATGACCAGCTTAGTACCAAGCTCTAGGAGTAATGAAACTTGTTGCTGAAAAAAAAATTTAATTTCTGTAGGCAAAGAATTAAAATTTTTGTGACATCTTTTTCTTATTGAGAAAGGCCTTGTAATGTAATTTTATTTCAGTTTATTCAGGTATTCAGGAATAAATAGGCAAAATATTGGTTTTACCTTTTTTTGAAATGTTTCTGTGAGTTTGATTCTCCTGAGGTGTTTTAACGCACTACATAATGAGAAAGTGAACAGGCAGGAGTTTACTCCTGGAAAAAGTGTGTTTTTCATCACTCTTTTCTAGCCCAAACAAATTTGTTGATGTTTTTACTGTAAAATTTATTTAAATCAGTTTTCTGAAAGTAGACTCAGCCTATGTAGAGTATATGTTTGGTATGTTATGACTCCCTGATTTTATCTGAGGTATAAGTATTTATAGGACTGTGTTCCATTCCTGTGGGAGTGCTGGTGGGCAACGTCTGGAGCACAAAGATTTATTTCCTGGAATTCCGTCTCCCATATCTATTATTTTACAGTAGAACATATGTCAGGCACCAAGGATGGAGTTTGGAGAGAGAGCAGAAGCAGAAACAAACAATGATCTGTTCTTATTACTTAGTTTAAATGCAGTCTCATCTCTGCATGAGTCTATATGTCCTGATCAATTAAGGGCATGCTCTTCCCTGTACCAGATTGCCCTGGTGTGTCTTCCTCAATCTGTGGTCTGGTGTTGTATAAGGAACATTTCTGCCTGCTTTGCATTTTAGGTAGATTCACTAAGAATTCCAGTCAAACAGATCATTCACAAGTGGGTATTTCAATAGCTGAAATTCACCCATCTGCATGTCTTCTGTTACCTGAGAAATACATCATGGTTTGCATGATTAACACTAGCATGGAAATGACTTGCTACTCTATTACAAAATTGCTTGTGTTGGTATGTTTTTAATATATTGTGGTGGGTCTTGTATTTTTGACAAGCTCTCCAATGTGGCATAATGGCCTTCTGCCTTGTTCTTTGGAAGTCACAGCCAGAGAGATGATTACCTGAAACAAAGAGATTTCGGTTGCTGATTCAAGACATTGTATCTGATCTGTATTAACTGAAGAGAGTTGATTTGCCTGAAGGTCTGTGTTCCAAAGCCTCTTTGGTGGAGGTTTCAAAAGTAAAAAGTGTTAATAACAAAAACACTACCTTTCCTCATAGCTGTACGAACTTTGAAAAACTTGATCCTTTTTTGCTCTCTTAAAAGGAAGAGAATAAAGCCGCTGTAGGTTTTGTATTGCAAAAATGTACTGTTCTGATCATTGTTGAGATTCAGAGGACAACAAATACTGGTATTATATTGTTTGTTGGGGTTTTTTTTAAATCTTCCAAGACAGTCTGTTTTCCAAATTATTCTATACTGATACTGGAAGGGAACTAATGTTCTTCAGACCCTTTTGTCTCATCTCAGAGAAAAATTTTGCCAGACTCTTTCCAAGTGAAAGCTCTCACTATCTTGCAAGGATGAAGTTTCCATGAAAGCTTTTCTGGGAAGTTTTGGGAACTCAAAAAATGAACACCTGAGAGAGGTAAACTGTCTAGGAGAGGTATGGTGTATGCTTACAGTTGGACGTGTTTTCTGTATTCCTTGGATACCAGGGATACATTTAGCACTGCTTGCTGGAATGAACTGTCCCAGTAGTGTCTGTACCAGTAGACAACATACAGATGGCTTTGGATGCAGTTTCATTTCTTAGAGTGGTCTTCATATAAGAAATTAATCTTTTCCTGATGTGCAGATTAAGGACTAAAACCATAGAACATAGACAAGAATATTTTCTCTTAGTTGATTTTCCTTACTATCATATGAATTTATCTTTGTGCTCCTCTGTTGAAAGATAATTTTTTTCCCTACTTGGGGCAACCAGTTCCCCTTGCAAGAGAGATCCAGCTAACAATCCACATTTCCCTAGTTCGATCATCTTTTGCGTTACAGTGTATAAGAGATATCTATTAGCCAGTAATGGAGGGAAAAAGAAACCATCTCATTAGTCCTACTCAATTAATGGATTTAACAAAGGTTTCAGTGTACAAAATCAACCGTAAGAATAGCAGTACCATACTCTTATATACAGCTTTTCATAATAGACCTGAAATTCTTTTCAAAGGAAATCAGCTGTATTATTCACATTTTACAGACTGAGATGCTGAAGCACAGAACAGGGAAGTGATTTGCCAGGTGCACAGCCAGAAATTAGAATGCTGAGCATGTGAGTCCTAGTCTAACCTTCTATTTTTACTGCAATTTTGTGCTCAGATTCAAGGGTTTGGAACTAGTGATTAGAGGCTACAATAAACTTCTAATTCTCCTTGCAGTGGGGACAGCATTTGTTTTATGTGTGTCCTTAGTCAGTAAATTACAAGCCTTTAAAAGGAGTGTGGCTGAGTCAGGTGGAAAATCCTGAACGAGAGTGTTCGTGCTCTGCAGCAATGGCAGAATTAGTCCTTAAGCATATTCTTGAAACAGGAACGTTGGAGTCTTGACTACTTTACTTGTTTCTAAATGTTTGTGCATTTTTCTGTCAAAGTATGGTATGGGTCCAGAAGGAGGAACAGAAGAGAATCTGAAAATCAGAGGAGAGATCCATTTGAGATTGCTAAATACAGAATAGAAACTTGATCCTTAGAAATGACATCTTAGGAGAATCTTTGACATGGAAATAGGTGAAGGTTGGAGTATATATATGCTTGCCCTTTTCTTACCCTATTTTCTTGGTATTCCCTCTTATGATTGCTGTTAAAGTACTGCAGTGTGTGTAATTTTAGTTTGACTTAGGACAACTCTTCTACCTGTATATAAGATTTGTTTTGGAAATCTCTAGGATTTTTCTTTTGCATTGAGAAAAAGATAGTCTACAAACACGTAAGGAGAATGAAGGAAATACAGATTTTGATAGAAAAATACTAGCTTTCTTCTAGGATAAATCTGTAACTTCACTAACTCTCTCCTCTCCAATATTAGTTTATGGAACTTTCTGTTTATATACAGACACCATTTTCATAGACAGCTTGATGTATCTCTGGATAGGTGCTACCCTTTATTATATTTATTTTCTAAATAAAACCCTAAATACCTCTAAAAGCTCAATATGCTTAAACAAAATTTACGTGAAGTTCATCCAAACCTCAGTTTATGATGTTCCATTACTAAATCATGTTTAATAGATAGTCATAAATACTAGCTTTCCTAAAATCAAACCTCTTTAAGACAGAAATTCTAGTGAGTGCAATTACATCAAGATATTTTAGGCCTGCTCATCTGAAGCTATATTGGTGGGTAGGCTCAGGATTTTTGGTTATCCAGAGCTGTTATTGAAAATTATCTGGATTCATTTAACTACTCCTTCAGGAATCATCCTGTTTTGAAGTCCTAGAAAGTATGAGGGGAAAAAAGGGAAAAAAAAAAAAGCCTAATGTGTTTACTGCCTTTCAGTGTTTTGGTGTAGAAATATCTATAGCTGACTTGACAGTCTTAGGTGGAAGTTTATGTCCCAGCTTATTCTCCAGTGACCTGAGCTCATACACTGCATGCAAAGATTTGACTGTGTGGAATTTTTGCTCAATGAACTTGTTTACACAGTATTTGCCTTTCCTTTCAGAACAGCTCCATACATTCTGGAATAATAAAAGACTATTAATTGTTCATGGAAATAATCTTTGTTGAATGACTGTGTTGTGATCTAAGCAGAGGATAGGCAGCTAAGCCCCACACAGCCACTTGCTCACTGCCCCATCCAGTGAGGCAGGGGAGAGAATTGGAAAGGTAAGAGTTGGAAAACTTATGGGGAGATAAAGACAGTTCAATAATTTAAAAAGGTAGAAATAGAAGAAAACAAAGGAAAAGCCTGAATAAAACAAGTAATGCAAGAGTAATTGATGCCCAGGCAGTCTCTGAGCAACAGCAGCTCTGGCCACCTTTCACCCCCCACCCCCAGTTTTATTGCTGAGCATGACCTCTGATGGTGTGGGATGTCCCTTTGGTCAGCTGGGATCAGCTGTCCCCCTGTGTTCCCTCAGCACCCCCAGCTTACTTGCTGGTAGTGCAGTCTAAGAAAGAGAAGAGGCCTCGATGCTGAGTGAACATTTTAGTGATAAGTAAAATATCCCTGTTATCAACCCTGTGTTCATTTCAGGTCCAAAACATAGCACCATGCAAACTATTGTGAAGAAAATTAACTCCATCCCAGCCAAAACCAGTACAGACTGAACGTCAGATTTTATGAAGTTGACAGTGATTTTGGTGGCCAGCTTGAGACAAGAAGGCAGCTGGCTAATACGATAATCTATCTAGGTAATCTGTCATTGTGTAAGAGAGCCTCCTGGGCCTGCTGATGTGTTAGGTTACGTTTCTTGCTGTCTGAGAGCTTCTTGAGCTCACACGAGGGCATTAATTATTAGGTTTCTTTCTCCCCGGCTGGGGGAGGATTTTAAGTGTCCTTGCTTATTTCAGGAGACCAGACGGGACTTCTTCCATGCAAAGATAGTTTATTTGAAAGTTTACCTTGAGACAGAGTGCACTGATGTGGTTATGAACAGAGAGTACAAGAAGCAGCCGAATTATCAGGAACACAGACCCTTTTTAAAGATAAGTTGCCCAATAAAAACCCAACACGACAGATATTTTCACTTCATGACCAATGTCCAGCAAATTAGTTTGTCACATGACAGAAACTGCGGCACATTTTATCCAATTGTCTTAAATCACTTTTGCCGCAGAATATGGAGAAGGAAGAAGGGAGAAAGCCTAAAAAACAACAACCATCCTCCATTTTGGAGTTTCTTCTAACTTTATCTATAACAAATCTAAAACCTCTAAATCTACATTCTTGTATAATTTTCTATCACCTAATTCATTCTGTTTTTTGACTCTACTGTTTCTCGAAGGCTAGGCAGTTTTTTCCATGGCCGAAGGTCAAAGACACCCTTGTCCAGGGGGGTAGAACCCCTCAAAACATGCAGAGGAATATTCTCTGCTCTTTGGGTTCCAACACTGATGCATCCACCTCTTGGTGTAATGTTGGCATTGATAGTCTGTGACAGAAATGCAAAGCTCTAATAATGTTATCTAGAGGACTGCTGTGCATTGGAATGTGCTGGATCCTCTTGGTGCTGTGATTGCTGACTCTACAAAGTCAGATGAGCAAAGAAACAGACTGCCAACAACAGAATTCGCTGGGTGGATTTGCAGCCTTCCTTACATCAGATTTCAGTGCTACAGTAACTGGTAAGCCTTCTTCATTTGGTACTGTTTTTGGATGCTGTCTGTCAGTCTCCCCTTGGTGTTCTTCAGAGAGGCACTACTACTCCAAACACTTTTGCTTTTCTCTCCCACTGGTGAGATATGTTAGAAGTAAACCTTGATTTTCTTTCTGTTATGGTTTTCTTTCAAGCATTGTCCCATCTGAAACTCTGAGGGTAGAAACTCTGGAGGTTAAGCTAAATTAGACCCTAGATTTTTCAGAAGCAGTAGTTTTTCTGTGCTACAGGGCAAAGGAACTGGAACTGTTGGGTTGGGTTTTTTTCCTTTTAGAATTTTGTTCTGAGTTCAATTTCTGTGCTAGAAATGATCCTGCTTTGTTGCTTGGCATCTCGACAATAAGTAGGTAGTACTAGATCCCTGTCTTATAGTTCTATTATGTTGCCTTTTCCTACTTCTCTTTTCACTTTTTATTTGCCAACAGCTGTTCAAGATCTGTAGTCAGGATCTAACCTGTTTTATTTCTTTCATATATTATTTTTCCCTTGCATAAGGAAGACTGCCAAACTTTATATTTCTTAGAAAATAAGGGATACCTCTTGCCACACTTAGAGGGTCAGAAGAGAATAAATCCTGCAGGCCCTATTCTGATAGAAAAGTAGTTATAAAATCAGAAAAGCCAAAATTGCACGTTATGAAACTTGCTTTATTGAATTGAAATTTAATATGAAATCCCTTGGAAGAAGATCTGAAAGAACTAGCATTTACAAGACCATTCCTCATACTGCATTTGTCATGACAGTTTCTGTCCCACTGAAGAACTGAAAGGTTTTCTTTCTTAATGACCATGCCAGTTTTCATGGGACACCACCCCAGAACACAGCCTTGCATTTCTCAAAGAACTCGTTTTCTTACTATTTCCATAACATAATGTCATTTCAAATGTGTTTAAAATTTTAGGGTTTTTTACTTTTAAGCACTGATCTTTGCTTTAGGATGAGTTTGTATCCATCTTTTTTATTTAGTTCAAGAATTATGTGTGCATTCATATATTCTGTTTAATTCCAGACTAATTTGCCCCACTTTGCTCCGGCTGCAAGAACATGCAGAGTTCTCTGTTGCCCCACTAGGAGGTAAAAACAGGAGAACAGCTTTTTGAGATGAAAAAACCAGAGATTAACCAAAGAGAACATTCTCAGAACAGGAGGAAAGTACCTGAGCCACAGGTGCACACACATGCACACATAGTTATTTGTGTTACATTTGGGGATATTTTCAAAATGAAGCACTTTCAGTGTATGCTGCAGTGGGGTTTAGTGAAGGCTGTGGTGTTACTCAAGTTACAATGGCAATTAACAGGAAAGACTTAATAGGCAACTGGCTCATGGGGTGAATTTTCACTCACAGCATCACAGCGTAGGTGAGGTTGGAAGGGACCTCTGGACATTGTCTAGTCCAAACCCTTGCTCCAAGCAGGGTCAGCTGGAGCAGCTTGCTCAGGACTTTATTCAGCTGAGACTTAAATAACTCAAAGGATGGAAAGTCCACAAGATACTTGGGCCACCTCCTCCAGTGTTTGGAACTAGGTGTTGGTTTTCAGAAATATTAATTAATACCTTGTTAGTAGGGTAGTGAGGACTTTCTAAGGCTCATATCAATTTGGCCATTCCACTTACTACTTTTAAATTTGAGGAAAGTGTGGCATATTGTTCAAGAAGTACAAGACTTCTGCCATTCTATGAAGCTGGGGTTGAGACACAAAAGAAATGCAAACGTATCATGGTAGCAGAATGGCCGTATTTTGCTCTGTCAGGATTAGTCTGCCTGTGTTGATAAGGCCTTGTAGAATTACAAATGTCTGCTCAACTTTTCAAGAAATATACTATGAAATTTCATATACAATAGCTATCTTCAGAGAACTAATTTCAGCACTGAGAGGCTGCATAAATGTAGACTTTGAGTCTGTATGCTACTCAGCCTCATTGAATTAAAGTCTAGGACACTTAGCAAAGTAATAAAGGCACTCGCTCATGTAAAAATATTACCTTGGGATTTATGTATGTATTTCAGCACTTCTTGAATTAAGTGTATATCTCATTATTCTGGTTTTGTAAGGCAGGAGAGAATCTGTCTAACTCACGCTATTTAATTTCTTCAGAAAAGTTGTAATATGGAAGAACAGTCTGTTGCTCTCTTCTTAGGCACCACCCCTGATTTTCTTTGCAGTCTCCTCTATACCACTGCTGTGGCCTGGTAAGGAAATCTGACAAAATCACTGCTGTCTTGTTAAGGCCCAGGTAGAGATCATAGCAGTAAGAACTCTTCTCAAGGTTTCACTCTTGCTTTCTCAAGTGATGCTCCTCTTTTACCTATGTAAAGTCTTCAAGCATTTGAAGCAGAAATACAGTTTTTATACATCATGTTATCTTCTAAGAAAAAACCCCATGATTTAGATGCAAACTTACGGAACATTTATGGAAAGAGGAATTCTGTATTTACCGTCAACAATTTGACATTTAATAATTTTAAACTCTAAATAAAGTATTGAAGAACAGTCTTGGATGTATTCTCTGTTGACACAGGAGCCTATCTTTGTAATGAGCTCCTAGGCATGCCTTAGACTCTGGAAGGTGCGTGAAGGTCTTGTTTTCTTTGGCGGCTATTTTTAAAGTAGCTGCATCATTTGTGTAAATGTTTGTAAGTCTGTTCCCCAAGAATCTTCTTGCTGTTCTGAAGTTTCTGTACTGTTAAATGCTTCAGGAGAAGTGTTTGGTGTCATTGCAGTTCTGTTATGTTTTCTTTTGGTTTTCTTTAAATGACTTTAGATAGCTACTCTATTTGTATTTTTTACTTTAGACTAGGAATAATCTTTATTTTGTCCTCTGGAAATCATTAAAGTATATTTCCCAGTGACTTCAGTTTTAAATATCTCCTACCAGTTCCAGCAGCCTTTTTTTTTTTTTTTTTGAGAGTGAATATTACAGATTGTTTTCATCTTCTGAGTGTCCTTTTTTGTTGTAATATATTGATTGTTTTTGCCCTCATTCTTCAGTAGTTGGGTTTTGCAGAGGACTCTGCTAAGACATGAAAGAGACACACTTAAAAATCTTTATACAAATTTCTCACAGCTATGAAAAAACTGCAATTTGTTTCCTAATTCAGGTGTCAAAGCTGTCATTTTTTGTTTGCATGGTACTTGACTGAAATAGGACACTGTTGGGACCATTTTTTTTCCTTATGAGAGTTTCTGCTTCTTCCTGTGTTTTTCATCTGATCCAAGTATCAGGGTTGTTAATATATAAAAAATTTCAGATTTCAGTTGTTGTAAAATCCTGGCTTTAGCATCCTACTGGTTTAGATAGTTATTTTACCAGATTCTTAGAGCAGGAAGTCAGGGCCAATTACAAACGGAGTTTCTAGAGAAATACATCAAACATTAGAGATCTTTTAATAGAAGAATCAAAATCATGCATTTTGCCTTTCACTCTTCTGATTATCATTGCAATATTTCCTATGTGTGCTTTTCCTGCTGAGTAATCCTAAATTCTGATGTGTTTGCAAACTAAAGTATTTTTTTTGTTTGTTTGGGTTTTTTTTTCCATTTTCTCAAGGTTAAATCTCAACTCTTGTTCTGCAGCCACTTTGTTCAGCTCTTGCTTCTATGATGCTTTGATTTTATTCTGGTTGCAAAGATGTCAATACCTTTTACCTTAAAAACTTCTAATATTAAACAGTAAGGTAAATGAAATGCTTAAATTACAATTTCCCCCCTTGTGTTTCAAGATAATAGAAGCATGAAATTGTAAAACAATAGACATACTATAAAAGCGAGTGTATTTTAGATGTAGTATAAGACTGTATGAGAACAGAGATATTGGTTTCTTTCTTCCCTTTGTTCCAGTAGGCCTTTGTTTCTCAAAGAAAAAAACTTTTAAATGTTGGAAAATATAAAAGGAAGAGTGTTAGCCAAACGAATTTTGGATGCATCGTACTTTGACTCTTAGGTCCATAGTTTTGACTTCTGAGATTTAAAAATTGTAATGGATATATTATCTGTCTTTAAAATTAATTTGAACAAATACAATAAAATTGCATCTCACTTTATTTTCATACATTACATGTATTAATATTCTATGCACCAGGGAATTCAACCATGAATTGAGTAATCTAGACATTCACTTGGGAAATATGGATGCTGAGTATTTGTCTTGCCTGAGTCAAAATAAGCTCTGAGTGTCCTAAAAATTATTACTTGCATCATATTGCGGACTTCGGTTGTTCATGTATTTACATGTGTTTCATTACATTCATGTAATATTTAAAATGTGAGTTTGAATTTTGTTTAAATTTACAAATTTTATTCTGGCTTTTGCTTTGATGTAAGATTAATTCATGGAAGTGTGTCAGGTTGTATTTTTGCTTTTTCAGTAAGGTTGAAATAAAAAGCTTGCAAACATTCTCTATGGCTGAAAGAATAACACTGTGAACTGCCTAGAAATTTGAAGATTAAACTGGTTTGTTGGGGTTTTTTTCCAGTGTGATATTTCATAGGCAAGTTGGTGAAGATACATGGAAAGTTATTTAAAACTTCTGATGATATTAAGTGATTGCCTCAATTATGGCACATAAAATATTACTTATTTTAAATAAATATACCCTTGGAAACACTAATAATTTTCAAACTGTCTTTAGGAAATTACTACTTCTGAAGACCTGAATAATTAAGGAGTCTGTCTGTGGTTCCTGTGTTGCATGACACCTTGTATGGTGTCCTGATGTAGTTAATGTAGTGGTTAACATAACTGATTTCTATGCCTAGTAGGTGTCACTAGATTTGGCAAATGCATCTTTTCACTCTCACTGTGATCATCATTTTTTTTCCATCTGAAAGCACTGTTTGTCCAAGCATCTTTTACTTGGAAAGAATAGTAATGGGCAAGTGGGAGAGTGTTTTTTAAAGGAAACCTGTGTTTGGAAAAAAACATATTTCAATATAGTAGAAAGGCAATGTCTGTATTTGTTACTATAAATCCTTCAGAAATGCATAGATTAATGATGCATTAGTTCTTGGATGTGGCAAATATTAGAGCTTTATTTATTATTCTAAAAGACCAGAAGGCTATTCATCCTTTTCTAAATATGTTTACTTTTAAAGGAAGATGCCTTTAGAAGTTCACACTTCTGTGCAGGAATTTTTTGTTAAAACAAAACCCTGAAAGGATAGTTATGTGAATTTTCAGCACCTTTGGTGGCAGGATAAATGTTTCAGTGAATGTTCCTGAGGATTTTTAGAAGATGACTGCTGGACTTATTAGTGTCATTTGTAAAAAAAAAATCTTTCCTGTTTTCTTTGGTCAGATTTTATGGTTTATTGTTAAATAAAGCTATTTTTATTTTCAGATAATCCCAGATGTGGCTTGTGGAAATGCCAGTTCCAATACTTCTGCTGGAGGCCGGCTTATCTCCTTTGAAGTTCCACAGAATACATCAATAAAGTGAGAATATTCTTACATTCGATGAAATATAAAAGCACTTTTATATTAATTTAACTGGATATTTTAGACAACAGTTTTTCAGATAGGCAGATTTGTCAAATGACTAAAAGACCATGAGAGAATTCAGACAGACTTCAAGCAGGTAGCAGAGCCGTGACAGCTCTTTGCTTGGCATAATTTCTCCCACACAGTTAATGTTTTAGAAGGTGTAAGCATGTAAGCTGTCTCTGGGCTATCATAATGCATTAGGAATTAGGAAAGATGTGTTGAAGATGTCAGCTTGGAGAAGATATGACATTTTCTTTCTACTTCATGCAGTGAACACTTTTCCTCCCTTTAATCTCAAGATGAGCTTGCTGATGGAAGGTGTTAGTGTTGACTATATACATACATGTATTTTGTGGATTTCTATTTGATTTCTGGTTTATTGGGTATCATCATCAGCTGTGAAATCTTTGTGTATGTCCTAAAAAACACGTTTCTCAAAAATTTGAATTTATTCTGTTATTCACTTTTCAAATTCATGCTTTTTGGATCGAATACTTGCTTTGTTACATTTAATTAACAGAACCTGACTTCCTAGAAAGATCTGATTCTGTCAGCTGGGATGAGGCATTTTCTTACTGGAAATTTCATTTAAAAAAAAAAATCTGCCAACGTAGTTCTCTGGCTCACAGCTTTGCTGCAGTTTTAGACTTACATTTTCCCAAAATAGCGTACTTTTCTCATAATGTCATCTAATCTTTCAGAATCCCATGTTTCTGTTAAAAAAGGCCATGCTCACAGGAAAAAACAAAGTGATGCAAGCAGACAAGCTGCAGACAGTTTGGAGCAGTAACTGTTAAACGGGGGGGCCGTCCCACCCTTCCCACGGGGCTCTGAATTGTGCTCATTCATGAGCCTGAAGCCTCAGTCAGGAAGAGATCTGGGAGTGTGGCTGCCCTGGCTGGGTGGAATCTCAAAGCAAACAAGTGTCTTTTCTTGGAATTGGGAAAAAGCCGGCATTTGTGGATTCTGAAGCTCTATTTCAGAGCCTTGGTGGAGAAACCCCGTTTTAAAGGAGGTTGCAGAATACACAGTCAGTTTTGATCATTTTTACACTGTATCTATTTAGTAGTGTTTTATACCTGGGTAGGTTAGTGCAAGTAAAGATCTGTTTTTATTTCATTTTATTTACTATCTTAAAGGCCCAAGTAACATATCTGGTTTAATGGCTATTTGTGAAAAGAAAATAGTTTCAGTTTAATAAGTTGATTTTGTTTTGATTATCAGATGAGACCTAAACTGTGAAACTAGTTGCTATCTTGTTCTAAAAGTGAGACAGTCAGCTTTTGGAATAGCAATTGGGCTTGTTCTTAAAGAGGATGCAAAATAGTGTAAAAATTTATTTACGATGTCTAGTTGCAACATTTTTTCAGTTTCTGTCACACATGATTACCAAACTTTGCTTTTCTTGTTTTGAAGTCAAATAACAAGTGACCAGGGATAAACTGCCTTGTGTTTTTAGCAGGATTGAAACAATTTCAGTACAGGAAATTGTGGAACAGAGCTTCATTCTCTAGGTATTTGGAGGTCTGTTTTCAGCAGGAGAGAATTATCAGTTTTTAGCTGTTGGATGCAGTTGTGTTTGAATTTTTGGAGGATTGTTCAAACTCATTTGGGATTCCTTCATAGGAAATTAATGCAAATATTCGGGACCTTGCCAGAAAGATGACAGATTTTTATTGTTTCTTTATGGAGGTGAGGAGGAAAAAAGGTGCCCTGCAAGGACAAAGACTGGCATAGTGTCCAGTGTCCCTAATGGAGCTGAGAATGTGTATGCACTGGTAGACTCTATATGCAATGTGTCAATATTCAGGAAGGCACCATGGGCTCAGTGACCTTGGGAGCATTACATGACTCATTTGATTTACAAGAATAAACTGTCCTGAATCTTCGATCTGGTGTGTTAAACAAATGAGGATTTCTACCAGGATCTGTCTCCCGGTATTGAACGATCATTGAATGTTCTTCAGTAAACAACAGGGCTGGATGTACTTCAGCTGCAGAAAACGATGGCATTGTAGATGTAGGATGGAGGTACTACTCAAAAAGGCATAAATACAAAGACTGAATAAGGGTCCTTTACTATTATGTGATATTTATGTAAAACTTCTTGGGCATTAAGATGGTGACCTTCAAGTATCAGAAATTGGGACTCTGTATGATTTAATCTGGTATTACATAAACTATTATGCAAATCTTACAATTGAGGCATTTTTAAATTCTCTGGGCATGCTAAAAATGTACAGTATTTTTCCTGATTCCATACTGGCTAGATTTAAGTTTCCCATCTTTGTTAAGCTTCAGTTCTACAGTGATGTACTTCCTAATAACACCAATTTCCCTCAGTGTAAATATTCTCATAATTTCTTTTCTTAGAATAAGGCAAGATGCTACTGCTTCTCTCATCCTGCTATGGAAGGTCACAAGCACTGGCTTTAAACAGTGTTCACTTATTGATGGCAGAAGTGTCACTCTTCTCCAGGCGCTGGGTGGACTTGTGCTTTCTGAAGAAATGCTCGCATTAGGAAACAACTACTTTATTGGTGAGTAATGTGCTGACTTCCTGTCCATCACCTCTAGGTGACAGCTAATGGTTTACTCAGCATTTAGAGTAACAAAGGACTAATTCCTTTAAGTGCTGAAATATCCTGATGGGATATTAGGACCCTATTTCAGACATTGGTTCATTCAAACTGGACAAGAATGACACAAAATTCTTACACGGTTGTCACCATTCACTTTAAAATCTACATGGTCATTTTTGTCTGATACTTTGAGATGATGCAAATTATTTTCATATGTTGTATTTTAATAAATGCTGCAGTATATAATTGAATGCTTGAGGTGTTTCTGTGTTATGGGATGCTTTGTGAAGAAGCTTAAGCCTATACACAGGAAAACTGAAAAAATATATTAGAAGATCAGATTTCCTATTATATTTTAACAGTGTTTAATTGCACTACTTTTTTATCTTCTAGTGTTGTCTCTGTGAATATGGAACCTTAGAAATACACTATTTGTTTCACTCGGCAATTAAATGTTAAGCATCTTTGTGGAAGGAGCATAATGAAAATAGGCCGATATGTTATTTTTAAGGGTATGGGAAATAATACAAATTTAATGCCATATTTATGCATAGACACAATAGACTTAATTAAATTGAGATTTCTGGGCAGATGTTTTATTATACCAATGACATGAAACCAAAGTCATTGTAATAAAAACACTTATTGTTATATGCTTGAAAAGCTGTATATTTTTTAAGGAACTATAAGCTGCCACAATTGTTATTTGAAAACTTACCATGCTAATAAATGTAAAATTAAAAGCATTCTGATGTAGAAACACTGGAACAAATTCCAAGTGTGTAGCTAATACAGAAAATCCCCAAATGCAGAAGTAGTACCTTGTTCTCTCCTTTTTGAGCTATCACTTTTCAAAGATAACTGCTTGAAGGTTGTTAGTAGAATAATTTCATTCTTATCATCAGAGCTTTCTTTTGTTGATGTTTATTTTCTTCAAATAATTTTCCAGTTTCTTTTTTTAATATTGTTATTCCTTCTAAGATACTTAGTTTTAGACTTTTTTTTTCCTTTAATCTTGTTTTGCATTTAATTTATCAGAGTTAAAGCCATCCTCTCGTATCTCTGGAATAAATTTTTGCAGTTGCTTTGTGGTAGTTAATTTATGATAAAAGTATCTTGAAGGCAGGATAATTGGTAACTTTTATGCAGTGGTGGAAATGCCTAAAGGCACAGCTTGGTCTAAGCTCCTAAGTAGAGGGCCCAAGTTGCTCTGTGGAGGCTCCCTTGGCTGTACAAGCCATACAGCACAGGCTGTTAATTTAGGTAACTAAAATGTGAATTGTGTTATTCTTTCATAGTTTGTCTCATCCTTCTCGTCGCTGTAGCTGAATTTCTGTCACTGGGATTCTTTGAATTTTTTATTGTGTGCTGGGTAACATGAGGTGAAAATGTACCTTTCCCTTGAGGAATATAAGAGGAGGTTGAGTTCATAAAAATGGTTTATTTCATGCAGTACAAGTTGTCTGAGACCTTTTGCTTTATTTTGCTGTGGTTTTCAAAACTTTCTTTGGTCTTTCTTTTTGATTTCCTGATAGTGAAATTCTTTTTAAAATTTTCCAGCTGCTGAAACTAAGGCATGAATTTTTTAGTTTAAGAGCCTCTGAATTTCTTTCTCAGTTGTATGGAAATATTCTGCTTACTTCTTATCATCAATTTTTGTCCAATGAAGTGTAAGTCTTGGGTGTAAAACTTAAAAAGTAACTTAGTTATTTGGTGTGAAAATGAATTTTATCTTCACTCAACTGAAATCCATAATTCTGCCAAGGCTTATAGGAAAATAATTTGATCTTTACTTCAGATTTGATCCAGATGTATGGAAGAGGTCTGTCAATTTGACGTGCCTCAAAAGTTTTTAATCATTTAGCTTTCAATAAGTCACTTGAATAAAGTTTTTCTTCTAGACAAATTTCCATGTTTCTTGATGTACATGACAAGCTTATTGTAAAGTACAGTAAGTTAAAGTGGGTGATTTTATATAAAAAAGCAATAATGCTGCCAGTGCTTTTATTGATGATATTTAAGCTAGAATGATATGAGGAGGTCACAAGATGCTGTAGGCTGCTGTAAGCAGAGTCTCACAGTAAGGCTGTGGACCATGTCAGTCGATATATTTACTGTATATAATCTCCTTCCCCCACTCTTTTTCTGTTTATTCAAATGAGATTTTAAAGGTTTCTTCTCTTAATTGGTGAATTTTGTACAAGGGCATTTTTTTATCTTGTAAAAAATTTCTAATTAGAACTGTAAAAGAAAAATGAGGAAGATCTGAGTGGGTTTTTTGGTTTGACTTTTTTTGTGTCTGTGTGTCTTTTTGATCTACGTCCTTTTTGAGTCATTTCTCACTGTGTTCCTTCCAAGTTTTGTTACTCAGCAAGGTACTTTAATTGCCTCTTGCAAATCTTTCTGAGTAAGTTATTTATGTCAAAGATAAAACATTTAGGGAAATATTATTTGTTTTGTGTTAGCTTGTGGTGACACAAGTTTGAAGTTGTTTAGACAAGATTGAAAAGACTCAGAAGTCAGCAGTAATGTGCTGATTTGCTGATCATGTGGTTCGGGGCGCAGTGTCTAGAGGTTGGGAAGAGCGCTATTTCTGAGATCTAAAAACAGCCCCTGTCAGCACAGAGCTGCTCACCCCAGAGACAGTACCTGCACTGTGTGAGAATGAAGGGGGAGAGTGTAGCACAGCTAACCCAAAAAGAGCACTCTGTATTCTGTAATGTGGTTTGTAAAATGGCTGCTGCATCTGCTTACAGCCTCTTGCAGTGCAGGGACAGAGTTACGGTGCTGTGATTGTGCAGCTCCATTCTGTGGCTCAGTTACGGCATTTACCCCGCTGTGGCCAGCAGAAGGCTGGCTGGTACCTTCTGTAACATGTTCCTTCCATGCTTTGCTCAGGGTATTTTTAAAGAGTTTCTCTGTAAGATTTGCTACTACGCATGTGCCATGCTTCTAAAACAAATTGTTATGTTTTATTAGAAAGTGTACTTATCAGCCAGTGGGGAAAAAACCCCAATATGGTTCAGGCTTTGAAGTGAGAAAGTGAGTTGTGTGGATTAGGAGTAGGATGAAGCACATGGCACATCCCAAGGGGCTGGTGGCTTTTAATGCCAGGTTACTGCTACACAGAGGTGGTCACGGGGTGATCGGTCTGTAGGACAAGCCAGGTGTGCTGTTCATCTCTGCTCATGGTTTGGAACAACAATGTTTCTTTTGAAACCAAGATTTTAAAAAGAAGGTATTTAATTGAGGGCATTTCTGAACAGGAAATGTTTTTAATATCTCTACAGAAAAATACCTGTTCTGTAGAGTGCTATGGGTGGGCATCAAGATTGGCCAAAGAGATAGTGAGAAAGGGAAGCAGGAGGGATTTAATACTATCTTTAAATAAGAGATGACAATTAAGGGTTCAACATTTAAAACATTATTGAAGTGAAAGGCAGACTTTCCATTAATTAGACTTGCAGAGTCATATTCTTTGTCCCAATGTTCTTTGAAGTTGAGTGATTTCTGCATGAAGTATTTATATTTATAAAATGTCTCATCAGTATTTGTTTTATTTCTGGATCTTCATATATTCAAGCTGGCAGTAATGGTACTAGAACATCTGAAAATGAGTTAACTGCAAAACTTTACATTGTTAGAGTCACTCACCTATTCTTCATTGCAATATGTCTTGAAAAATTGAAATCAGATGAAATACATTTTACAAGTCTGAAAAAATGAGATAAGAGTTCCCTGATGCACCGTCAGTTTGTGCAGGAGTCTTTCAGAAGTTCTCATGAATGCTAATAGGTTACAGCTGAGGATCTCTGGGGTGAGTTAAAAGTGCTCCTTGTTATGTATTTTGGGGGAATCTAATCTACCCAGCATTGTGCACTTCTCTCTTTCAGGGAATAATATACTGGATTTTGGAATGTGTATATATTTTTCTATACAAGATTGTTGCAAACACAGAAGATTTACTGAATTGATTAAATAATAGCTGTCATGAGAAAAATGATGCATTAACATTTTTCTTATAAAAATAAAAAAGGCCTTTAAAGGGCTTTGAAGGACATTCTCAGCTTGTATGGCATCTCCCACAAAAATCCTTTATGATTTGTTACATGCATCTCTTTTATCCAAACATGATATCACGCTCTGACTGAGAACTGGAACGTTAATTTTGAGAACACAGGCTGCTGTCAAAACACTGAAAAAAACAAACCAAATATATAAGAAAAGCATTTTTTTTTTTTTTAATGCTCACGTTTTAGGAGTTTTATGGTGATTGTACACCATCTGTTTCTGTACGAGTCAGTTAATTTACCCTGGTGCTAAATTAATATACCTGTTTTCTAAGGCAACAGTTCTGTGCTTCAGGTGTATCCAAAGATACACCTGTGGCTGGTGGACTTGCAGTCAGGCAGGTCTAATTTCACATAGTTTCCAGTCTGCTTGGAAAACTGGTATGGATGCACCTGTGTGGCTGTACAGATAGCAGATCATATTTAACAATCCAGTTAACAGCTAGGACACAAGGCAACTATAGCCTTTTTTAAAATTAATTTGGAGATTGAATAATAATTCATAGAATCATAGAATCATAGAATATCCTGAGTTGGAAGGGACCCCTCAGGATCATCCAGTCCAACTCCCGGCCCTGCACAGGACACCCCAACAATCCCACCCTGTGCCTGAGAGCATTGTCCAAACACTTATTGAACTCTGTCAGCCTTGGTGCTGTGCCCACTGCCCTGGGGAGCCTGTTCTGTGCCCAAACACCCTCTGGGTGATAAATCCCTAATATCCAACCTAAACCGCCCCTGACACAGCTTCATGCCATTTCCCTTTTCATACCAATACAGAACTGCATATTGTATTATTATTGGATGATTGTTACTTAGTTTTCAGAAGTGTTTATTTGGAGGTTTTGGGCATAATGTAGAAGGTGGAGTTGGCAGTGCCGACTCTGCTTGTATGCAACCTATTTCCTTTCTTTCTCCTAACAACATTAAAAAATGAAATTATGTTTTCAGGTCTTTATCATGGCAGTTAGGATATTATTTCTGTTGAAAAAAAAATCTGCTTCTCATCAGCTTTCATGATAAAATGTTGGAAAAATTGCTTTTCTGCCTCGGTGTGCCCAGAGCTGAAGCAGTAATGATGGGAGCTCTTTCAGAATAACAGTAAAACAAACAGTTGGGCATTATTATTTTGCTTCCATTTCCCCATAGGTAATATGATAGAAAAGTTTGTATTTATCTAATTGTAAAATGCTTGTAAATAGCTTGAAACTACTTGCTTTTAGACTTGGTGCTTTATTTAGCACGTCCACGGTTCTGCTTAAGCAGCTGCTTAAAAGGAAAGTAAAGATGCTGCTTAAAAAGCAGCTTTCATGAGATACTGCTACATTAGCTTTTTAGCTTATTGTCTGCTTATAAAATCAAAGGAAGACATTTATAAGCAAAATTGCTATTTCTCAGATAACACCTTGCAGATAATAAGGTAGAAGGTTTAACATTTAATATGAATTAATATTTTTATCTGAACAGAAGATAAATCCTCCAGCAAAATCTTTAAATTACAATGCTTGTTTTCATCCCAGCAAACAAAAACTGATGTACACTTGTCAGTTGACATTATTTGGCGTGTCATCTGGTTTTCTCCAAGATTCCTAGCCTTTTAGATCAATACAATATAATTAGCTGCTTTAAACTATACTTATAAAGTGTTTCATAAATATTTCCTGAAATAAAATTGGTAGCTGTACAAACTCACTTGAAAATAAGTGCTCTAGCATCTTTATGGTGAGATGAAGAGTACTGATGCCATTCAAATGCCAACACCTCTAAGGCAGCTTGCTTGAATTCCAGGAAACTTTTTGAGGTTTGGCTTAAAAAGGAAAATTAATGCTTGGCTTCTCAAGCACAAGATACCTGCTGCTTTTTAATAAGTGTGGGAGCCATATGGTTCTATGTCAGGAAGGATAATATTTTCCAATCCAAAATGCTGTCCTGCCTTTGAAATGCAAGAAAGTATTTTCTTTTCTAACTCTGCCCTGAGCAGTTATTTACTCTTCTGTTGTTCTTTGGTTATTTAGTGAGTCTCCGTGCAAGAACTCATCATGCATTAATGAGCAGTCACCACCAATATGACTGCAGCTACATTGAACAGGCAAAATGAAACAGTGTAAAAAATACAGTGTGAAACATAAATAATCTAGAGAGATATTTTGAAACGAGTTGGTCTTCTCTAACTCTTTTTGTCTGGCAATAGAATTTTAGATTAGGAGGCAAATTGTAGCTGGGGTTTTGAGATGTTGTGTTTTGCGTTGTGTACAGGCCTCTGAAACATGCACACATTTCTGTCTAAAGAAAGCAGTTTACTGCATCATGAAATTGTTTTCACTTAAGCAAAAATTTAAATAGGACAATTTTATTTAATAATAGGAGACGTGTGAATTGAATTCACCAAAAGCCACGTAAGTTACTCTAGCTTTAACAAGTTGCCATGTGTCAGCTGAGCATCTGTGTGAGCTCCCAGTCCATGGCATATGTGCAGTCATTTAACTTAAACCTCTTTCACTCTGGACCAAATTGAATCTCCGTGCCCTGCACAGGCCGTGGTTGGAGTGCCCAGGCCATGCTTGTGCCCAGCTGAGTGCAGAACCTCTGGCTGCGTGCGTGACTGCCCCGCTCCTTTTGTGCAAGGCGGCCTTGCTGGCAGGGTTTGGTGACAACTGCTCCACTTAGTGGGGTTCTCATTTTTAAGTGTGTAATTTGCCTGGAAGGGCCCTATTGTCTGCAGATTTGAGCATTGTGCTCAACTGAACATTTCCCTGGGGTTCTGAGCACAAGAGCTAACCTTGCAGAAAATGGCCTTTTGGTAAACAATAGCAGCAGCAGCAAAGTGCGAAACAGCAAGAAAAGCGCAGTGAAGTGTTAATTTCAATGATTTGTTTTAAAAGATGGCCTTGTAAGGCAAAAAAACCAAAGCATTCAGCTGAAATCCAAACCATTCTGAAGAATGCTGTTAGCCTATATAAGAAAGGGTATCTTTATAAGTATGATAAAATAAATATCCTGTCCTGTATGATCAAGTTGCATGGACCTCATCTCACATATAAATAGATATAAACATCAGACTAGTTACTTGAAAACTAGTTGTTTTCATACGTTGTATTATGTTTTAAGCTAGCATTTAAATAATTTTTACTCTTTAGAGTAATCTTTACTTAATCAGTAAATTATTCAAAATTAATTTTTAGTCACTGCTATTTCTAGTTAGTCACAATGGGAAATTATTTTTCTAATCTGTCTTTGGAGGTTCATCTGCTCAAATTTGTAATGTTTGGTGAAATACCTTTCATTTATTTCTTTAATTTTAGGATTCCTCATTCTTCAAATATGACTTCTGTGAGCAATTCACAATCAAGATATCTATTTTAAGTTGATCACATGGTTGTTTGCATGATATGATCTTGGACAGACTGCTTAACCTGATCTGTGAAATACAGATACCAGTGCATAACTGGTACATTATGCAGTGTACCAGTGTGAGACACATTTTAATAATGCTTGTAAAATGCTATGAGGTCTTCAGCTAGTAGTGTAACATACTGTAACGTGTATTTAAAAGTAGGGTAGCCACTCATAGAGCCTCTAAGTTGAACCAGTCACTACAGATATATCCTAGCCAACCTTGCCACAGCTCCCCTTAGTGCAGTCCCAGCTACGTCATTGGTATTCCACCACACTTAACTGTGTTTGTGAAGTGTGGAATCAGAGATTCTGGTGGTCTACATTTGGGCCCAAAATAGTTCTCTGCCAGCTTGGCAACATGGCTGAAATGTTGACAAATAAAGATATATTGGGAAATTGTGATACAGGAAGTCTTTTGGAAGAATAGTCTTGTCACCCTTTGCTGGGCTTTCACCATTCCTTTGGACCGTAGGCAGAGTCCTTGAAGCTGTGGGAGAAGGTCACACTTTAAGCTGTATGCAAGTGGCTTTGTAAGAGTAAGTGTACTCTTGCTAGCTGACTGTTTCATAGTTCTGTCATGGGTTTTGGTCCAGTCAGGCTATTAAGTTGGGTAATTGTTTAAGTAACAGTGAAATTCAGAAATTGACATTTGTTACAGAGGAAATGTAATGGAATATGGGATTTTTCTACGCTAAGTGAATTCAACTGGTTTGCTCAGTTCATAAATATATTTTAACTACCAGTCCTGTGAAAGTGAGCTCCAGCTTGAGAGTCAAGCTGTGTGCTGTTTCTTCCCAAAGTTTTGGTAATAATTTTCTGACACCCAAATTTTGCTTTCTCTTATACCAGTGTAACACTCATTGTCAATCTGCCTCTGGTAGAACTGTCATATTGTTACTGAGGATGTAACTTGAGCAGCAGCACTCTTACCTTTAAATGATTATGCATGAGAAGAAAGTGTATGTTTGATTTTAGGAGCCCAGGCTGTTTCATTGTTGGTAGCAAAGGAAGAAAGCATATCTATCTAACTGGTTGTGACTGTGATAGCAATTGGGAGAAAACAATGAATGCAATGAGAAGGTTTTCAGTCACTTCCCAGGAAAAAAATCTTTAAATTGCCATTTAATGTGAGTTTTTGAAAAATAGAATATTTGAAACAGTTCTTGAACTGATTCTCATTAAAATCTATATATACTTTCAAAACCAGTATCTGACCTAGGCTTCTATGAATAAAGCACAGTAAGCACGCTGATCTATATAGAATTTGGGAGAGTTGTGCCACCTATAAATAGTGCTATTTGTGGACAAAATACAAATTTTGCTATTGCAGCTGTATTTTTGTATCCCCAGATGCTATGTTGCCTAGCTGCATCATTAGAGAGTGATCTCAGATGTTCTGTACGGTGCTGATGGCACTGATGTACTGCATCAAAGATTGCAAATGGCATTGATTACCTGTTTCTCACTTCTCATTTTCTTATGTATGATAATCATCCTGAGGCAAACTAGAAAAGGATTCCTGACCCATTTTCCTTATTCTATAGAACAGTATTGGTGTCAGGGTCCTGAGGGTATTGGTAGGCCTTAATGACCCTGAGTATTAGGGTCATGGAGAAGGGGATAAATGTTTTGTCCATTTGTAAATCAAAAGCAGGCCTTTACTACATCAACTTGTAAAGGTAAATTTTCAGAATTAAGTGCATCATGAGAACATCTTGTTACGCTTTTTCATCTGTTAGGTCTCTAAAATGAGTTGAACATGACTTGTATGAACAAGAGAAAGATTGAGCTTGCTTAGATTTGCTATTTGAGATTGTGATATGCAGTGCCATAACAGTGGGAAATTGGTTCATATAGTTAATTTCCAACTTCATGCTTAGATCCAAAAAGGCACTGAAGCATGGCAGTGATTAGTACAGACCTCTGTTTTCATAGTAGTTTTCATGGTATTGAATGTTAGCTGTATCACATGATGCATGAACATGAAATAATCTTTGGATAAAATTTGGACATAAAACATTTTAGGAGGAAGAACTAGAATTCAGGTATCCGTTTTCCTTTTTTCTTTTCTTTTTTTTTTCTGGTGGGTACTGTAATCAAAATATACTTCTCTTTCTTTTCTAGCTTCCTTTCTTTAAAGAATTCTTATGTCTGCAAAGGTCAGTGGCCACAAAGAAGAGGTTGAGTATATTGTCCACTCTTGTTTAGCTTGCTGGATAACATTTTCTCTTGTGGTGGGAGAGATGTGGTCAAACAGAAAATTCTTCTTGACTCTTTTACACTTTAGGTTAATTCTATGACTTTCCATCATCTGTGGATGAACTATCAGGTACACTTACATAGTTTCTGTGCTGGACCACTAAGGCTTATAAATGATGCTCGGTATGCTCTGATAACAGCAGTGCTGTTTCTAGGAGCTGAAATCTGATCTGGAGGTATCATGGCTCCACTATGTTACTGCCTAACAAGAACTGAAGATATGGTGCAGGCACACCAAGTACTGCTGCTTTGATCTTAAAGGACTGATACTGTCTAGTTTTCTTCCATTTAACTATATCTCAGTTTTTCATTTTCTAAATAATGAATAGCTGACTGTACTGTGCATGGGGAATGGGGTGGAGAATTTACATCACCTTATTCTGGGGCCCTTTTTAGTTTTCCTACCATCTTGACTTACCAATGCCCTTGGTGCCAGGGCTGCTTGCTGTGCAGGGAAGCTGTAGGCCCTTAGTGTCTTTGAGAACTTCACTGCTTTGCAAAATGTTGAAGTTGGCTACTGACCCCGAAAGCTTTTGGTGTGCGAAAGTGTTGAGAGAGAAAAAGAGAACAGATGGAAACTGATAGACATCCCACTGCTGTCTCATTTCCTTGGGAAACCAGGCTAAAAATAAGTTGAAAACTCGAGGACTGATCCTTCATTGTGAGTGAGTGCCCAATCCCCTTGGCAGTCATTCTCACTCATCCAAGAAACCTTTAGGTGAACTCAAAGACTTGCACTTCTGTGAACTGGAACTAAAATGATAATCTATTGTTTCAACCAAAGGTGAATATCTTTGGAATACATGTATTCACTGTGCAGAATACAGAGAAATACATTTGAGCCAAATGCAAAAGGCGTTGGTGTGTGTCAGAGCGTGTTGGGTGCATACCAAGAGTTAGTGAATGATTTATAGTGAAGTGTTTTGCCTTTCCTTACCATTATGAGCAATATGATAATGTTCTTGGTTATCTATTACCTTCAATCTTCCCTGTTTTGGCTGTCCACTGTGGACCAGCTCGCTGACCTCAGACTGCTGTGCTTAGAAGGAAGGTATTGCTCAGAAATGGGGCTTGTGAAGGAAGCAAACCAGTTTGTGTAGTCTAGAAAGCATACACTCAATTAATGTTTGAGTAGTGGTAATCTGAATGGCATGATGCCATCTTCTGAAAGTATCTGGACATAATTATGACACCTATCATCTTTTAGTTTGGCTTTATTCCTTATTTTTCATTCTTAACTTTCTTGATGTGAGTGAAACAGGAGCATCCATGCTTTGTGCTCCCAGATATAAGTATGTGGAACTACCAGGGCGGAATGAGCTGTAGTGTATTTTACCATGCATTCTGCCAAGGAAATGGTGCAGGCATTTCTCAGACAATCAAACGTGTGTGCACAAAGCTTGAAAATGCCTCCTCTGCAATCTAAATGACTACTCACATCACATTATGATATATTAGGCTTGAGAATTGTTTCTATAATATTACTGTAAATAACTCAACCCTGAATTGTGCAACTAAAAATGCTTTGATGCCATATTTTAACTGGCTTTAGAAAACCAGCAAGGTTGAACTGAACAAAATTACATTTTGGTACAAATTGCTGTAATATTTTTCTCCAGACCTAAGATGAAGGTAACTGTAAATGTGGTTCTGAAATTATTCTCCTATCTAGAAGTTAAAAATAGAACTTAAAACTCACTCTAGTTCAGTTGCTGTTATGGGAATTGGGGAAGGAATTAATCGAAGTGCTATGACCTGAGTTAAGCAGGGTGTTATATTTAGATGGTCAGACAAGCTTCATTTAGCCTTAAAACCTAGAGATCTCAGAAAGTTGTATGCAACTTCTATTGAGTGAAAATAAATACCCATGTTTGTATTTTTCTAGTATTTACAACTTAGGTGAGATAATTAGAAATTACAGGAAAATGTGTGGCATTCCAGAGAGAATAATGATTTTTTCAGTGGTTTGCCTAAGGGCTTTTGATACCAAAATAGTAACAAGATTCAAAGTACAAAGGAGGTTGATTTAATATTTCTTTAGGGAACTGTCCTGAAGAATATGTAACAATCTGCTTCAGACAAGGAAATGTGAACCCAAAGACATTTTCTAAATACCACATTCTTCCAAGCATTCACATATAATTGCATGACTGCCAGTGACAATCGCATTCAATTGTTAAAGAAAAATTCTGGCTGCATCTTTGAACAGATGGGTAAAAATGGGGTATGTATTGAGGCCAGAATAAATTGGCTTGCTTTGAAGAGGTCATCAGATTACAATAATCTTCACTAGCCAAAACAGACCATTAGACATTTGGAACTATACCCAATACTTTTTTTTTTTTTTTTTTAATCTTATCCTTTAGAATATTCAGCTAACTTGTAGAGGCTGTGCTCAAGCCAATGATGTCTATGTTGGACATGAGATTTTCCTGTTTGAAGGTAGGGTTTAGGGATCACAGACAAGTAATAGCTGAAGGAATGCAGCTAATCTAAAAATGCAGCTAAATCTAAAAATGAAGAACAAAGAATGGAAGTATTCCATATGATTTTCTGTGGAATTTGTAGAATTAGTCATGCTTGACACATCCATATGCAAAATGTAAGTTAACGCTTAGCAGCTGTTCTGAAAGAGAATTCACTTGAAGTTCTGTTTCATGAAACTTTTGTTTGTTCCTGTTCATTAAAAAGATTTTGTTCTACTATTTTTTTTTCTCTTGACTAAATGTTGTGCTATCTCCAGTCTATAATGCAAGAAGCTGGAATGCATCTTTGAAGCTGCTTAGAGGTTTAGGCTGCAAATGGATTTTGCAATTTGAAGTGGAAAATCGAAGAAAAAACACTGTCACACGCTGCATCTGTTTAGTGTTGTTCTTTTTAAAATTAAGCATATTTGTTTTAAAAAAACCCCATCCATTTTTGCTTAAACTTGTTTAAATTCTCTCTATATTTTCTAAAGAAAAGGAGAATCATAGAATGGTTCTGTGCCTGCAGTGTTCCATTCCAGTACTACAGTCTTAGACCCTTTGGAGGCTACCTACATGAAGGACAGTGAAGTCAAAGTTTGACAGTCTATGGAGGGATCTTCGGTGGTTTTTTATGCATAAATTCTGCATACAGTATATACACTATACCAAACGCACATTTTTGTGTCAGTGCACATTTATTCTCCCCAGAGAAAACAAAACAATTAGTTGGTGCCACACATGGAAGGGCTGTGGTCCAGGAGTCTTGTCACTGTGCTGGAACAAGGCAGTTCAAGCACAAGTGAAGTTCAGGAGCAGGGATTGTGTATTTTGACATGAATTCTGACTTTATCATGTATGTCATGGGCTGTGTATGTGCCTTATTTTATCTTTCCTGTTGTCCTTCTTTTATTTTTCAGATAAATCTGTTAGGAATATGTGTGATAGTGATGTTGTTATGCTCCAGTGTGTTTTAATAGCTACAATTTTTTTCATTCCATGCAATTACAGGTGTTAGCCAGAGATTTATGAATCTTCCTCACCCAATGTTCCTATTTCCATGTTTAGTTCATCTCCACATCCTATATCACCTTATAGAGAGATTGGATCAGACATTCAATAACCCTTGCATGGCAAATACACAAAGAAATGCTGTCTAGTGGTATAAGTCTATTCTTGCAAACTTAAGAAAAAACAGAGCCAAAGGGATTCTCCATCTTTTACCAATGTAATGAATCTGTGTGCTTTTTAGCTCTGAAGTAACTTCTATGAATTCATTTAAACGTATTTCTCCACAAAATTTGCTTTTAACGTTCCTTGTCATTAAAGAAATTAAAAAAATATATTTTTTAACTTTTCAAAAGGTAGCAGGCAAAATAATTTAATTTTGAAACCTAAAAAAGTAGGTTTGAGCTCTGGAAGTAGATCTGTTTCACCATCCTGCCTTCCTGTTGTTAAGCAATATCATGAGGTTTGTCTCCAAACTGTATTTTAATTTGTATTTACTTGCATTGCATTCAGAGAAGTGTGTATTAAGTATGAGCAATTTTGTTCTTAGTTGACAGTTTATTTCAGATCAGTTTTCTTTGTTTGTGTAGCTGCAGAGCATTAACAGTATCAGCCTATTTTGTCATAAAGCAAGAACTTTTTTTTTTTTTTTTTTAAAGGTTTTTTGAATGACTCAGTTATCAAGTGCATTGTGGCTCTACGCTTGACTGTGGTGGTGAAAGTGAGCACCTGCATGCCTGTGGGAAGCCATTCAGACACCTTCCCGTGCTCGGGGAAAGGGAAATGCATCACCAAGCCAGATGAGGTAAGGTCAGCTTATCAAGACATTCCTGTAATGGGGCAATTCCATGATAATTTAAACACACGGCAAGTTGTACTTGGTCCTTGGTGCGTGCATACCTTGAGCTGTGTAATGGGCTTCGAAAGCTCACAGGTGTTACTAAGTAACAGCAATATCTATCTGCTATACCTGAAAACAAAGCACTTAAAGTAAGAAAATAAGATACAGGACGCAAAGATTCACACCCTGCCCTGGCTGTAAAAGCAATTGTTCAAATCGGGTATAAGGGAATTTGTACTGCATCTTACTGTCACAGTAGAAGGAAGTTTCTTTAAAAGAGGACCACGGCATGGGCACTTGGGATCTCAAATCTCCAGATCGATGTGCTCAGATTTGTTAAGTTCTCAACCTTGTCTTAGGTTTTAGGTGTGCTTTA
Source organism: Pachycephala philippinensis (assembly GCA_013397055.1). NCBI lineage: Eukaryota > Metazoa > Chordata > Aves > Passeriformes > Pachycephala > Pachycephala philippinensis. The sequence goes on from VWZT01006311.1 coordinate 467,407, forward strand.
ATCTAGTACTTCTTCCTCCACCTCTTAATAATTGCTCAGCAGGAATAGACTGACCAGTGCAATGGAATTACCTGGCCATAATTATGAGAAGAAACAGAATGGAGTGATTTGGTAGTGGTTGCAAGTTTTACTGTACAGCTTTGTCCTTTACATAATACTGCATTGAGGGATTACGACTGCAATCCCACTGGACACTGGGGATTTTGTGTGAGCTAGCAACATAAGAAAATAAGAACCAAATCTGTCAAATTTGCAGTCTGTATTCTGCTTTTACAAAACCAGACTGGGCTTTTGTGATTTAGATACTGAATACTCTGTTACCTTCTATACGTGTTGTTTTTTATTTCATGGATTAAAAATCATTTACAGTATAAATATGCATATTTAATCTTTGGTTTTATTAATATTCATTTGGGAGATAAAAGCAGTAGTAACTGTTGAGTAAATATTAACAGCTGTGAGCCTGCTGTGAGCACAAAAAATTTGGCATGTTGAGTGAATTCACTTTTAGTTCATCTGCTACCATTTTCTGATTTAAATTCTCAATAAGCATGTTTGATAGAAAAATGGTGTTTTGGATTGTAACAACAATAATTAAATTGCCACAGTAATCTATACATACATGGCAGTACTAACATCTGGAATAATTATCTGTTTTATTTCTCAAAAATGAATTTTATAAAATGCTTGAGGTAATGTATGAACATAATTATTGCAAGATGAATTTAGAAATTAATGCTACTTTACTATACCAGCTGGCTGGTATCCAAATAAATTATTCATTCAGATACGGTGTTCTATTTCCTAGTCCAGTTTAGTTTTTGTGCTTTACTGTGTCTATAATTTTTATTTTATAAATTCTGTATTTTATAAATTCAGTATTTTGAATTTGACTTAAATAATGTGTTTAAGTTTACTATGTAGAACAGCATATAAAAATATCTTTTTCCAGTTTTTGTCAATTTGAGAGGTAAAGCTTTTGATAGATTGCCTTATTTTGTATATTTTCATGTTGTTTGTCCAATTTTATGAGTCTAATTTCTTTCTCTCATTGCATGTCGTGTTACAAAATAAAAATAAATTGCTTCCTGTATCTATGCAGAAGAATTAATACTTTTCTGTATTAAGGAAAAAGCATATATTGTCTCTAATAATTATCCATGTGTTATTAATCTTTTAAGATGTGGCAAATAAAGTAAAATTTTCTTTGAAAAAGATACACAGATTGGCTTCACAGCAAGAAAGAGAAGCCATTATCTAACTCAAAAAAAAAGATAAACCAGTATCTGGATGTTCCCACCTGTAATCTTAACACTGGAAGCTTTATATGTCAAAACTAGAAGAGTTCATGATGAAAGAGCCCTGCCTTGTGCACATGCAGTCTCTTGTTTTCTCTGGCAAGTGAATAGAAAAATTTAGGACTGTTCATATCTTTCCAATATTCTTTCTCTGAACCTAATAACAGGAAAATTTATGAAGGCAGTGTTTGTGGTGTAACATGCACTAGGCTGTAGTTGACCAAGACCCTGTGGCTGAAGCTGTGGGTGAAACAGAAACCATGTCCAAATTCACTTCTGAAGAGTATCTATCAATTCATGGCAGTCAGAGATCTGGAATTAGCAGGATTCTCAGTATGTCTTAATATAAAATAATATATAAAAATTAATGTAAATGTATTTGTACGATGATAAAAGATATTTATCTATCTTCAAATAGAATTTTAGCTTCAGAAATGCAATTGCTTCTATTTTTGCTGTTGCAAACTGCTCCTGAATTTTCTAGACCTTGAACAAATGAGGAATGCTCCCAGTGATCCTCTCAAATGCCATCAAACCTGTGCTGGGTAGCCTGCTGGGCTGGGGTAGCTTGTAGAACATGAAGTACAACGACCAAAATGTGGGTAATTTATATCCAGCCTCCTACTCCAGGGGGAATCAAAATGCCATATTGTCTTTTTGTCTGTACTGTGTTTTTAAATCCGTGAGCTTTCCTTGCTCTTTAGCCTATTAGGTGCATCAGAGAACTTCAGATGGGAGACTGATTCCTGCCCAGCATAAGATAAAAATAGAAGGTGCATATTTCATTAAGTAGAATGGTTTTGCCGTTGTTTAACTCAAATCATGTGAGATGTGCCCTAAAATATCTCGAAGATTTCCGTAACGATGGAGCAAGCAGCTGCCAAAATTGCGTACTTGATGTGACAACCATTGAGTCTGTTTCCCACGACACACTTTTTGCAGAACATAGACTTTAATTTTCTTTAAATTTAAAACGTGCCCTTTGTGATTTGCTGTTTGTTTTTATCCATAATTCATTCCGTTTTGCACAATCTAGTCTTGCAGGATGCAACTTCTTAGAAAAATGCATAAAAGGCCCAATGCCGTGAGCAAGCTCAGAGCTCTGCTGGCTGTAGTCATTGCTTCCAGTGCCAAGAAGATTAATGGTTGTCTTTGGGATTTTATGTACTTCATAGTTTCATTTCAAGTCTAGTAGAATGTAAAAGAACGTAGGAACACATTTGCTTAATGGGAAATTTGAATGTAATTAACAATCTGCAGTGATGTAAGCACAGGGGTATACTGTTATGTACAGAGTGCATATAACTATAAAAAAAAGAATTCTGGTCTAACCTGGGAATCTTGGCCAGTTTTACTCGTTCCTTGCTGATACATGACTTCTACTCAGCTAGATGCTTTTTTTAGAGTGTGGTAATGAAAAACAAATAATGCAAAGTTTTCTTTTCAGTTCTTGTTGCTTTTGAAAGGAACATAAAATTCATCACTTTGAGCGAAGTTCTGTGAAGTGAGGTGATACTGATGCCTTTTCCTTCCTTTGTATGAACTTGGTACCTGTTTTGCTGCCATGCTTGCCACTTGTCCACAAGGGAAGCAGGAATGTGTCAGAAGGATAACACTGGTCTTGGCATCATCACAATATAAATACCACTCTCACATTCATGTACTCAGCTTTACACCAGGTTGAGTTGTCCTCAAAACAGTTAGCAGTTGATGGAAAAGTTTTGCTGTTAACCCAAAGGGGAGAGATTTGTCTGGTGTGAATTTCTGATTTCATTTAAGATTTTGAAGTGAACTTGGGCCATCCATTGATTGTGAGTGCCACAATTTTGCTTACATAAGGGGTTGTTTCTCTCACAGATTGCTCTGTTCCGTAACTTTGGCTCTCCAATGTAAAATATGGATGAGCTAACTGTTTAAATACGAAATTTTATTGCTAGATTTACACAAAAATATCTGACCTCTGCCTGCACTGAGAAATAATACATTGGATTGAATAGCAATGGTTTCCATGTCTTCTGTGTGGGCTGGAAGCTTTGGGATAGATCTATTTGGTAATAATCTTTAAAAAGGCAGATTATTAAACCCCTCATGTATACCTGAAGGTATGATGTCCTGCATATGGACTTATTTTCCTAAGTACAGTATGCTCCCAAGTATGTAATTATCATTCAACATTTTGCTCCAATATTATAGTAACTCATTGTGAATTGTACTAAATACTGAAAGTCTTTCTCAGTAAGAGAGAGTAGACACTAGTTTTGTTCTGGTCATCTTAACAGCTTCTTTGCTATAGTAAAAAAAAAAGTATTTATTACTCTGCTTAATTAGAATAGCAAAAAGGTATATTCCAACTATATGTATAATTTGGTACAGGTTGGATAATAACAAATTATTTTAAACATTTCTTTTATTGCCACCCAAAATCTTATGATAGATTTGCACTGAAGTAAAATACACAGATGATCTCTTGATTGATAGTAGATCGTTTTGGAGTTCTAAGTGACACTAATTCTAGCATTGTGGCAGTGTGGAGCTGCTTCTTGACTCAGTTTTCCTCAAATATACTAGTATATGTTATCTATTCAGGAAAAAAAATAGTATCAATTGGGGTAAGTGATGATAACCTAATCTTCTCCGTAGAATAACTTGTCAGCATCTCAGAACTGTTACCTGTCATTAGACATTTTGGGTTGAAGTGGTACAATGCTTTTCTTTTGCAGCTTTCAAAACCCATTTTGTTAACTACTCTTTATGGTAAATTGTTCCCTATATCAAACTCTTAGAGAGATATATTATCTGAGTCTTTTTAAACGTCCTATTTCATCATTATTGCTGAAGCAATGACTGATTGTTGCATTGTTTAAATGTATTAATACCTACTTTGTAATGGTGAGCTTTTAGTGCAGGCAGAGCCATGCTGCTTGTGTCTCTGTAGACAGCTCATGTGAATTATCTTTAAAGACAGCTATTGTGCTATGCAAGTATAATAATTTTGACTCTGTTTTGCTTGCCTGTCTTTCCTTTCTGTTGAACTACAGCCTTGTTTGGAAACCTGTCACTGGTGATGTGTGAGATACTCAGGCTCTTTTGTGAAGAGGCTTGGGTAAATTCCAGAACATGTGTAGACTGTACACTTAAGAAGGGCTTCTGGCACTCCTGATAAATAACATACTCATCATTTTGAGTTTTGAAGATGTATCATATTTACTTTTGTATAACTCTATCAGTGTGATATTTGTAAGGAAGAGTGAAATCTGGAGTTTACTGAGTGAAGTTTTTTATTTATGTGAAGATGATTATTTTCTACTTAAGTCACAGCTGTTTATTCATATGAAGCAAAACCAAGTAAAAATAGAAGCCCCCATCTCTTTGTTTCTAGTCCCATGTGTGTTCTGCACTTTGTATTCCAATGTTTGTGCATGGGACAGCTGTGCTCCAGCACTAAAGATCTGGCTTTCAAACAGATGGGAGTGAGTGATGTTGCCATCTAGTGTTTAATGAACAAAGATTCAGATGTAATCTAAATGCATACTACAGATGAGAGAGGCTTCCTTGCTTCTTTTCTTGGAGATTTCTTGACAATCTTAGTGACCTAAAGATTTTTTAAATCTGATTTTAATTATTTTATTTCCAACTAAAACGTGCCATATCATGCCTCCTGCAGGTACTTTAAACCTTTAACAGGTATAGTGATCTTGATTTTTATTAAGCAGCAAAGTTTGGAAAAGGTAGTGAATACATTCAGAAGAAAATATATTTTAACAGAATTGAAAAGGGGTGTTACTGCTGAAGCACCACAGAAGTGAGCCTCTGGGAGCCGTCGTGTAAAGCATGCATATTTGTAGGAGGATTTTGTTGCAGTAAATCTGCACATTACTGATTCTGACAGTTATTTCAGTCTATAAATCTAATTTCTGGAATGGAAGAAAAAATTTATAATGATTTAGATATTATGGATCTGATCCCAGCCTCCTTGTCTAGATGTAATGACCCAACATCATTAAAAATTTTGAGCTGAAGAATTGGTATGGGTTTAGTATTTCAAAGAGTAACTTTGTTCATGTATTGATGTGATAGCAACTACTGTTGTTATGAACAGGAAAACCAAACCATCTTTGTTGAGAAGTGTGTCCAATGAAAGCAGCATCTTTGAAAATTTGTTGTGAAGTACATATCCTGTTTCTTTTTAGGCAACATTTTTTTGTGAGTGTGAAGATGCATATAAGGGTTCCCTGTGTGAAGAATTTGATGCCTGTCAGAGCCAACCCTGCCAGAACAACGCAACCTGCACTGATGTAGCACAGAAACACGACAGGAACAATTTCACCTGCAGCTGCCTGCCTGGTAGGTTTTGAATTATGCCTTGAATAATGCAGCTTTGCTTGACATTCGATGCATATCTTTTTGCCGAGCCGTGAACTGTGCAACTTCAGATACTAGAACAGACAGAAAATGCAAAACCAGCATGAGGGCAGTGGATGATTCTTCATTGGTGAAAAATGCCTTTGAAAGCACACGTCTGAACCTTAACGTCATGAGGGAATTAATCGTAACTAATGGAACTTTACCTACTAAAAACACAGGAGCAAAATTTAGTTTACATCAGCTTTTTCTTTATCAGTTTTCTTTCTTTTCAGAAGCGTTCTGTGACCACCACACATAAGCCTAGGTTTAGCTTTTTGGGTTTTTTAAATAATTCTTAATTTTTTTTAATATCAAATGTCTAATGCCATTCAAATGGCTTAGTCATTGTTAACTTCAGTGGTTTGTGTTTCTACCCATAATTATTTTATCCACCAAAATTTGTGTCTGCACACTAAAAAGCATTCAGGAAAACTAACTGTTTTCATTTAACTTTGAATTTCTAAAAAATATTCATTCCATATGAAAAATATTAAAGAAAATTGTAGATAAGAGTTTAATTATCTTATATGTCTCCATATGCAAGTTTCAGAAACCTTTGTATGTGAATATGATCATGTTTCCCAAATTCTGATAGAAGGAAATGTTATGAAGTTAAATATCAGCACAAAATGCAGAGGTGTAATGATGCTTAATGTGTATCTTACCCAAAAACTGCTTTTTTCCCCTCCTCTGTGGTGATTGTTTAGTCCCTGCAACATATTTGGGTTGCTATTCCTGAATCATATTCTCTTTCAGATGGACAAAACATGCACTATAGGTGGTAATAAGATAGGACATATCTATTTTTATAAATCTGTCATGAGGTATTATCTCTGATGAGTTTTCCTGAAAGCTGTGATGACAATTGCAGGAAGTCCAATTCTTGTAGCAAGGTTCAGAGCAGCACAATCATTTCTGCCTTCATGCCACGTTCTTTTGGATACATGTTGAATTCCAGGGTAATTTTGAACCTTCACAAACTTGGTAACAGTTCAAAGATGGATGAATGCTTAAATGAGTTAACCATATTCAATACTGTGTTACAATTCATGCAAATAATCAGCTGAAGGTGTGAACTAGAAAAGCTGTGAAGCCTATAGATGAAAGAAGTCAGTGGATGCAGTCTTCTATAATATTTCATTGTTGTTTTTGTACAATTTATTTGAATTTGAGACCAGTTAGAATTACAGGAAATCACTTGTTTTTCAGAGTGAAGCTGACATCCCTCCCTCCACGTGCTTCAACACACTCAGGAGGACTTGCCATATGAGACCACATTTCTGGTTTCAAACCTCATTTTTTACCTCCAGTTTAGGTGATTTCATGGAATCATTTTACAATATACAGCAGTTTCTTTTTCCAGGTTTTGCATTGCAGAGAATAGTTTTATAATTTAGCTCTCTATAGCATATAGAAGTGGAGGGTACACAGAAAGTCTTATAGATGCTTTTCTGTAGTAGTTGCTGTAGCAACTCTAATAATCTGTGTTGACAGCCATTTTATGGTGACATCATAAATTTAAACAGGTATGGATATTACTCTGTCCAAAAGACATGCAAATTTTAATTTTGATTGCATTAAAAATAATTATTTAATAAAACCATGGGGGTTTTCCCCCTCTATTGTTTGATTTGGGGTTTTTTTCCCCCTTCTTTTTCCTTTTTCTCCCCTGCATCAGCTAAATCCTATCCAGGTATGTCCTCTGTCTCACCTTGGGGTCTTCATCATCTATACCTGTTCATAGCACTGTTCATCTGGTCATAGCTTACCAGTCTTTAACACCAGCCCTTTGGTTAAACATGCTCATTACGGAAGATATTTATAATTTTTTTGCAGGGTTCCTTTTAAAAAGATAAGATGTGCCTTGTGTGCAGGATGTATTTTTTTCTTCAGTCATGCATCCAAGATATTTTCTTGAAGGTAAAGAAGAATTAGAAAAGGGGAATGTGTGGTATTTGTTAAGAAATTTAAGTATGGAGTGTAGAATAATTTAGATTGTATTTTAAATTTGTTCATTTTTTGGGGATGTATCACAGACATCAGACATATGGAACAAAACAAACTTATGGTCAAATGGTACAGTACACACAATCTGTAGCTTGTGAACTTATAGAAGCTTATTTGGAAGAGTTTGCAACTGTGCTGAGCAGTTCTTCACAGCTCCCACTTAAAATAAACACTCTTCTTGAAGCCCAGAAGTAGGAGCAAATGACAGCCATTCAGCATATGCACAAATAATTCATAGTGTCAAGTTCTGTTTAAAGCCTTGCTAAAGATTATTGTTTTGAGATCCAAATTGCATTTGAAAACCATTCCAAAATGAGTTTATTTTTTTGGTTATATGGGTACTGATGAGGACCCACCACCTATCACCAATTCACTAGTGATGTCAGAATATTGCTGTTGGTAAAATATAATTGATGCAGTCCCTAGAATTCTGCTATTTTTTTATGTTTCTCCAGTGAAGTATACATTTTCATTAGAAATCTTATTTTATAAGAAATTAGAAGACTCTCCTGGATTCTATTGCTTATATTGGTTAATTTTATTCAAAAAAAGCAATGGTACCATTTGGATGGCCAAGCTATACATTTAGTGGTAAACCCCCGTTCTTGCTCCATCTTCTGAATATTGTGAGCTGTTTTGTAGGTTACACTGGAGAGCTGTGCCAGTCAGAGATTGATCATTGCCTCCAGCAGCCATGCCAGAACGGAGGTACCTGCTCATCCCTCATCAACGGATTCAGCTGTCGGTGCCCAGAAGGTAAACAGCAAACACCTGTCTAGTACCTCATACAAAGTGCTGTTTTGTGGGGTGTAGTTAGGCTCAATTTTCAGTTATATTGACATGTAGATATGTATATTTAAATGTTCTGTGCCTTAGCCTGTAATTTTAAGCAGAAAAGAAAACCAGATGAGAAATCTTGGTATAATCAGCAATGGGATATGAAGTGTTGTAGTTGAGTGTTTCAGTGTATATATGGTGCAGAAATGTTCTTTCATTCTGCAGTAGAAATCAGGCTCCAGCTCTGATGAGAAAGGTGAATTTGAGGAGACTTAGGGTGTGATCTGATTTTTATGTTGTCCACTAAATATGTGAGAAAAAGATGCCTCCCTTGTAGTATTTGCACATTTCTGCATATGGGCTGGTTGTCTAAAATGTGTGTAAAAGTAATAACTAAAGGAATTATTTCAATCTCCCAAAGTTTTAATTAATTCTCCTTTACATTTGGACATATTCCTTTCTTGATATGAAAGCTTCTCACTGATTCTCACTGGTGAACCTTGTGAATGTGAAACAAGGACACCCCAATGCCAGAGTGTGCTTTCATAACACTGTGCTGACTGCAATGACAGATCCCTAAATTGCGCATGAAAAAATTATCATGAGTGGAAGCTTTCAATTATGAAGCCTCCTATTAGTTATTTAGAACTTTGAGCTAATTATATTTCTGTCCTTCCTTGATCTGTGGATGTTGGTTTTGTTCTGCCAGCATCTTAATGCATGCTCTAAGGTTGCAGGTCTTTGATAACTGCTCTGGTAGTATCTACTTGCTTAATAATGAAGATTATTTGTAGTTTCTTGAGGCTGATTCCTTGCTTTTCTAGAGTGTTATGCTTTAAAATTTAACTGCTGTGTTGAAACACAGACACTGACATATTGACAACTGTGCAGATCCTGCATGTGAAAAAATTTTGGAAATTGTTTCCCTTATAAATAGTAGTGAAATTCAGGAGAAAAATATTAGATGTTAGACTTGGTCAATCATTTACTTGCAATTTTCCTAGGAAATCTGTTCAAGAATCTTTAAGGATGGTGTGCAGGAAATGGTCTTTCCAATAATTTTGGGAAAAGCAGCTGCTGGGATATTTGGTTGTTTTATATCTGCCATATTTGTTTCTGTGTGTGGCTCATTAATTTCTCTCTCCTGATGACCTGTTAATGAATATGCTGGTCACACCTCAGCTCCTGTCCTGCCGCTCTGGCAGCGCTGCCCACGGGACGGGGTCACTGCTGGGCTGAGGTCCCGGGAGGGCTCTGCTGGGCTGTGCCGGGCACTGTGGCTGTGCTGTGGTGCCAGCAGCAGCTGTCAGTGCCCTGCAATGCCCCCCTGCCTCGGGCACTGTGCAGGGCTGTGGCTGCTCTCGGGCTCGGGATCCCGTGCCAGTGGCAATTAGCCGTGAGCGGAGCGGGGCCGGCTGCCAGCCCGGCCTGGCCCATGGCCCTGGCACGGCTGCCAGCACAGCGCTGCTCCTGCAAAGGCACTGCTGCCCGTGCCAGGGCCCCACGCTGTGCCCCCGTGCCCTGGGGAGAGCAGGAGAGGGAAACCTCCCCTTCACCTCCCTCCGGAGCCGTCTCCCCAAGGAGACTGATGAGAGGTTCCTGCTGGAGCACCGCTTGGTGTGCGGGATTCCCACCGGCAGCAGCTTTGTGCCGCAGGAGAACCAAGTCACTGGTGCCTCTTCTCTGTTTGCACATGTTTGGGTATCTCTGTGTTAAGCTACTTGATTCCTCAGTTTTGTTGCCTGATTTGTTCCTTGAATATTTATCTTCTGCTCCTTTCTTTTCCATTGATCTATATTTGTGTTTGATAAGTTTCCAATTGTTTCTGTTTTGTGCTCTGCTTTAAGTAGGCTTATTTTGGCACTGTTATTGTACCATCTTAGTGTTCAGGCTGTGTGCATTGCTCTTTTTCCTTCTGGGCACATTGGTATCGTTTTCTTAGTATTCTGGTCTTTTGGTTTGTTGGCACTTCTGTTTTTATTATGTGTTACAAGCTTGTCCCCCTTTTCTGCTTGGAGTCTTGAGGTTTTCTATGGTTTCTGGACTTGCCTTAAAGACACAATCTGATTTTTGACCCTTTCATAGGAAAGAAAAAACCAAAACAGTTTTTTAGCAACTTCAAGAACCTTTCTGCTCCTAGGCTTTGTTGGTAGGCAAACATGCTTTTTGGGTCATTTTTTTGAAACTTTCTGGTCTCAATACTGGAGATTAGAACTTTGAAACAGTTCTAGTCTCCAGTATTATTGCCATGTTTCTGAGAACAGCTGTGTTGTAGAGCAAAGATGGAATTGCGGGAAAAGCTGTTATTCTGCTTGTTCATTTCTGTGTCTGACATGCTCACATGGTATAGATGTTTTCAAAAGGGCTAGGGCAACAAAGGAAAAAGAGTTTTGCTGAAACACACTCATAACTCCTGTTAAAATCAGGTGTTGTACATTGATCTGCATTATTTCCAATGCAGAGAAAGCCTTTGGAGGGGATAGAATGTTTCAGAAACCACTTTCTGGACTGGCCAGGATTATTTCTCTTAGCAAGCGTAGTTTTATATTAGTTCCTTGGATGTGAGAAGATCATTCTTAGGTTCACAGGAACAAATGACATCTTGTGTGCACGGTTGCTCTTCTTGTGTCGGCCTGTGATAACTCAAGAGCAATCTCAGAGTTTCTCTCTAGTAGTTGCTGGTGGTTCAAAGAGTGGGTGCTTCCCATGGAGTTACACAGCTGGGTTGTCCCTGTGATGAGGGCAAGTGTTGGCACAGAAGTGGCACTGCCTATCTGCAGGGGCCATCTGTTGCTCTGGAGTAGCCTCAGGGCCATATTAAGTAATATGGTGTTGCTTTTTCATTTTGTTCTGGAAGGTCTAATGCCAACGAGCTGAAGAATTCAGATATTTCGTGGAAGGAAAGAAAGAGTTGATTTAACAAAATGTATTGTCTAAGTTTACTGATGACTGTCCCTTGATCATTCTTACGTCTTTTGAGGTGTTATCCCCTCACAGAGGCATAATTTCTGAGCTTTTGTTTGGGTTTTGAAGAGATTCAGTAATTTTTGTAAATACAACAAAGGATAGTTAATTGAAAATTGCGAATGCAGTAACTTGCAAATTTGCCTACCAACCCCCAATTTTCTAATTTAAGTGAGGTCTCTTGCTCTGCTGCTATTCTGCTGTGCTTAATAGTAATCGCTTGTTGAGGAAAAGCTTTTCTTTCTGTAGTGCTAATTCAGCACAGTGGGGAAAGGCAGCCAAGGAGCTCATGTTTGTGTAGGAACTACTGACGGCAGATATAATGTGGCTTGTAGAAAAGGATAAGAAAATATGGCACGTATCACAAAGGGAAAAGAAAAAGATGGCAGATAAAGGAATGAGATGAAAACAACGAAGAATGATCTTGAGATTGTGCATTTCTTTTACAAATGGGATCTGTGGTTCATGAAAAAGCATGTGATAACTGACAGAAGGCCACATCTGAGGCACTGAAAAAGCAGCCTATCTTCAGATGTGAACAATTCATGATGACTCTTTAGACGATTTTACTGTCTCAAGAGTGCTTTAGTAAAGAAAATGTCATTATGCTTACAGATTCCATTTTCTGTGGGATGCACTGTAGGTTTTAATATCCAAAATATGTCAGAAAATGAACTCTTATCTGAAGTTGTTGAATCAATTCCTGTACTAAAGAGAAAATTGGATTTTAGACTTGAATTTGTAGTGAAGAAGCTTAAGCAATACTAAAGACCAAAGAATTTGTTTAAAATTTTGACATTGTTATTGTGAAAATAATGTTTGGATCTTGTACTTGCTTACAATGGGGTAGGGATCTTTGATTGTTTTATTAATTTTATGTCAATACAAATACGTTTAGTAAATATTACCTTCAAATGATTGTTCAAAGGAACTTCTAGACATTCTAAAACCCTACACATAGTAAACATGTCAATCTGAAAATAAATATTTGACATTGCTATTCAGAATCATTCCATCCTTACCACTCTTAAATATCTCCTCTCATTTTCTTCCACTTATTGTAGTGTATAACAGACTATTGTATTGACAATAACATTATTACATTTTATTTGAGCTGCTTGGGGTACTGCTCATCAGTTTACAAATTTGGCTACTCCATTTTCTTTAAGCTTCTGAGAAGTTATGTGTATTTCCAAAATACCCTGAAATGGAACTAAATATACAAATAATAATTGGAAACATTAAAAAATCCTGGTTGGAATAAATAAATGTCATTACATTAAATTAATAAACAGATATTATTAAATAAATAAACGTAAGTTCAGACATGTTGAAACTAGTCATCCTTACTTACATAGTTATAAAATTCACAGAAATCTTTGTTAAAAGTTTAAATAAAAAACCACAACTGTATGGAAATTGCCTGATTGTGTGGTGAGGAAATGTGTTCTTTCCAGACAAAAATTTTGTAAAATTAGATGGAATGAAAGAGTTGGTACTTGTGTATATATTTGTTTTACATATTTTAAAGATTTGGTTAATTTTGCTCATAAGATAATATTAAAATAATTTAGTAGTGGGCTATGTTTTAGAACAAAGCCAGATAGTAATGAGCAAAGTGCAGATCAGTTCTAATAAAGAAATAAACTTCTGTTGCAAGATGTTTCTGAAGTTCTGTTCCATGCAAGTTTAATGTCCTGATGATAAGTACAGATGAACTGCCTTCAGTGTTATAGGAAAACATTAATCTTTGATAAAAATAGCTTGCATTCAGCTGCCCAACCCCATAAAACTGGCCTGGGTTCTTGGGCCGTTCCTACTTGCTCTGTGTGGAGGTCACCAGCTTGTACAGAAGGGGCAGAAATATTTTCATTCAGGTGAATATATTTTTGAAATATATTGGTCATCAGCAATAATGGATGTCATAGCCATCCTCTAGAATAGAAGAAGACAGAGAGAAAACAATGCTATGATAAAGAGTTTAACATATAGATTACTTGAAATTCACATTTTAGGATTGATTTTATTTTACTGTTGACAGTTTCATTTGAGTAGCTACAGGTAACTAGTGCTGGCAACACACTGAGCCAAAGTGTCCTAACATATCTGCAGGTATTTCTGAAAATATTGGAAAGCAATAAATTTATGAATGCTCATATTATGGTTTCTGTGGTTTAGAAAATATAGTTTGACAGCTATAGAAGATGCTAAGTTGTGATTCATGTGTTGATTTGCAATAGCAGCTAGAAAATGCACATTGTCACCATGAATCTTAATTGACTGGGAGAACAGAAGATATTTTCTGAGATTTAGAATAGTTTAAGTTTCAAGGTTTTCACTCTTTTCTCTCCTTCACTGTTCATGTAAAAGCCTTTTTCTCTAGTAAATCTTGCAGATGTCATTCTAACTTCTTTAGGTTTACATAGAATAAACCTATTCACGATCTTGACTCCAGGAAACTGGGTCACACAGCTGTTGCATACGGAAGATTTCCCAAGGTTACAGGTGATCAGAATGCAGAATTCTTCATATTACCATAAGAGAGTTTAATTTACCTGAAGAACATTTCGTTGTTAATTAAAATTTTTCATGGCTGTTTAGTTTCTGGTACTTTCCACTAACCCAATGTTTTTACCTGGCACCTTCCCAAATTGCTCTTATTTTTAATAGACTTCTCCTTAGTGCTTTAATGGGTTTAGCCTCTATTCATCTTTATCCATAAAGACTTAGCTAGGGTGAGTTTCAATCAAAATCTTACAGCATTTTAATGATTTCTTGATCCTTCTGATAGGTAACATTTTCTCTTTACAGAATTCTGATGAAATACCATTTATTTCTATTTCCTCACAAGACAAATTTCTATAGGGAAAATAATACATCGCTTGTATTTCTTTTAGTACTTATTCTTGTATTTCAAAGTTAAAGGTATTTTAGTCCTGAGCCCTAGCAATTCACAGACTTAATATTTCACGTACTTGTAATTCTTGAAATTGGGTCCCATGTAACATTCAGACAAATTAGTTGTTGTACAGGATGTGTAAAAGGCAGTTCTGCGGTGTCTTCAGAAAATGTTTAACTTCCTCGACTTGCACATGGATCTTTTGTTTTCAGTAGCCAAGTAACTAAAATCCCACCATGATGAGAAATCTGGCTTTTATCCAGAGCTTTTCTGTCTCTGAAAACATACTTCTGATCTAGTTTCTATCACTGCCCTGGAGGTCCATAGCAATTTATAAAGCATATCACCTAACTTAAGACCGTTACTCTTGAAAACTGGCCAAATGGCCTGATTCATGTAAGCACAAACATTGTACTGTGGTTTTTACCAATATAAATATTTTCTAATATTGTCTTTCTCCTTTACCTTCTGTGTTATTCCTTGGTAAATTTTGTATTCAGATCTTTCAAATTACCAGTAGTCTTTGCATTTCAGTCATGTCCCTTTTATACCAGCAATGACCTAGATGCAGGGTTGGGTCTATGTTAGCTCTGTTGAAGAGCAGTTCAGGGGATATTTGTCTGTAGATAAACATTGCTGATGTTCTTTTTCTCCAGAATTTGATTCTGTTTTCAGCCACCTATACACCTATGAATTTGATTTTTAAAGTTATTACTTGCATTATTTGTTTTCAACAATTGTACTGATATGGATTTAAATGTACATTCAGAAATGCCAGAGTAATAGATTTCCATATTTTGTACTTTGAGTATTCTCAGATATTTGACTCGGGCTTGAACTTCCAGAATCACCTAAACACATTTCACAGTGCAGTCAAAAATAGCACAAGGGCAACATGTTTTGGTGTATTTTAAACCTGCATATGTTCTTGAAGTGCTTTGTCACTTGGAACATTAGCCATCTGCCAGTAACCTCCTCTTTGGAGGGAAGATTATTGCAAAGGTTGTAGTGAAGCAGCATTAGTGTCATTGTGTGACCTTAGGTCTCCTTGATCCTTTGTAATCTGGTTACAGAGTTACTTGAGAGATTTCACTGGACTCATTGGCTGATCCTTCTTTACTCCTTCTGGCAATAGTTAAAAGTCCTTGCAGATTCTCTTAAATCTGACCAAGATTTTGTTATAACAGTACAGGCTTTGTTAATTTGTCACTGAGCCATTGCTGGAATTACATCCTTGGTCTTGGGATTTCTGTTCTTTGCAGTTTCTGATGGTTAGTTATCATCTACAGGAGGGACCTCTAGTACAGGATTCCACAGTATTTGCTGTTAGGCTCTCTCTGTTCAGCTTTGGTGAACAGGTGGTCCTGACAAAGCCCATGAAGCAATTGGAGCTGTAGGATAGCAGAATGGAGAGGACAGAAGGCTCTTGCCTGTTCTTCATCTGTGCCCTGCCAGACCTGATTTTCTCTCCTGGTCTGTTGCAGAGTTTGTATGACAAAACTTAAAAGTCCAATCCGTAGGTTTTTTGCTTTCCTTCTTTCTAGTTACTTTTTTTTTGTTGTTTGTTTGTTTGGTTTTTTTTGTTTTGTTTTTTTTTTTAAGTAAAATGGATTGTTTTTTCCATGTTTTTCATTCCATAACTCTGATATAAGACTTACGGACATCTGATGGAAATGTGATGTTGAAAGTCATTTGTCCAGCCCCTAATGTTTTGAAGATGCCCCTAAAATCGTGCTGCCAATTGTGACCAAAAAATCCTACTTTTTCTGGAACTCACAGAGCAATTGTGGCCTCCTCATCTTTTCTTAGTTCCATTAATATAAGTTATGTTAATTCTGTGAGTAGAACACTGTAATATGCTCTGTGTGAGTTACTCATCTTTGTTTAATATTCTACTGTAATGTTAAGAGCTTTATTACCATGTAAGATATTCCAGGGAATTTTAAGCCTGAANTTTATTTGGAAGGGTTCTAGAATTAGAATATGCTTTTCTGATACTTTAGGGTATAATAACCATGGATTGTGTTACTACATACATGATGTACATGTATGTATAGATACAAGCTGTAGTTAGTTACTGTAATTTATTAAAACATTATTCTTCCCTGCATCTGATTAAAAGTTCCCTTGCAAGAATATCCTTCTCATTATGTCTATTTTTGGCATGATGTTGCTTCAATAAATCATTGTCTCTCCTGCTAATGAGAAGTCTGTTCTTGAATAAAAGATATTCTTTAAATTATTGAAAATCAATAAACCCATGTTCTGTTTAAGAGCTTGTTACACTTAACATACATGTTAACAGTTAGGAAAAACAGGTCAGTTTTGGCTTTCTTCTTTTTTTCTAGGCTAGCCAGCTCCTGGTCTTTAGAAAATCTCTTCTGCTTTTCAAGCCAGATGCACTCAGAAAGCACATAAACACTGCCAGTTTCAGCAAATATTTTTGCAATTCACTGCTTTAATCATTTATAGTATGATTTTAGCTGAAGCATCTCTTTTCATAGAATGTTAATGGGCAAAATTAAAGTTTATTATGTAAGAAGTCTGTATTTTTATAATAGTCATAGAATTAGAAAAGAAAGGAATATAGATCTCTCAATGGCTTACTTTTAACGTGCTTTAGTTATTAAAATTGTATGCATATCAGAATGCTTACTTATCAAACCCATTTATTTCTTTTAGGGTTTTTAGGAACCACTTGCGAGGACAAAATAGACCCTTGTGCATCATCTCCCTGCCAGAACAATGGAACGTGTTATGCAGACAGACTTGCCTTCTCCTGCAGCTGTAGTCCTGGGTTTACAGGACCTACATGTGCTCAGCTGATTGACTTCTGTGCTCTGAATCCGTGTGCCCATGGCATTTGTCGCAGCGTTGGAACCAGCTACAGATGCCTCTGTATCCCTGGTTTGTACCAACAGTTACATGCTCTGTAAATCTTCTCATATTTTTATATGTAGGTTCCATATATAGCTTAAAATGAATTCCTTTCCTTCTTTTCAGTCTATAAAACACATTGAGCAGATGTTGTATCTGTTTAGAGTAATGATAGGAATCTGCACATTGCACTTGGAAAACCAAAAATTGCAGAGTGAGCACTGAAATACCTACTGAGATCCATATGGGTTGACTGAACTCTACAGCTGTATTACAAAACTGTAGGCTGCAGGATAAATATTTTTAAGGCGAGGCATCAGCACTGTTGGAATGACAAAGTTTGGTAGAGAGAATGGAAAATGTAACGCTGATCATTAGGGAAGGAAAAAAACAGACAAGGTGGCTGAACAGAGACAGAGAAGGAAAAATATTGGTTACTCCAAAGGGTTTTAGTTCTGCCATCCATGTTTACATAAATTGTCTGTCTAGAGAAGATCCAGTGGTGCTGCTCAGGTGAGTCGGGTGAGGAGACTCAGCTGGGAACTGTTTGACAGCACAGCCTGACAGTCATGGGGTCTGGGTAGCAATTGGCTTAGCTCCAGATTTTTTGCATCGTTGTACCAATGTAACAGAATATTGGGGTGCTTATAGCTCCCTTTATCCATTTTAGCAATGCTAATTAATAGGGGAAGTAGCAGTTAGAATGTCTGATAACCAGTGCTATGTATCCACTGCTGCTTAAGCACTTACAGAGTGAGCACCAGTCTTTGTTTTCACTTGAATAATTTTGGCACCCTTTTTTTTTTTTAAAGTCTGTTCCTATAAAGCTGTAAACTTGAAAACTGAAGAAATTAAGGATAAAACAAATTTCCAGTGTACAAGGGATGAAATAAGGAGTGAGATTTGATAGTTAGTAGCTCTGCTGTGACATTCACATTGCTCTACATTAATTTCCTTCTCTCTGCTGCTTTTCCTTGTTTTGTGAGAAACCAGCACAATTCTTCATCTCCTCCATCTCACTTTGCAGGATGTGCAACTATCCTACCAATCTATTTGTGGATATTTATAAATATGGGGATTTTGTAATGAAATCTACTAATTCAGCACTTTTAGTTGGTGTCAGAATTTATCTGCTTTTTAGAGGCATGGAAGGGACCATCAAAAGTTTTTTGGGAGGTACTCACAAATTACCAGAAGCTAATGGAAATTTGTTGTTGCAGTTGACAGATTTATAGTTAAATTACATACTCTTCCATAAAGGAGAAAAATATGAACATGAAACTCAGACAATACCATATTAGTGTTACCTTTTAATACATTTGTTGACCGCACTTGTCATTAATAGTAGGAAAAACTAGACATTTCTCTTTCCAAGCATACCAGGGAAGTTTTAATCTACTTCAGCATGTTCTTTGCCTGTGGTTCAAACAAAGAAAAGCTAGTCAAATATTCTTGGTCAAATAAAAGCTTTTTTCACAACTTTGTCACTTAAACGTGATTAGAATTCCATGGTTTGATTTTTTCAAAATTACTCTGTCTCTCTCAGGACTTAAAAGTAGTCTTAGGCCTCTCATGTTATGGAAATTTATTTTTATTTGAACAATATTTATGCTTTTAAAAGTTAGAGGTGAGAAGCCCTTAGAGGTTGCATCTAGGACCATACATGGCACTTATTTAGTTGAACTCTTGAGTTGCTCCACGTATGACATTAAAAAAAGCTTTCTTTTTCCCAAACATTTTGTAGGCTGCTGTAAACTTCACTTTAAAAAATAACGTTACTTGCTTCACATAGAGGTGGAACTGGAGGCCAAATGAAGTGAGCTTGTCATTTATCTGTCAATAGTTTAAAAACTTGGGTAACTTATTTTGGAAGGTCATTTAAGAACTGCATCTAAGTGGTAGCAAGATAGGAATAGACAGAATAATTCTTTTCCTTCTTTTATGCCTTTTACGCCTTTTCATTGTTATGAAAATACCATTATGGGCTTATATTAAGTGATAGCAGCAGAATTTGAATCAATTATCTTCAGATATTTTCCCCATGAGTTGAAGGGATAATAGATAAATGGCAGTCAACTTCTGTGTAGATCAGCATGTAGGAGGCACCATAACATACACTTTGCCCTTGGTGTGGGTAATTATTGAGTATAAGGCAGATAAGAGCAATTAAACTTGAGGATTCCTAGGCTGCAGTTCTTAAAAAGCCCCAAATTAAAGTAATGACTACAAATTGTAGCCTAATACACTTTTGGTATCTCTATCAAAACCAGTTTGCTAGAGTGAGTTATGTCTGTGGGGTATTAAGAAGCTGGATTCTATTTACAATTTTGCCTGAAGAGACCTTGACAGTATCTGTTACATTACTTGTAAAGTGAAGGAATAAAATCTGTGTACAGTTTAGTAGCATTATCAAGGGTTAATAATAAAGATAATACCAGGAAAGAAATGGTCTCTGCCTTGTGACCCTGAGGCTTTCTCACTTGCAGGCTCTCAGCATCAGTGTGCCAGCTCCTAGACCACTGTGTTCTTTGTACAGGAGGCTTTCAGACATATCCCTGAATTCCTACACATTATTTTTTTAGATATAATGGAAAGGTTAAATGACATTTTAGAATTCTCTTCTGTATTGATTATCTGGCATTTCTGAAACACAATTAAAAAAACTTTGGACGCTGTCACTTAATTTTTTTGTTCAGCTCTAGGATGCACTATTCTTTTCTTCTTTTTTTTAAAGTATTTTACAGAGGATATAATTTTGTAATACAGAAACAAAGTGCCCAAGAGTTTTGGTTATATGTGTGACCTGAATGCTGTCCTTCCTTTATGCACTGTTTTACAGTGTCAGTTGGATTTTCATCTGTGTTACTTCTGCCTCAAAAATTAAACAAGAGAGGAATTTTAAGTAGTTCCAATTAGTCCAAGGTCTGTGCAAGTCTCCTTGCTTGGTAGGCAGTTTGGCTTCCATGGTTTTTTGGCCAGTGTACAGATTTGAAGAATGATAAATGATCGTAGTTATACTTGCATAGCTGCACAATTTGCAGAACATGAACAACCAGACATTTACTACTAATTTTTTTGTGTATGTTGGCTTTCATTGTGGACTTTCATCTAATAGCTTGTACAGGAAAGCTAATTTGTGTAAGCTAACTTGGAAAGCAGTCTAATGCTTTTGAATATTCCTATTTCCAGAATGGAAGGAAAAGTGTGTGAGTTATTTCCAAGTTGAACATACTTCAAATGTCTGCTGAGGGGCTCTGTGGAATTCCCAAGCCTGTGCAACCATACCTACTTTGTATTGTGTGTCTGATTTTTCAATTGCACATGAAACCTTACCTTAAATCTTTATTTATATGCTTACATATTCCAATTATTAGTATTTATCAGCTTGCCCTTTACAGGTAACAAAGAAATACTTAATGTTTGGACATTAGATTCAGAGTTCGTGTCATGTTTTACCTCTTATCCCATATTAAAGAACTAATTCTAGTAAAAGTTCTTGTGCTCATTTGTTGGATCTCTCATCTAGAGCCTGGTTGGTGAAACTAGTGGGACCCTACTGTGTCTGTTTGTAGAATGTTTATGTAGTCCCTGGATCCCAAAGAAGTTTCTTCCCCCTCTTAAACCTTTTTACTCTTTATACACAATTGTTTTAATACAGCTCCTGTTATAAAATTCAAATGCAAATATTTAAATAGTATTTTTAATTTTGTCTGTTCCGAAGTGGAGAAATGTAGCTAGAAATTGCATAGCTTAATATTGCAGCAAAGTTTTGGATTTGGGTTTTTTTAAAGACATAGATTTTGAAACTGCAAAGCACATGTACAGACGGTAACACCTGCCCTCTATATAAATATATATGGCATATATAGAACATTTGGAAAAAAAAGAAAAGAGGAGTTTCAGAAAAAGTGCTGCAGGGTATAAAAAGTGGCTGCAACTTTAGAAGTACTACCATAGAGTATGTTCCCTTGATTTTACTGCTCATGTGGTGTCATAGATGGTTCTAGGACCATAGGTTTATTTTAGTGCCTTTCCAGAGGCCAGTGCAACGTTTGTCTGCAGCAGTTGCATTTTTTCTTTTCTCTGTCTTTCCCTTCCCATATTTTGTAACTGGGGCAGGATATGTGAGCTCTGGAAGAAGTGACTTTAGGTTAATTCCAGTTCCTGACTGTCTCTGAGCCTGTTACTGCTTCTCATCTTGTTTCCACTTCTACGTTAAGACAACCTTCCATGCAATACGGCCATGGCTGGTGAGCATGGCTTCCTGCCCTCCTGCCATCTGGAGCATTCTTCTCTCTTTCTCTTATTTGATTGCTGTATAAGCTCAGACTTTTGCTAAACACGTTTATTTCCTGACTATGTAACATGCAACTCTGTGTTAGTGAATAGCCATATACATGGACTGATGCTGTTCCCTGCAAAATAGAGCTGTTTTGCATTGTACCCTGTAAGGCCTTCCCACAAAGATGGGATTTTATGTTCTGCTGCCTTGATTGGGTAAAGTGTTAAGTGTGGATAAGCCCAGGGAATCACTATTGAGGAGTTAGTGTCTAAAAAGGCTCAAAAGCTTTCAGCTTTGTTCTTTATTGATTTCTAAGGGCAGAGTAAACTTCTGCCTTTTTCTTTTGTTAACCTGATAGTGCAGATATTCTTGAGAGATTACTCTGCTGCATCTTTGGCTCTTGAAGGCTTTTACAAAGCCCGTGTCTTCTCCTCATCAGCCCGTGTGACACAGATTGTGTGCTCCCTTTCCCATTTCCTCCTTCTGCAGTTTTTAACAGCCATGTGCAAAGACAGTGCAGTTCAGCTTGTAACTGAAGGCCATGCCAGAAAGCATCAGGAAAACAACTGCTCTCTTCGAGGCAGCCTTCCTGTTGCTTAAGAAAGAGGAAGAAGAATTTGGGGATCAAGAGGAAAATGGCAACAGATCTGTTTCTGGTTTTGTAAAGAGCAGTAGCAAAGGGACAGTCATGTAGAGGGAAAAGAGGTAACAAAGGGACATCTCTATTTTAGGGTTTTTTTAGGTTCCCTGTCCATTCCTCAGCCTCTGAAGAGAGCACATCAGAATTGGACCTTTATTTTCAAGTTCTGCTTGAGTTCATGAAGATGCTGTTACTGAAGGCTTTTCCAATTTCAAGTGACCTGGAAAAAAATAGTTGCCCTTTTTTGAAGCTGCAATGCCTACTGTGGTTTTTTCTTTTTTTTAAACCTGTTCGGGACACAGTAGCTGGAGAAGTGTTGTTAATGTAGCTATTTTTTCTTTCTTTCTGAATATGTCCACAGAAATGTTACACACCACAAAAGATGCAAAGAGCTGCATTTGGCATTGGCTGTGAACATAAAAGCAGCAGAATCGTAACACTACTAGAAAGAGAGGAAGCAACTACAGTAGAATCCATTACTTTGAAGTTTGTGAAAAATTCTCCTGTTTCAATCTAAATTCTTCAACAAAAATACAGAAATTATTTATGTAGTCTTTTTGAAGATATATGTATGAATTCAGTATACTACAAGGTTTATGTATCAGTATAATTTAAAAGCAGTAATACAAGGAGAAATGCTCAATTAGAATGCCAAGGTGCCTCTTATCTCCCTGAGGAGAAGCATGCCGTTCCCCCAGGTGGTCCCACAGCAGAACGTTCTCCATCCCAGCAGTTCCAGCAGAAGGAAGCTGCTGGCCCCAGGGTGAGGACGATGAGGGTGAAGTTGTGTGTGGGTGAGACCTGCCCTCTCGTGGAGAGAGAAAACATCTTTCCCTGGCTGTGTGCAGTGTCTGGCAGCGTGGGCTGGCTGCAGCCTGAGGAGGGGATACCATAGCTCATATTGATTTTGGAAACTGGACAACTATTTAGTCACAAATTCCCTTCGTTCTCTTGGAAAGGTGGGAAGTGGAAAACGTTTTTTCTGAGAATATCTCATTACATCAGTGTTAAACACTGGGAATTCCCATCTGTTTTTCTTCCTGATTCTCCCATCTGATTTTGGTGGTTTGTATGTTGGCTACAGATCTCATTACATAAGGATATTTCATAGAATCATAAGCTAGATAACTTCATTGTAGGCTTGCAAGAAAACCCATAACATTTAGCATAATTAATTTTGTATTGCCTGGCTGACAGCTTTGGAGAAAGTGGTTCCAAAATGTTTCTTAATAACTTACTAGTCCAACTATTTCCTGTGAAAGAACAAGTTTTTGAGAATCATAATGGATGCTATTGTCTATACATCTTGAGATTGTAAGAGTTGTATCTTCATAAAATTTTGTTTTGAATTATCCATAATAGGGAGGGAGGGGGGGAGTGAAAATGGTGTCTGAAGGCAGCATTTGTCCTATTCTCTATGATTCTATGAGAATTTTGGTAAAAATTTAGACCAGGATACTGAATATAGATTGCCACTTACGAAGATGAGAATCTGCCCCCTCTTTGGTTCATTGTTCATGAAAGATACCCTCCTTTCGTATCTATGAGTTTTGCTACCAACTAGAGATTACTTTAAGAAGTAAAATCTTACTGCAGAATCTACACTTTGTATTTTAGGCCTTTTTCCTGGCATCTTTATTCATGCCCATTGCATGTTTATTCATTGTAGGTTCATTCATCTAATGCTTTTTTTATGTAATGAGGAAATCAAGCTTTTATAAGCACGTGAGCACTTGTTCCAGTGCATGGAATTGTATCACAGACTACACTACATCTGTAATTTCAACTACTGTTACAACTAATGATTGTATGGCACACTAAGTCATGAAAAAGGTGCTGTTTTCAAGTGGATTAACTCCTTCTTTCTTATCTCATAATACAAATGACTCAGTGGCTGTTAAGAGGCTGTGTGGCTTTTCTCTGCTTCTGCTTTCTTTGTTTGGCTAATCAGCCCATAATACCTGCCTATGGCTTGGGAATACTGTAAAGATGGAAGTACCTTAATGCTTCTACAGTGCTTGGACATTTTACAGCATTAAAGCTAAAATATGTTATCATTCTAGCTACTGTTATACAATTATCACCTCTTTGATGAAAAGTGGCTTTGCTGCAAGGATCCAAAAGAGCTGGGAGATGGCTGATATTCCTGTATTTCTTTTAACAATCAGAGTGTGGGTATTCACATTGGTGCTTCTGGCCTCTGCCACCAGCCTCCATCTGTACACCTCACTGTGGTTTATCACGGGCTGGGAATTCTCTCAGAACACTGTGCTTCCATTATTTTCTTGGTAATTTTCACCTGGGGAACAGATGCCTTTAAAATCAGTGTCTTAACATATATCAGTTTGCACAGTATCTGTAAATTAGCGAGCATCTGCCCACGATCTATAGTTGCCTAATTGTTATTTTTTACTGGGAAGTGTTTCATAGCTATTTTTTATTTCCTTTTCATGTGATTTAGGTTACCACGGCCTTTACTGTGAGGAGGAATATAATGAATGCCTCTCTGCACCCTGCCAGAACGGAGCCACCTGCAGAGACCTCATCAACAGCTACGAGTGTGTGTGCCTTGCTGAATATGAAGGTAGGCTGGGGTTTGCAATTGTTCTCTGCATTTTTTATGGTAGGTTCTGTTACAAACAGAGAGGCACCATATCCTCCACTGAGCAGAAATATATCCCTCCTGTAAAATTAGCAGGGACAAACTTCAGTATTGATCCTGGTCCTGTAATCTTTATTCAAATGAATAGTTCAGATTTAGCTCCTCTGTGAGGAATGCATGTTGTTGTCTGGGCACAAATGGATTCTCTCTGTTCTTCTCAGGTGTAGTTTCTTCTGCTGTTTTTAGGATATGTTAGAAAGTGATGCGTTTTTAAAAGAAAACATAGCTGTTCAATAGAGTTTTTCATCGGTTGTTGTTGGAGCCTTTACATGGAGAGCTTTCAAATTATTTTTTATTAATTTTCTCCAGTGAAGTGAGCTAAAAACATAATAATAAAAGATTAGTATTTGAAATAGATTAGCACAAAGGAGTAGAAATAAAAGCTTTATCTTGATTGTTCATTTAGAAGCCGGTAAAGCCCAGAGAGAGTAGTAAGTCTGTGACTGCTTTTCCACGTTAACTGCAGCTATTCTGAGATCTGTGTTCAAATGGAATCCATCTTTGGCATTTCTCAAGTAATTTATAAAATAGATGAGAAGAGTGTTTGTTTGGCTATACAAAATCCTTTCTCTCACAGTAGAATTCCGCTGTAAACAAATTTACACGTATCAGTGGTCTGTCACAAGTCCTTCTGGGGAGGGCTAAAATGATACTTTTGTAGTGTATTCTGTGTTGAATCGTGCTGTGAGAACATTCTGAATGTCATTTTATATGCTATTAGGATTAAAAATAAATAAATAAATATTTTAAACAGAATTACTATGTTTTAAGGAACATTGCTCCAGCATTTTCTCATTAAGCATATCAATCCTTATCTGTGCTGATAAGTAATGCTCACTTAACAGCTGCTTGAGGCTAAATATGTATTTCACACTGGCGATTGCACCGCTCTTTGACAGTAGATACAGAATTCTTCATTGTAGAGGCCTGGTGAGGAAAGGACCCTCAGCTTTTCATGACAGTTTAAGCAGCACTTAACCATAATGTTCACCCTAATGTTCATCTTCTCCTCGGTCCTGTTGGTGCAGCAGGAAGCACTGTGTGCACAGCACAGTGTGCTGGAAATGACAGCAGGGCACTGGGCCTGGAAGCAGCTTTTGCTGATTGCTGAGCTCCCATCATTCCAGTACCTGAGGTGCTCAGTGGCACCAGTGAATAGACCCGAGGTACCCAGCTCAGGATATGGTGTGGCCATCAGAGGCCTCAGTCTTGGCACCAGCACCCCAGACCTGCCCATCTGCAGTGCCCCTTCTGCCTCCACACCCCCTGGCTGGCAGACAGACAAGCTCTCAGGGCTGGGCAGGGCTGGAGCTTGTGCCAGCAGCTCCCCGTGGGCTGCTGCCTCTGCTGGTCCTCACCTGCAGGATGCTGAATGAGAGTGCTCTGCCTTTTTGCTGCTAACACTGCAAATGTCAGCAAAATTATTTTGGCAGGTCCGTAGTGAGTATGTGTGTGTATATGTGTGTGTGTGTATACATACAAAATATATATAAAAATAAGTTTTATCTGAACAGTAGACCTCAAGAAAATGATGCATGTAGCAGTAGCATTAGTCTCTCTCCCCATCCCTAGGTGGGAATATGCTGTGTTACATGTTCTGTATGCCAGGTACAGCTTGCACTGTCTTCTGCAGGGCAAATCTGCTGGATTAACAAGGCCTACACCAGGCATGAAAGATTGAAGGTAGTGGCATGAAGTAGAGGCATCCAATTATGTATTTTTAACTATACATTTGAATAGATTTTTAAAATTACTTTCGTAATACTCTTCATTTTCCAGCAACAGGTAATGAGAGGCATCAGAATGTTTATGTATATTATTAAATAATTTATTACATAAAATTCTTAGTCAAGACAATTATTGTTTACATGTTACTGAAGAATTTTGGATAACTGATCAGTTTATGCTTCATTATATGGTTTATCATAGACATCCAATAGTTCTTCTAAGCAGAAATTGCCCTGCCTCTCCTAGCCCATGGCCTGTGGGAAGAGCACAGAGGAGCCATGCGTGTAAAAGGTTTAGCCACCATAAAACACGTGGCTTTAGTGTTGTGACATCATTAGCAATAAAGGTTTGGAGTCTGCACACTCATCCAGGTGAAGCCAAGTCATCACATGTACTGATTCCATGCTGCCAGTATCAGTCATGTCAATGGCAATTACTGATTTTTCCTTTTACAGGAAGGCACTGTGAACTATACAAAGATCCTTGTGTTAACATCAACTGCCAGAACGGTGGCACTTGTGACAGTGAAGGTCTCAATGCTACATGTATTTGTGCACCTGGATATGCAGGCAAGTGATTTGTGTGTTACACAAAATGTCTGGCTGTCATTGTTCACTGTGTCTAGAGGAAGACAAATACCAAGTAAGACTGTGTCTCTTCAAGAAAGGAATTAATTTGGACTTCACTGAATTGTGATCAGTCTAGTGAGAATGAAAAATTTTTGATA
Source organism: Pachycephala philippinensis (assembly GCA_013397055.1). Taxonomy (NCBI): domain Eukaryota; kingdom Metazoa; phylum Chordata; class Aves; order Passeriformes; genus Pachycephala; species Pachycephala philippinensis. The sequence continues at coordinate 494,672 of VWZT01006311.1, forward strand.
TTACTTACATCTGCTTTGAACATTGTAGCAAAAAAAGCCTGTTACTAAAGAGACTTCACTGAGCTAACAGCTATTTAGCATGGCTTGTGACCTTACTACTTGAGACTAGATTGCATTTTAAAAATAGCATTTTGAAGATTTCCAGGTAACCCAGTATACTAATTGGACATTGTTGAAACTGGAAAATGTTTTAACAGGGACCTTAGTTACTGTGTGCTCAAGAAACAGCTTATTCCATTATCTTAATACGCAATTCCTAAAAGCCCTGAAGTACTTGTTAAGAATCAATTTACACTTTCAGAGACTGGTGAGAAATCCATTTAATACTTTGGCCTCGTACTTAGACTGATGTGATTGGTGTAATCCAAATGTCTGATGTCAAGATAATTTACAACCTGATGTTCTGTTAGTCATGTAAGGTAGTATCCAATGTGAGAGTAATAGCTAAACCCATCCATAGCTAGTTTATAGATCAAATTGTACTTTTTGATCTGTGCTAATTAAAGGGCATTCTTTGGAAAAGAATTAGCTTTCCATTGTTCAATGTCAGTTCCTCAGGCACCGATTATCTACATTATTGTATAGCATATCAGAATATCCATGATCATCTGTTACAGCACATTTTCTTGGGATGGAAATTATATTTAGAGAAATGAGACAGAGTCTGGGTGAGGTTAGTCAAGTCCCTTAGTCCTCAGGCTTTGTTTTCACCTGGTTGAATGAGGATAATACTTCCTTCTTGGAATACTTCTGATGTTCTGAGAATAAAGATGTATTGCACTATAAGGTGTTTTGCAGCAAGAGAGAAGTTAAATGACTGAGAATGTACTTGCTATGTCAGGCACTTGCCATACATAACTTTGTTTTTGGTTTGTTTTCTTTTTTTTTTCTCTATGTAAGGTGAAGAATGTGAAATTGATGTAAATGACTGTGACAGCAACCCATGTCACCATGCTGGGACTTGCATAGATCAGCCTGGTGGTTACACCTGCCATTGTCCTCATGGATGGGTCGGTGCAAACTGTGAAATACGTAAGTTTTGTAGTTCTCTAAACGTTTCTAAAAATGATAAGTTACATTAAAGAAATTTCAATTTATCTCTAAATACCTATCTGCACATACTCTGAATCAGATGTAAATTACTAAAATCATGTTAAATTTATTTTATTTTTGGCCATAGCATTTCAAAAGTGGTTGTGAAAGTTAAAAACTTCTGTTTCTGGGCACCCTACTTTGAGATGTGTTGGACTAGATTGCCAGGGATTCTGTCTCAGAGCTGGGCACTCAGTTTGCCTTTTAATTGTGCTCATGCTTCAGAGCCTCCCTGTACACTTAGGGTCAAGTGTATTCCATAGCACTGTAAGCACAGTCCTAACAGGCTTGTTCTGACTTCTGAGCACCTGCAGCAAAACAACCTGGAACTTGCTTACCTAAGGAATCTGGTTCTGTGTAATTGTGCTGGGACTTGTGTGCGCATGCATTTACCAGCTTCTTCAGGAATAACTTTTCCAGCCGTAGGCTAATTTCCACCAAATTTTTTAGAAAGAAGAACGCCTCCAAGACAAAAATATTTCCAAAGCATTTAGTAAGATTGAAGAGAGGTTCCACTGGTTGGAAGGAAGTTTCAGTGTGATCTTGTTTCTTAGTTTAGAGAGAAGCTTCAGTGTAAGGGCATCCTTGTGGCATAATGGAGAGTCCAGGAGAGGCAGAAAGTATGAAGCCCAACTGTAGAAGAGTTAAAATGGAAATTAGGCTTCTTTAGTTCTGCTGTTCACAGACCTGCTTTGTATTTCCCTGATGTTTTGTTCTTGAGCTAGAGATGTTGTCTTTGCTAGGGAATTCAGCTGTGTACTTAACTGCTTGAATGCTCAGGTACTGTGATCATAGATCCCTCCAAGTCATTATACAGGTACACAGGTTTGTTAGCATAGTTAAGGTTGCAGGGATAGGTGATAGATTATTAAAACAAACACAAAGGCTGGATTCAAAAATGTTTTCTATATCTCATTTACATAAGGAGCATGTGAACCTTATATTTTTTACTCTCTTTTACTTAAACTTTAAACATATTCACCATTTTTTAAAATGGATTCTACTCCTGATGTTCTTGATGTTAGTCCTTACTTTAACCCAGTACATTCAGTTTCAGTGCTTTCTGGTGTAAGCAAAGACTGCAGAAGACCATTTCCAGCTAGCCCAGAGATGGCGACAGCCTTGCCTTTTCTGTTGTCTCTGTGAATGGCACACACACTTCCCTGGGTGGTGCAGAGCCAGCAGACATTGGGAGCACAGCACTGTGTGCTGTCTGTGTGCCATATTGCTGATGCTAAAATATGCTCAGATGAGTTTTTCCTGACAAGGCTGATGTTGGTGACACCTGCAACATGCATGTCCAAGTTGATCAGCAAGGCAGTGTAATCCTGCCTGCCTTTGCTATTAAGTAGTTGGCTGACAGATGAGTTTAGTTCTTGGAGAAAGCAATAATCATACTGGAAATGCACTTCCTGGAGTCCCTTGATGAAGTAACAATTACATTTCCGTTATGTTCTGGAATGCCAAAGGGATACAAAGGCTCACATGCTTTCTGAGCCTGCAGATGTGCTATAGGAATTCAGTGGTGCATGCTTTGGAGGGCTCTGGCTGTCATGCTCTAGTCACTCACAGTTTGGCTGTTTGCACCACAGACACACAGTGAAATGCATGTAAACATATGGGAAAATGAGAGAAGCAGAAAAGAGGGTGGAAGGAGCCTCTTCTACTGTCCAGCTACTCAATTATTTCTTCTTTCCCCTATTAGGGGGGATGCAAGTTCTTTTACCTTGTGACTGCTATGACAGAAAGCAGGAACTTACCTGAGTGTTAACTGGCATTAATAACACTGCAAGGCTGATTCTCAACCAGAAATATTCAACCTTGCCTTGTTCATGGCAGTTGTTTTCAACTGAAGAGGTTGAAATTACTGAGTTTTTTATCCAACACATGACAATAGCTAAAAGAGTGCATGCATGTAATAATAACAATAGTAGAGGAGATAAAAAAATGCAGTGTAAAAAATTCTGGTTTGGATTGGTCTTGAATGAAAACAGGAAATAAAATCTCTTACAGCCACAAAAAATACATTTTAAAGAACAAACATGTTTAAAATTTGAGGGTCACCAGTCTTTTTTTCAATAAGCTTCACTTCAGCAAATGTCTGATGTCCCCTTTCTATTCAAGTCACTTTGCCACAGCATCAAAGTAAAAGTGTGTGTTGTATGGGACACCATGCTACCCCAAAACAGATAACCATGGACATGTAGCCTCTCTAACCAATGCAGTGCCTTATGTGCAAAGCTGTGGGAGCTTTTGTAAAGAACTTGGGGTTTAACATGTCTATAAAGGATTACACAAACAGAGAGGAATTGAATTTTGAAATCGCTTTGCGGAAGGAATTTTGATCTGCAGATTTTTCTTCTACAGATCTACGTAGCCATGTGAAGATCTTTGTACTCACTGTCTTCCCCTGAGCTGTGAATTGAAAAACTGATGGGAACTTAGTTCTAACCATATCTAGAAAGGCCAAATCCAGCTCTTTTAGAAACAGGTGCAGCACTTCCGATCTCACTGGAGTTGAGACAATGGTGCAGTGGATTTCTTCGAGCTCTAAAGTTTGAATCTATTAGTAAATCTGCTTCTGTTCATCTTTCCAGTTCTCCTTGTCATATTTATTATATTCTTTCAGCGGTTTGTACATAATGATTAATAATGTGATGGAAATTAAATTAAAACACTGCATACTGACTTTGTATTGGACCATCCCTCTGAATGCTAGAAAAAGACACAAAACCAGGCTTCTCAAGAAGCTGGTGTTTGGGAGTCATTTGACTAAATAGATCACATTTTATCCTTTGTGATTTTCTGTTACTGGCCATGAAGGAGGCTATTGGTACTTAATTTTTTTTGTAGATCCACCCTATTTATAGTTCCTCATTTTTTCACCAGCTGGTTTAGCTGCTTGAAGTCACTACCTTAACAGGATTTCAGGGTTATCTTCTTGTCAGACTGTTCTTTTTAATTTTCAAGTGCTGTATATACAACAAAGTAGACAAGATGTACATTGCCTGGATGAATTGTGATATTTATTTTATCATCTTATGGTCCTTACCAGTATTAGCAATTCCAATTAAATAGGATTAAATTGGTCTTAATTATAAAGAGGATATTCTTCCTTTCAAAATGAAATGCATTTGCCTAAAAAGTTAATGGAGCATTCACTGTAAAAATGCTTACAAATGTCTCATATGAATTCTCTAATGCCTGCTGGTTATTTGTTAATATCACTACCTTTGCCACTTCTGTAATTATTAATGTAGTTACGGAGGTATGCCAAACCATGTGGTTACTTGAAAACTGACATTATGAAGAATTTCTAGTACAGACCGTGGTGTGCACTGAAATCTTACTCTTAATTAGTTTTATGAACATTAATATAACAGCTGAAAATACTGTGATTTTGAGCTGTTATATGCTATTTCTAATCTTTGGAGTATAAGCTGTTAATCTTTGTGTTTGGATACGGTGAGGAAAAAAGGAAGAAATTTTTCTCATCTTTGTCATCCAGAGATGGAAGACATGGAATCTAAATCAGAACTGTCTTGCCATGTATCTGAACACATTAGATCTGGATTCAGCCTAGTCTGACAGCCTGACAGAAACCACTGCGTGTGACAAATGTGCTGCAGAACAAAAATAGCAGCCCATCCCAAACTGCACAGAGCACAGCTGTATTCCCTCCTTCGTATCCTGACCGGGCAAACTGCAGTAACAGCACTTTAGAAACATGAAATCACAGAATGATTCAGGCTGATCAAAACTTTACTGACCTCTGAAGAAGATAAGAGAAACAAGCAGCCAGTCCTTAAACTCAGCTCACATTTATGGACAAAGTCGGAGCACCCTGAGCAGAGAGGTGGTCTGGGACAACCTTCACTGTTGTGACAAAGAGCAGCCATTTCTCCAAGCTCTGCCCAGCTGAATCCCACATGTTACAGCTTCAGGCTTTCTCACCACCTCCCTCGAAAATGGATTTCTTGTATTTCCTGTCCTTGTACATGCCCTGTATTTCTGCCATAGATGGAGATTTTTTTCTACAGATGCCACTAAACTGGAGATTTCAACTCAGGTGCTTGAATTATCTGCCATCATCAGCATCCTTGAGAGATGGCTTCTTAGAATATCTTAACCTCCCAAAGCATATGCTTGGTAGCCCTGTTGCCAGACTGTTTGTGATTGAGTAAAGGGAGTTTCTAAATCAGTGCAAAGCAGAAGTACATTTGAAAAAGGAACAGGCACCTACTAGAAATAACTTTTGCAGAGTGTTACATTTCTGTAGTCAGTATGATTCAAGTCTGTTCCTGTTTTGAAATAATATATGAGACCATAGGCTTCAAAGACTGCCAAAAAGGAACCCTGGAGGGAAGTACAGGTTAATTAGAAATATTCTAATCCATGCTAGAGAGAAACATATCTGAGGACATAGGCAATTGATAGAAAATCTGTTTGGCATAGATAGACTATGGTTTGGGGATCAAGAATATTTATACAGAAGATCTAGAGTACATAAATACAAGAAGCCTCTTCCAGACTGGCTTTAAGGTCTGCTTTGAGAATCTCAGGGAAATTATGCTTGGGAAAAGACTCGGGTGGGCTCACTACTGTAGGACCTTATGAGGTGTCCTTTTTGTCCTTGAAATGCTGAAGACTCTGCAGTCTGGGGGAGGTAGGCATAAGAATGTCTGTGTTTCAAATTAAAAACCAAGTATGTTTAATACATGTTAAATAACACATTTTAGTGGAAGGCTTCACTATTAGAACAAACTGTACAGAGGACTGGTGGGTTACTAGAAGCTTTTGCATAAAGCCTGCCTTCTTTTAGAGAGCCTATAGTATAAAATAACATAATGCAAGAATAACTTGATGATTTTCTGTTACTCGGGTTATACAGGAGATCAAACTAGATAGGTGTTCCCATATGACCTTAAAAATCAACAGAAAAAAATGGGTGAAGGTTCAACATAGTTCTGTTCAAAGTTGTGGCACGTTAGGCATGGCGGTGTATTGGTAACAGAGCCTGGGAAGGTTCAAATTACCTATCTCCATAGCTTCAAAAGTCAGAAATACTGAAAATTAATATCACAAATTAGTTCTATTCAGCAGGATGGATATAAATTATTAATTAATGATAACCTTCCATTTCTTCTTGGCAGATCTGCAGTGGAAGTCTGGGCATATGGCAGAGAGTCTAACAAATATGCCTCGTCACTCCCTCTACATCATCATCGGGGCCCTGTGCGTGGCCTTTGTCCTGATGCTGATCATCCTCATCGTGGGCATCTGCCGCATTAGCCGCATCGAGTACCAGGGCTCTTCCAGGCCAGCCTACGAAGAGTTCTACAACTGTAGGAGCATTGACAGTGAATTCAGCAGTGCAATCGCCTCCATCCGACACGCCAGGTTTGTGCTGGGGATGGGGATCTCCTTGGAGTCTGTTCTGATGTGGAATTCCAGTCCATGCACAGTGCACACCTAACTGCTGTTGGCAGAGTGAATGGGCTGCTTTGCTGGGAAAACACGGGATCACCAGCACTGCTCACTGTCCTCATCTGAAGTGTGATAACACAGCAAAACTCTTTGAAACAGAGGGAGTCATTCTGACTTTATTTGGTGTAACTGGTGAAGTGGGACAGATGCAGAGTTCTTAGCCTGTCAGATCTTCTGTTTGGGATGTAAAGATTCTTTAACTGCTACACACAAGTAATATGATCAGATAGCAAAGGCACATTGATTTTTGTGACTAATTTACCGGATTATTCAGTTAGAATCTCTTCACATCACTCATTTTTGTGCTCCAATTTGCCTTTCTTACTTGCTTTCCTAGACACAGTAATTTCTTTACTTTGAAATTTAATAGAGCACTTGCAGGGCATTGAGTGTCAGAATAATAGAAGAGTGGAAGTGGAAGGGATTTGAGAGCTCAAGTGTAAGCCATGGCACTGATATAGCATTAAATATACCTAAATATACTAAATATACCTAAATATATCTAGTGACAAATGACATACTTTTGTGAGCTGTTAGACCTTCTCCTCATCCCAAGATCCTCTGTGTCATTTTGTTTCCTAGCCAGTATGGTTTCTTCTGTGTTTGACATCTCTCTTAATAGGGTAGAACTTTCATTTTTAGTGTTTCTTCTTCCCATTTCTTCAATTTGTCAAGATCACTTCAAATTCCAACAGAGTGTTCATGTGTGTTACCATTAAAATGCTCTTAAAACAACTGAGGGAGACAAGTTCCTGTGCACTGACATGGAGAAATGTGTGCATATTGGTTGGTCATTGCTGGTAATTCATTTTCTGAATGCTCCAGTTCTGTTTCAGTGAAAATGAAATAGGTTAAATTGTACCACTGCTGAAGTCATCAAAATTATCTGAAATGGGTGAGGCGTTCCCACAGGCTCAGTTAATCACATCACAGCTTGGGCAGTAGCTCTTCAAAGCGTTCCAACTTCAAAAAAGTTCTTAGACTGGGATAGATTAATGATGATTTTTCAAATCCATATTATGTAGTTAGGAATTACATTCTTGTCCATTAAGGGTTTCCCTATCTTGGAAAAGATATTTCTACTTAATTCAAATGAAAATAAATGTTTTCATTCCAAATAATTTTCGGTGCCTCCCAGAATATGATGCCTTATAAAAATCCAAGATAGAGCTGCCAAGTCAGGTAATTCATGGAGGTTTATTGTGGAGATTGTTGTGTGTATTTTGGGTTCAGAAAGATACAAACCATTATTTTGGTCATTTCAATCCAGGAAAAGTAGCACAACTTTCATAGTTATTTTTGCGTAAATTCTTAAACCTACGTATATAAAGGCCTGAATTTTTAGAATTGCTGTATCTAAGAAATCTACTTTCAAATAACAGAAAGTACAGCATTTTCTGAAAGTAATTCCCTTTCACAGTTAGATACCAAAACCTACTAGCAATTTTGGAAAATGGAGGCCTAGGGAAACATTAGTAGATTATTTTCTTTAAAGGTAAGGTTTCTGCTGGTAAAGCCAGCAGGTGTCCAGGGGATGTGGATGCCTGTTGCCTGTTCAGTAAATTATTTTAAAATTACTTGCTCATGTTTCTCAGCATTTTTCATTTCTAGGTAATTTCTTTTCTAATTTGGTCTTTACTAATCAAGGTACTTCCTGTGAGACAAAACCAATGTGCTTGAGAATCATTACTAGTAAATATCTACTTCTAGTGAATGTTCCTAGGATTAGCAGATCAGAACTAGGTAGTTTTCTGAGCAGGTGAAGCACAGCTCTCTTTAGCATTCATTATGCAGACAGCAAAGAAATATTCCTTTTATGTTAAAGTTTATACATTTTAAAGTTGGAAGAGAACAGTGTAATAAAATAGTTGACCACGGGCTATGGCAGCCGTAAGACGTCATTGAAATGGAACCAAGATCTGTTATTGAAACAGAATCATTGACTTTAGAAAAGTGTTCACACTGAGTTCCTGAATGATCTGGTTACAGCCTGTACTGCAGTTAGTTCTGTGTGTGCCCAGGTATCAGTGGCCTTCATGCACTACTTACAGCATAGGTCATTTAATTGTTATTTTCACATGCCGACCTGTCCTGTCTCTGTGTCAGTTGAAGAGTCTGGTTCATCAGACTCTGATGAAGTTATCCTGTCACAGCAGGGTCAGCTTGTCTCCACTGCACATTCTCCCCATTCCTGTGCTGGAGCTGGCTCTGTGGGACTGCAATATCCTAAGCTTTTCAATGTCTGAATCAGGTGGGCATCAGCACATGCTCATTTCTTACCATTTCCTGGCATAGGTTTCAGTCAGCTGCCTCTTTTAAAAGTGTGATCACATGCACATGTGCCTCTGGTCTCTGCATCACTGGCCAATCGCTTAATAGACATCCTCTGCCAGGGTTAATTTTCTGGGAGCTCTAGGATTATAGCTCAGTTATTCTAAGCAAGGCATAATACCACTTGCACACCTGACCTTTTCTCTGAATAATGCAGAGGAAATAAATCTTCTCATTCTCCTCCTGTGAAAGCCAAAAGAATCCCTTCCTCCTCTCAAGATGCTTTATCCTTTTTTTAAACTTCTGGTCTCTCCTTTTTATTTCTGTTGTTTAAACTTTATTTGTGGACTCCTTTGCCGGTTGCTGGTTTTGAACAGAGTAGCAACATGTGATTTCTTTCTTCTCTTTCTGGGGAAACTCTGAACTCCAGCCAGTCCACAGAAGTTGGAAGATACCATTTACTCAGGGTTCAGCTGTCCAATGTTCTCAAAGGTCTTCTCCTTGAGCGGAGTTGTTGAGGTTAATAACTCTCTATAGTTAGCCATCTCTTGAAATGTTGTTCTAAGGAAGTGGAAGAGCAGGACCATTCCAAATATGAAGATGGTTTGCAGTGTCTGTCACACACACACACGGAGCTGCCTTTGCCAAGAATTCGTACAATGAATGTGTACTGTCCTCAGAATGGTCACGGAACCCTCAGTTTCTCTCAAGCTACACAGGTCTCTCTTGTTCAATGTTTTTCATTGCAAAATATATTTTCAGATTCTTATTTCATGTACTTTACTTTGTGATGATCCCTATGCCCCTGGTAAGTATGTCTGATGTACACGTTGGAACAACACCATCATCACACGTGAATGGATGTGTCAAAGATAAATGTAGAGCCTGAAGAACTTCCCCAGTGCTACTGCTACACTGTTTACCAACCCAAGCACATAATTGTTCACAGTATGGCATTGAAGCTAATGTTAAAATGATTATCCATCATGTCCCTCCAGCCTTTTTCCACACTCAGTGCTTCCCAGGATTGAGATTTCCCCACACAGTGTATACTCTTTGTTAGATGAATAATAATATTGTGTTTGGTTGCCCTGGAAAAAATCTTTATTCACTTGTTTGTCTGTGCTTTTGTTGTAAGCAGGCAGTTAAGTGATCCAGCACAGTCTGCAGCAGGGACCTGCATCTTTTCACTATTGATTAGCCCTTGAATCATTGCCTCTTGCAGATTGTATTGATAATTGCTTTGTGTCATCAATTAGATAGCACAGCACTGTTGTGCAGTCCTCCCAGATACACACCCACTGAACAGAGCTCACGTTTGACACTTCTGTCTTTAACATCAACCTCTGAGGTTGGTGATAATTCCCTTTGTTTGCTGTTACGAGCAGGGACTGACTCTGAACCACCTGATCAAAGCAACATGGTCAAGCAGCTCTGTGGCTCAACCAGACCATAAACGACTTGCCCATGTGCTGTGCTCTTTTCTTAGCCTTTTCTAATTAGGGGCACATGTTAGCCCTGACCTACATGAGAAAATAGATTTTTTCCTGCTTCACTGTGTGCAACAATGTGCTCCCCACTGTCAGAAAGGGCAGATAGACTTTGACTTAAATCTCTGGAGAATGTTCACCATCGTTTGTATCTCTGCAAAGCTCTATCTCCTTTAAACCCTTGAGAGTGATGGTGAGAAAGGGTGATTCAGGATTCAGTTCTGCCTCTGGTTTAGTAAAATGCCATAACTTGACTCCTTCATTCAGTTATTGAAATTTTATCTCATTTGTAGAAAATAGGTTTATCCATCGTGATGGTGATGAGCAAATGTGACCTGTCTGTATTTATTCAAATAATCTATAGAAGAGGGCAGACATTCATGCATGGGAATGAATCTAGTGTGGCCTTATTGACAGCCAAAGTACTTTGAAAAATGAAATTTTCACCATATGTATCATAATGCTTTCAGCCATTTCAGTTTTGTCAGCAATTCTAGATCACTGAAAACAGGCAAGAATGAAATTGGAAGTCATGAAGCTGCATAAAAGTCTTGGAAGAAAATCAAGTTAATTTTGGTTTGGGCTAAATATTGTCCTCAAAATCTGAATTTTCTGAATTTCACTTTCCAGTGTGCATGACGTGAATTAATATAGACTTAATATAGTACATAAGTGCATAAAAATCCTTAGTGTGGATGACTACGTAAATAATTCTGTTCCTATGTTTCCTGTACTGTTTTCTCTGCATCAGGTCAATAAGAAAAAATACTTGACCATTTTTTGCCTCATTTTCCTGTGATTTCTTTTGTTATATAGAGTTTATCTAAGCCCTCTGACTTTGTTTCTGATCACAGGCCGTAACTCACTGTGTTGTTGCTATGAACTCATTCATATTTCTGTTTGTCACCAAAAGTTTTCTTTTATTTCCAGGTTTGGCAAGAAATCCCGACCTGCAATGTACGATGCAACCCCCATTGCTTATGAAGATTACAGCCCAGATGACAAACCTTTGGTTACACTGATTAAGACAAAAGATTTGTAATCTAGTGTATCTTTTTTGGATTATTTTTCAAAAGGATGGGCTACTAACCTAATTTAAATATTTTTAAGAAGAAAGCATAAGTAATTTAAACCATTAGATGCTTCAGAATTTTCTGTAGAATATTTAAGAACCAGTTTTCTGCAGCTTTTAGTTTGGAAAAATATTTTAAAACAGAATTTGTGAACTTCATGATTTACATTTTAATGTACCTTGAGCTCTATAAACTATAAGCTTATGATAGTGTATGCTTTTTTCTTGGTAGACACTATTACTAAACCCAGATGAATTTCTTGTGGTTGTTACAGAACAGAAAACAATAATTAATGAGGAGTTCTTTATGACATGTCAGTGCCAGCTTTCTCAGTAGAGGTAGGAAAAATGTGAAGCATAATATGATATATAATATATCCATTAATTAAAAAAGTCTAAAATGTTTGTGTTGTGAAAAAGAAACTAGTAAAAATTATTATTCCTAATCTGAATGAATTAGCTTTTGCCTTATTCCATGCATGGATAGATAACCTATTTCTCCATTATTTCCTGAAAGTTGCTAAAACATACTCTTGAGTTGATGTTTGACATTTTTGTAATAGTTATTCAGGCTAGGCCTTGTATAATAATTAAAGTGCCTCTTGAGGCAAAGTAAGGGCATGATCCTTTAAACATTGAAATCAATGAGAGAACTTCCATTGACTTCACTGGGTATGGGATTGGATCCTACAATTGGACTGAATCTATATTTTTCTTTAAAGGTTAAAGTTTTTTATATTGTGAGTAAACTAAGCATATGGTTTGAGTTGTTTGTTTCCTAAAGGTTGTTGATGTACAGTATTGTTTCATGAAATATTGTGTATTTCTCATAGTGCTTCTTATTTAGGATCAGTATGGGGTTTTTGTGGCTGTATTTGATCGCTTATGGGCGTCTTAAATTCTTGCTTATTTCAGAAAATACCGAATAAACGTTAACCAGTGAAGATTGCAGCTGTTCCTTTGTTTTTCTTCATTTCAAACTGAAGTATTGTCTATAAATTTGAAAGGACATGAGCATATGATGCACTATAAATAATGCCAAAAGATGATACTCCAGATGTTAATCTGAAAAGGGAAAAATGGTTTGTATTATCAAGGTAACCTCTCAAAAGTGAGACAAATGGAGCTGCAGGGTAAAGGCACAGTCCTGGATGGTGGATATGCAGGTTAGTAACACCATTCTGTATTTGAATTACAGAAATGCCAAATGCTCCTCAGAAATCCAGAATACCTTTCCTGACGTCCTGTATCTGCTACCATGGGCTTTCAGTGATGGTGGTCCAAGACAATAATTATTAAAAAGAGGACTGAGGAGCTCAGATCCAAGTTTAAACTAGATTCATTCTTCAGGCGTGGTTTTCTATGACAGAGGTTGTAAATTTGCATCTGGTGGCTGTCAGATGAGATTTTTTCATTGGTACAGTTTTTTGCTGTACCAATGTATTGAAACTTTTGTTTGCTGTGACTTGTAGGAATGTTTTGAGAACCCTTAAGAAAGAAAAGTCAAGAGCAAGCTATACCCTGTACCATTTTTGGTAACTTAAACAGAAAAGGGGCATTGTTGTTGTAATTGATTTGTTAATCAGAGGGGAAATACACATTCTTCAGAATTTTTGGCCTTTTCAGTCGGTAAAATATTGGCTTGCAAATCTATATAAAGTAGGGAAACAAGCAACTCTGTTGTTCTAGGGGACATACATATTCATGGTCCATATTTTACAACAGAGATGTTGCAATGAGCAGCAGCCTTTCTGCATACAAATCACACCTTGGTAGCGGTTCTTGACCAACCTATATTTCTCTCAATTGACTGACCTGAAAGATAAGTAATTTGTGAGGAGCTATTTTCCTGTCAGCTTGCAGCCTCTAGCTTCTGTAAATCATCCTGTGCATCCTGTGAATTGTATTCTGAAAATGACTTTGTCTCCTTCTAATTTATTTTATTGAACTCTGATGGCATGTTATGCATGCACTTGTGAGATATTTGGGAGGCACTGCACTGCCTGCTAGATGGAGCTGCCCTAAGACCTGGAGGGAACAAACTCATCTTGTGTTTGTATCCCAGCTCTGAATCTGCAAGAACGAGTTGGTTACTGTCTTTATACACCAGATCGTGTCCTGAGGACATACATGAGTGTGGACAAGGGACACTGGTTTTTTCATATCCTTTTCCCCAACTGTATGAGGGTTGTTCTGTACAGGGAGAAAATACAAATGTATAGCAAATACCACTTGCTGTTAATATACTACATGTTTTTGGGGTGTTTTTTTGGTCTTTTTTTTTCTGTAAATCATCCAGTTGCAGAAAGGGGTGATTGTATGTGGTCTTCCCCTAGCAATGGGCTAACAGCCTCCAGCTCCCCCTGGACAAGCTGGGGACAAGTCTCTGGGCTTGTCATCAACCTCCAGTACTTGTGCACTCTCCAAGTTTGGTTATTTTTTCATCCTCTTCCATCTGGAAATAGGAAAACGTACTCGAGTGTTTTTTCCCCAGAAGCATGCATATGTATTCTTACTTGTTTCTTAGGGTGGTGTGAAACTTGCCTTTACAGCTCAGAGTTGTGATACATGTGCTAACAGGAAAATGTCATCATTTACGTGGATTCTGGATAGAGTCAGTCCAAAATGATGAAGACAGTGACCCTATCCATGTGGTTGGACTAACTGCAGTATGGCACAGATACAAGGCCCGAGGGAACAGTTGAGCACAACAGCTAGAAAACACATGTTGACTAAAACCATACAAATTACACCCATTAAAACCTGCAGATGTAAACCTAGCTTTAGCTGAGAAAAATTAGACCATTGCCACAGCTTCATCCTCTCTTTGTGTCTTGTCTCTGGGAAGTGCTTTGGGAATCTGCATTCCTCCTGTGTGGGCTCCAGAGGTGACATCCTGCTGAACCCTCGGGTGAGAAGCCTCAGTCCCGCATCAGAGCCAGTGTTCAGTAACAGATCTTGCACCTGGAAGAAGCTGGCTGTCATGTCAATCCTTCCTAATTCCAACACACTTCATCTTCCAAAGACACAGTGAGAAATGAAGTTGTTGAGGGGTGCAGGTAGCTCGAGGAGGAGATGAGGTCTCCAGACCAGCCAGGCCTGCTGTGTCCCCAGCACACACTGACTGCAGGGGCTGTGCCATGGGGTGCTCTCTGGGGTGAGGGGCCCGGCCCTCCTGCAGCTGGGTGCAGACCATCCCTCCACCCTCGGGATCTGAGAGCCCCGCGGTGTCCCTGTGCCAGGCACGGTGAGCACACAGCAACAGCAGCCCTGCTGTGAGTGGCACTGGGGCACTGCCAGCCCCATCCCTCACCTGGGGGAGCAGGCAGAGGGTGAAAGGCCTGGAGATGTGGCCCTGACCTGGCTGAGCCTGCGGGAACTCTGTTTTCAGCTCTCTAATCCTATTCCTGTTGGTATATTAAACAATGGGCTCCTAGGGACCCTCGTGGCCAGGGCTGGGATGTGGGGAAGGCACGTGTGGTTGGTGAGAGGTTGCAAGGAGACCTGAGGCACCCCCTGCCCTGAATAACCCTGTGCATTGTCAGGCAGGGCTGGGTAACACCCTGTACCAAAGCCATCAACCTGATTTTGCTGCTCTCCCTCCACTGCAATTGTGGCCAAATGCTACACTGGTGTGAGGGGAATGAGAGCTGAAAAGAGACTTCAGCTCAGTGAAGTGCATCCTCAAATAGCGAAAGTCTCTATGTGGTTAATCCCTGTGAAAACAATGAGATTTTAAAAACTGTGTGTGATGTTTTGCGGGGAAGTGGCTTGGTGTCCCTGTGCATCTAAAAATATAAAAGATCTGACCATAGGAGTAACCATTGCTTGTTTTAGTGAAGTCTTGTGTCATGAAACTTCAGTCACAGAACTGATGTTTTCATCTTTTCTCAGCCTAATTTCTGGAAACAGCATGGCTTTTCTCCAGCAGGGCGTTGCTAAGAAGGGCCTGAGCAGTTATGACATTCTTGAAGATGTGTAGTTTCTTCTCTGATAGCAACAGACACCTGATGAGGAATAGACTCAACACCTCTGAATATTGTTCTCTGTGTGAAAGGCTGAGAGGAATCGAAGAGCCACTCCTCACTTGTGTTGTCAGAGGGAACTTCTTTTCCCCTTCATGTGGCTAAATCCTTCTGTGTCCAAAATTTCTCTGAGATTCCCTTCTCATATTGCACACAGCCACCCAGCTTTTGCAGAGTAGACAGGCACATTGCATCAGACAGATGCAAACCCAGCCCGTCCTCCCTTTGGGTGCCTCCAGCCTGGTTTCTGTGGGAGGTATTTGCTGTGTGATCAGCTTTGGGAACCTTTTTTTTTTTCACTACTGCCATGTTTTTGAGGTTCATGTGCTGCTCAGGACAGCTGGGCTGAAATTGCTGTTTGTATGGTACTCTGCTCTTGTGTTCCTGACCTCACAGGGGGTGCAGAAGTAAAGTCCTCCCATGGATCATGGAGGGCAGCTGAAAGCCAGATTAATTCAGAGAGGAGTTTAGTCTCTCATGCTATTTGCTGCTATGAATAGTTAAAAGAATGAGTGTATTATCAAGAGCTAATGAGTTCAGACATGTTCCTAACATAAAAAATGGGAGTCAGGGCAGTCCAGTGTGTGCTTAAACCTTCTCTTCAAACCTGCTGAGAGAGATGTGCACTGGCTTACAGCTTTCAGGCACCCTTTATTTTATAACAAAATATAAACAAAATTCTTGTTTAAAATATGTTTTCTCTCTCAGCATCCATTTCCCTTAGGACATGCTCTGCATAAGCAGGGGAGCAGTGCGAGAAGGGCAAGGCACAGAGCTGGTGCCAAATATGAGATATGGAGCTTATCTGCTCTATCTCCTCCCTGCAAGTTTGTCTTCTGTCCCTTGAGATTTTGGCTGAGCGTCTGCCAAAACACTGTAGTTGTGTGGGGTCAGGAGGGATGGCATAAGGCAAATTTGAGACACTTTTATGTCCATCTTAAACGTCTCATCAGGGAGATGAGAGCAGCCAGAGTCTGACGTCTGAGCAATCTGACGCAATACTGCTGCTACCTGAGAATGCTGGAGATTGTTACAAAGATGGGCAGAGTGTGATGTGCTCTCAGCTCCTCCTCAGTCTGATCTGCTGGTCACTGGAGACGTGTCCCTCAGAAATCCTCTTTGTACTTCTTGACTCTCTGCTGTTTGCACTAGAGCTGATCCCTCTGGTGCAGCTTCTGTGCTGCAGAATCCCCTCTGTAGGACCCAGCATCTGAATGCTTTATATCCTTTTCCCCCTCATATTTTGGAATGGCTCCAAATAGGTGAAGGTGATTCCTTCCAACAGGATGTGGGTCAACCAGTGAAAACTAACAAAACTTCAAAGCAGTTATGGCACATCCAGCTTCATCTGGGCTCAGCTGGCTTCTTTTCTTCTACAGTGCAAAATGGATAACAAATATGACCTCTCTGGAAAAGTCAGATTTCTTTGTTATTATGAATTCCAGTTTCAAATCCTCCTTTTAAGAAGTTTATGATAAGATGATTATTGTAAATAAGCTTCCCCTTTCGCAAAGAAGAAATCATCAAATAGGCTTTGTTTGGTGAGATCTTTGGCAAAGGAATGTAAATAAATAAGCTAACTGAATAAACTTCTTTATCTGATGTGCTGAGCAGAAAAGGCAGCAAAGTTAATCATTTAGGAAAATAAGCTGGTCTGCTGTGCTTTCTTCAATAACAGACCAGTCTAAGGGAAACAATCTGCTCTATCTCTGGTGACCCTGGACTTTTTGCTAGCATCCCACAGACCAGGAGAGATCCTGTTTATCACTCTGGCAGCAATGCTGTCTTGTAAAGGAGATGTCCTTCAGCCTAAATTTTTGATGTGTTTCTTTTCCTGTGGACTGTTCTACTTCCTGTCAGAGGTAGCTCCTTGCAACAGAACAGGGATCTCTTATGAAGTCAGCTGTGGCTTCTCTTCCATCTCCTGGGAGTAGAATCCACATGGACAATAATCTGAATCTGCAGCGTCCTTAACTTTGGACTCCATTCATGCTTCCAAATGAGAAAGTTTGCATGTGACTCTACATGGATCTCAGTCCAACACCACTCAAGGAAATGAGTGTGACTGTTCCAGTTTTCACCATGGTTTTTTATTGACTTCTGGATTTGAAGTAATCTGAAGTAAATCTGCCTGGAATCTGAGCCTATAAGCCAGATACAAGACGCACAAGGTAACAAAAATGCATGTAGCTTCTGTGGAGAAAGCAAACAGCCTAATGCAATTGAGGTTATTTTGGCATGTGGGAGCTGCATTAGTAATTAGTGTGTAAGCAGAATACTTTGTTCTCACCCCCATTCGTAATGGTGGGATATGTGATCACTGCTGGTGCAATTTGGTCTCCTAGAAGCTAATTTTCTATATTGTATCGGGACAGAGAGAGCACAAACAACAGGTTCCAGTTATAATTCTTTCTCCCCAAGAACAGAGAAATACATGGGTAGGTTACAGAGAGCAGAAAGCAGCATCAGCTGGCTGAGAAGGGTGTTTGTAGATCCCCGTGTATGGCACTGATATTTATTCTACAGATCAGTCTGTGCTTGTTTGATTTGCTATGTTGCATCTGTCACGTGAAGAAGGCAACCAACCAGTAAGTGTCACGATGCAGAATAATTTATTTCAAGGATTTTGTACCTAAAATGTGCTGTCCACAATGTCTTATTTGTGGTCTGTACATGACACCAGTTCCTCCTATTAATTTAATTTGAACATTTATTTCAGTTGTTTTGCCTTAGTATGGCATTTGCTAGAAAGGTCCATCAAAACAAAGCTGGCAGAATGTCAAGTAACTAAGGACAGATCTGCTTTCCCATGTGCCTGTTACGCCATTTCACTTCCATCTTGCCATGAATTTGGATTTGAGATTGTTCTACATATAAAAGATGATGACCAGTTATTTTTATCTCCAGTACTCATCACGTTGCTCCCCTCTCTTCCCGTGCCCTGTGTTGTCTGCGTGCGATAAGGACAAAGACAGGAGGAGATTTTCAGAGCGCTGAATTAGGTGTGGAGTTTATCAGTTTACCTCTGTCTTTCGTTAATTTCATTTCCATGGAGAGAATTTTTTACAATTCCGTGGTGATGCCTTAATCCCTGAGAGCTTTGAAGGGTTATTTTACTTTAATGCATGAGAGATTTAAAATAAGGTAGTAACCCAGCACTATTGACAGACTTGTCAGGTTTAAATCAAAATGTCTCATGGCTGTGATTTACTTAGTGATATATGTTGCTGAATTTTTGGAAGATTTCATTTGGAATACATTATTTAATGGTTTAGATTATTGAATAGTAAATATGGTGATGCTTTGATAACATTTTAGAGTTTCATGCAATGAACTACAAAATTTCTGTAAAAAGTGGTTAATACTATCTAATTTTCCCTCACTTTAGGTGACTGCTATCTGCAGAGAAAACCAAAATTCTCAACAAAACTACTACCCTTCCCAGGCATTAGGGCTGGCACTATCAATGTTTTTCCAATTGTTTTTTGAGAAGCTCTGATTTTGCATAAGCAATAAAGTCATCTTCTCTTTCCCCATAAGGCAGTACCTCTCAAGAACGGCAGAATTTGTGGACAGAGAAATATCAGACTTCAAAATAACAGTTAAATATGCTCTTCATTCAAAAGCAGCTCAGCCTTGAGATTTCTGAGAATTCATCGTGTCTCTCTTTTTTGTTTATGTGTTGTCTCTGACTTACATCCCTCTTCCTCAAACTCGAGTGTCAAGGGTGATTTATGAGTGCAATTTTCTGTGTAATATCATGAAGCAGTAGTTGGCAAATCCCTTTCCTCAGCAAGCGGATGTATTCTTCTTTGTTAGACACCAAAGAGGCACACAACCCTTTAATTTCTTTAAAAAGACAATTCTTTTTGAAAGGACAAACACAAATCCCACCTCATAATAGTTCATCTTAATGAAAGACTTTGGAGGTTTGTTAACTTTCTGTTACGTATTTTTGCCTCTTCTAGGGTTGAAGTATTTTTACATTTACAGAGCTCTTTGAGTTGCAAGACTTGGTAAAAATCTTGTGTGACATGTTGATGGCATCAGCCTCATACTTTCAGTGAGGACTCCACATTCACTCTGGTGCCCAAAAACTTAGAAAGGACTCAAGTCCACTAAATTATTGTACACAAGAGGGTGATTCTTGTGCTTTTCTGGATGATTTGTAAAT
Source organism: Pachycephala philippinensis (assembly GCA_013397055.1). Classification (NCBI taxonomy): domain Eukaryota; kingdom Metazoa; phylum Chordata; class Aves; order Passeriformes; genus Pachycephala; species Pachycephala philippinensis. The sequence goes on from VWZT01006311.1 coordinate 514,283, forward strand.
CTCTATTTACATCCTTTATGGGTATTTGCCAGAAAATCAGTTCACATCCACCCAGCAACACATGTTAAAATTCTTCCCAATAACGAGTGCAGTGCCCAGGTTAGGGACAAAGAGGGCAGCCCTTCCCAGCTTACCTGTCTGCCTTTTCTTAGTTGGGACTGTGGTGAATTGAAGTATGGTTTCATCCTTGAACTCTGCTCTGTTTCCTGTCTCTCACATTTTATAGTCTGTGACCACTGCAGAACAGGGAATGTGTGTCCCTTGTCCTACAGTGGTCTTGGGTTTCTGCACCTTTATGTGCTTGGCCATACTCAGCCATCAGGGTTTTACTCGTGCCAGTCATTGGCTGTGGGGGACAGTGAGTGCATTAAACAAAGGACACCAGTGCTGTTGCACACTCTGTCATGAACATCTCGGCAGTGTAATTTGAAAATGACCTGGGTTTAGCTCTTAACCAATGTTTGTGTGCACAGTTGTTTCCAGGAGATTTTGGATTGTTGCAGCAGTGCTCTATGTTCCCTTGCACAAGTGGGGGAAGGAGAAACATTTCCTGCATTGCCACATGGCTGACCAGTCTCCCTAAGCCTATGAATAACTGCTGGGGACGTGTCACGGAAATAGGAAGTGTGGCTTCTAGTAACTTCCTATTTTAATGGATAAAAGTGGGTAGCTGGAATGGTGAAATCTAGATGACAGATTGCCAAATCTTCTTTTTGCTATAATGGTGCTCTGCAAACAAAAGTTTTGATTTGAGACTGTCAAAAGTCTCTTTTCTTGGTAAATTTTCTTATTCTGAGGAATATCCAGTGCATATGAAATTGCCCACAGTATTATTTATCGTTTATCATTCTTCATTCATTTTTATAATTTCATTCTCTTCAGTGCTCACTCTAAAAACAGCTTATCTGTATAGACATGATTCTTCTCTCACTTATGTTGTTAAAAATCAGAAGTAATTTGAATTAAATTCACTGAATCACAATTGTGCAACTCAGGAAAATGTCATGATCAGGAGCTATGCAGATGCCATGGATTCCTCTTAGTGTAAAACTGGTGTAAGGGTCATCAGGATCTCTGTACAGATTTGTGGAGGTACATATTTCTTTTTGTCACAGAAAAATAAGTATTTAAAAATAATTAGGGGTAATTAACAAATAAAGACAATACAGTCAAAGGTGCACAAGGCTGACAGGGGTCTTAACAGGTCTTGTTTCAAGTTTTTCTGGACTAGGAGAGAACAAATGTGTAAGCATCTGGCACATGTCAACCCAAAGATTTTCTGGCCTTCATTTTCTGCTGCTTGCAAGATTAATTGGTGCATTAAGAGCTGGACTTGAGCTTCTTTAGGTTTGTTAATGCAAGATTTGCTGTTGGAGGCTGCCTGGGAAATTTCACTGCTCCTGCAAGGAGGTGTCTGGCCAGCAGCTGTGTCAGTGGTGACACGGTGAGAGCATTCCCAGGGGACGTGATGAGCAATGCTCCTGTCCCAGTCCTTGTCCTTTCCGCTGCCCTGCATGTCATCACTGCCCTCACACCCTGTGTACTTTGCCTTCTGCAGGCTCTGAGCCTCAGAGGGTTTTTCCGCTTTTGCATCCTTGCTGCCTCTGTGCTCAGTCCCACCTCCTCTGTGGGGATCCCGCCCTTGGCCCCCTGTGCCCCGGCCTGCTCACCCTCACCGGGCACCGCAGCTGGACACTGGCGACTGCCAAAACTTCTCCCCGTGCCTGCCCTGCCTCTCCCCCATCCCCACGCCCGGGTGGCTGCAGTGTCTCGCCCGAGGGCCGGTGACAACACGCACCCCTCCTGCTCTCTCCTCCAGACGCTCTTCTCGCCGCCTGTGCGGCCCAGATTCCATGGCCTGAATTCCCCCAGCTGGCAGGAGGCCGCCAGGGCGCGGAGCCCAGAGGCCGCAGCCCCGCAGCACGGGCACCGCCAGCCCCCACAGCTTCGGCCCGGCTCCCCTGAGGCTGGCCGGGCACGGCGCTGCTGACCCGAGGGGCTCGGCATCGCCAAAGGATCCGCTCTCTGTTTGCCGGGAGACTGGCAGCCCTTCTGCCCTCGTTCACCCGGGCTCCTGCGGGGGCCGCCTGGCAGACGTGATGGGAATATTAAGAATAAAACTTGCTCGCCCTTTCAGTATCGTATATTTTGTGCTTCACAGAAGTGATGTGCCCTTTTAAATGTATGCAAGACCTTTGCAGCCGCCTTCCTTCTGCACGTGTTGACCTGCCACAGCTTTGGTGCTTTATTTTCACTGCTGCTGTGAGCAGGACTGGTACAGTGCCAACATGAAGGAAAAGTAAGACCAAATATCTGTCTTTCTAAAGATGAGACCTCTAGAGGTGAGAAGAAAAAAGGGATATCACATAAATATGGCCAAATAGGTCACTATCTATGCATTTCATGCTTTTATTTAGTCCAGCCACCTCCAAAATTGAACTTACTTTCAGAAGAGGAAGAGAAGTAGCTGTCCTGGTACTTGGGGAAGGTGGTGGGGTAGTTACAGCTGAAGAGGGAATCAGAAACACAACCTCTTCTGGCACCAGCACAGGTAATTACAGACACCTGGTCGCCATGGGAACCCCAGCAAGAGCTTCCCTAACAAATTGGAAATCAGGACCTCATTATCCCTGGCAAGCACAACCTGGATGGGTGGGAGAATACGGCATATCCAAACCTGAATTATCTCCCTTGACTGGGATAGTTACTGCTGCTTCAATTTCACAAATCATTAACACCACATTGCTCCAGGTTATGGCATCTCCTGATGCCATTTAAAAATACCTGTGAAGGGGATATGAGGCAGATGCATTGTGAGCAGAAGTGCCCTTGGCTGAACCACCTTTGGTGGAGCTGCACTCCTACGTCTGCATAATCATCTCAATGCACCTACACAATCAGAATGAAAATGATTACTTAAATAACATTAGGGATTATACTGTAAGCAGGGATGTAAATAAATTTCCCTTTCAAATTACCAAACCACAATACTGAAAGGGAATCAAGGGCCTTTGAAGATAACGTGGTCTGCATTTTGCCAGTATTTTAATGAAACATTCTTACTGTTGAATTGCTGCTAGTTTGAGTGACCATGCCTGAGGAGATCCCAGGTAAGGAATCAGAGCCAGAGCTTTAGATGCTGCTGTTCCCAGCAAAGGGGCTGTATCTGTCACTACGTGTACATTGAAGTTGCTTCTCAATTACCTCTGAACTCTGCAAATGACTGAGTCCCCTCAAAACCCAGGTTTCTGCTGTCAGTGTTTGCAAACTGCCGGTGCTCTGATGCTGTCCCTGGTTGCCCTTGCCTGCATCCCATGGCCAGCCGTAGTGCTGGAGCCCCAGCCTGACTGTGTCCTCCCCAAGTAATGCCCTCACTGCAGCTCCCCCATGCCCAGACACAAGCGTGCACCCTGCCACTGGAACTGGAAGTCTCTACCTTGGTGTTCCCTTTGCCATATTTATATGACATGAAGTTGAGTTCATGCCATCCCAGCCAGCTTTGTCATCTGCATGAGATTAAGTTCTACATAAAAATACATTTATTGTTACCTTGAATGTTAAAATGTAGTAGTTGTCAAAGAAAACAGTTTGGATTACTTGGATAGTGTATTTTGGGGTGCTTAGGCACTAAGCATTTTTTCAGAGAGGTATTGGAAAGCTCAGATGATGTGTCTGGTGTCCATCTATGCAGGGAAGCTGCATTTGCTTCAAGTGATTTGACAAAGTGTTTAAGAGTAACAAGTGTATTTAGATTTTGGAAGTATGCTATTAATTACAGCACTTTACAGAACATTAAGTTTGTTAATTAGGCAAACTTATTCTACAAAAGCAAATCCAAGGTAAACGGAATGAATAACATAAAAAAATAGATGTGTTTAATGACTTCTGTATGCTTTGTAAACTTGCGTAATCAAAAAGAGGATCTTGGAAACAGGACTTGTGAAGTCTGCAAAATATTTGAGGAAGCAGCATTTAAATAACTGAATGACTCTTCTAGTCATGTTTCAGTGAGAAATAATAGTGCTCCTAAAGCTAAATGGAACTTTTGAAGTCAAATAATTCAATGGGATCAGCAATTGGACAAGTTTAGTTAATTAAAAAGGCAATGCTATAGTTAAAAACCAAAAAGTTTATTTTTGTTTTCAAATGCAGACGGAGCTATGTTGCTATAAAGACCTTACATTAGGGGATGAGATGGTGCAAAAAGAAGACAAACTCAATAACTAGAAGCCATTAAAAGAGATAAAATATCCTGGAGGCACTGGAAACGCTTCAGATTTATTATGTGAATAGAAGTGAAATTGGTCCTATTGCATCCAATACTCCCTTTTGAAATGCAAGATCTCCCCTGGCCCCAGTATTTCTGTCCTGTGAGCACTGAAATGAAGGAGACTGAGAGAAGTGGGATCAACCTGTGTAATGTATTGCAGTCTTCGGAAAGAATTGTCTTAACTCATTCTGAGAAGAGAAACTCCACAATTTGGAACAGTAAAAGGAAAATTAATAGAAAAAAAACAACCCCTGTATCTTCTTACAGGCACATTCTGGAACACAGTACATCCTGGAAATAGGAATTCACACTATTTATTTAAGCAAAAGATCTCTGACTGGCTTGGAGCAGGACCTTACCTAATGTAGAACAGCTTAAATACCAAATAAAAAATGATGCTTGGATTAAAATATTAGAAAGTCTGGGTAGAAATGACCTCATCCTAGTGAGATTGTGACATGAACTCACCCAAGTTTAATGAATCATTTCCTGAGCTGGGCTCTGGTTGGTGCCTGACCACCTCAGCAGCACCTGGCCCAGCTGCAAACCGAGTTTCCTGCAGGGGTGTTGTGGGGCACGTCCAAAAGGGTGAAACAGCTGGATTTCCTGAGACAGCACATGGTGCTGAGCACACCTGGAGGCTAAACAAACATGAGCAGAAGGGCTCAGTATCTCTCTTGTCCCCACAGTGCCACTTGCTGCCTTGGTGCCTTTTGGGGCTTGGGGAGGATGCTGGTGGGACTCAGGGGCTTACACATTGCTTTCTAATCAACCAGTTGGATTCAAAAATTTGCAACTGAGCTGTTCCTCCCCATGTGTGAGCACATTCCTACCTTCCTCTCATACAACTAAAGCCTGAAGCCTGCAGCATTCATTTTCTCTTGTTTTCATATCCTTTTGGAAATTAAGTGATTCGTTTGTTCTCATAATGGGCCACCCATTTTGTAGCAAATGCAGATTTCTCTCCCCAATTGTTTTAGTTTGTGTAAAAGTCATGTAAACTAAGAGAGAAGCAGCCTCCAGCCCCGGGGTTGGTCTCCTCCTGCTAATTGCAGATCCTGAACTTCCTTTGTGTGCCCTGCTGCTGACAGCCTGGGTTCTGCCAGCTCCCAGCGGCTTCAGGAAATGATGGTGGATGGATTGACCCATATGGGAAGGATCGATGAAATTGCTCCAGAGTTCACTTGAGGAAGAGTGAGGCTTTTAGAAAACGCTCTTGTGCAGGAGTGCAGGCACCACTTGGAAGAAACAAGTGTGACAGGGCCATGGTGTCTGGAAAGAGCTCTGGTGGGCATCTTAGCCAAGAGCTGGTGCAGAATTAGTGCTTCCCTTCCTGGAGAGAGGTGGGTGATGCATCAGTAAATGGAGCTGCAACACTTGAATCGCTTTAATTAGGCCATCACTGCCCAGGGATGTACTGCTGGAGTATTTTCTGAAACAATCTAAAAGTTCACATGTATTGAGGCCTTGCTCTGATCACATCCACCCTCGCCTGGATCCTGCAATGTGTCTCAAGGTGTTGGTCCTCGAGACAGATTCTGTGGCAGAGCTGCTCTGCCAAAGGTCGTGGTTTGTCCACTGGTGCCTGTTTTTTTAGGAGATTCCCTGCAGTATTGCTTTTCCTTGCTATTTAAAACACTGACCCTGAAAGGATACCCTGTGTCCCTGGGGTCACACACCCACAATGCGATGGAGCCTGGCTTGCAGGTTGAGGGATGTGGTTGTCAATGCTTGGGAAAAGTATGACACGGGCTCCTCGGGATTTTTAACAAATCCTCCTGCATCCAAGCATCAGGCACTGCCCAGGCAGCTTCAGGTGAGCAGGGAGGGCCAGGGGCAGCTTTTGTGTCTGGAAAAAGAATTCCTTGGTGCAACTCTGGAACCTGTGGAGACTTTGCTTTTCTGTGGCATTTCTGGCCTCCACAGGGAAGAGCAGTGCCTGCAGACCTCTACACAGTGTGTGTCTGTCCTTGTGAGTGCCGGGGCACAGCTGGGATGCTGGGCACAGCTGGGATGCCCGACACTGTGAAACAGCTGAATGTGGCCTTGACGCTGGTTTGGTGCTGGCCCCTCGGGAGACCACCCTGGCATTGCCTGGGCAGAGGGGATCCTGCTCCCAGCTGGTGGTTCCCTGTGCGCCATGACCCTGCACTGCCAGCAGCAGCGGCCTTACAGAGCCATGACACGTCCTACGTGCTTGGCAGCAGCTTGAACGACCTGCAGAACAGGAGGAAAAAGTTTCAGCTGCGGTGAGGCAAGCGTCCCCTGGGGAAGGCTCCTCTGCGGGGGGGGCCACAAGCTCCCAGGCAGCGCACAGCCAGCGCCAGTGGGGAGGCTGCACCGCTGCCCGAGAGCGCCGTGCGGGGCCGGGACACGCCGCGCTGTGCCGGCAGCTGCGGGGAGGCGCTGTCCCGGTACCCGCAGGTGTCCAGGTGGGATGTTTGCCCTGCCCGGGGCATGGATGCCGTGCCCCGGGGATGGATGCCGTGCCCCGGGGATGGATTGCGTGCCCGGGGGATGGATGCCATGCCCGAGGATGGATGCCGTGCCCGCGACCGGCGCTGCCGGGCGGGTCCGCGCGTGGCCCCCACGCGTGGGCGGGGCGGGGCGGGGCGGGGCGGGGCGCGCGCCCGCAGAGAGCAGCGCGCG
>VWZT01006311.1:521246-637688 GCA_013397055.1 Pachycephala philippinensis
GGGTGGCAGCGGGACCGGCGGAGCATCTCCCCCGTACCGGGAGTTTGTGGCAACTTCTCCCCCCGCCGGCGCGGAGGGTGGGTGCGCGGGGACACGGGACACGCACGCACCGCGCACACACGGCGCGGGTGCCGCTGCCCAGCGGGGTTCGGTGCCGGCTGCGGGCGGCGGCGGGGCTCGGCGGGGGGCGCGCCGCTCAGGGGCTTCTCCGCCGCCCCCGCGGGGGAGGGGGACCCCCGGCCCGGCCCCGCCTGACCCGCGGCAGCGGGAGGGTCCCTCGGAGCGGCGCGCGGGGATGCGGAATCCCGTGGGAGTCCTTTGCCACCCCCACACCCTGAGGTCGGGATGTGCCAGGGTCACCGGGGTCCCCCCTTGCCGCACCCTCCGGCGCGCTCGGGTGTGCCGTGCCGGCTCTGCCGTTGTTCGTGTGGCTTGTGCGTGTTGCATAGTCCAGGGAAACCCGAGACAGGCAGAGAGCGAGATGAAATAAAACTCACTTTTTAGTTGCACTGCGTCGGTTTCGTGTAGTTTTCCAGAGCAAGTGTCTAATGAGAGAGAATTGGACATCTTAAATAAGAATCAATGGGCACAGCAGATGACAAGAAAAGGTTATTACTACTTTTGCAATTCAGATTGAGAATTTGCTTTGATACCATCAAGCAGAAAATTCAGCAGTTTGAGTGGAGTTGATAGTAGAGCCAAGCTGAGAGAGCCATGAGCTTTAATGTTCACCAGCCTGTAATGGGAATAATTCCTGGTCTGAAAAAGCTGTACTTTTCTCTACAATAAGAAGCTTGATTTTTAGTGGATAGGAATGACGTACCACATACATAGTTGATGGATTCCGGGATAAAACTATGTGAGCGTACTATTAGTTATTTCTTTCCCTGTGTTAGTCAGATACCTCTCTGCTGAACACAAGTGGCAGGATGCCCTGTGTGAAGGAGTTAATGGTCTTGGGTGCTGTGGAGGCAGGGGTGTTCCCTGGGGAGATGCTACTGCAGGGGTCACACCGCAGGTGAGGCTGTGCCCAGCGGGTGGTGACAAAGGAGAAGGTGAGGGAAGGGAAGGAGAAAGGGAAAGCCGAGGTTAGTAGTGTTGTGCTGGTCTGGATTGTACAGAATGGCTTTGTGTCCCCTTTGTGGAATTAGGGAGGTGTTAAAATAACAAGGTACTATTATGACAAATACCTGATACTGCCTACAAGAGCATGCAGGGTTAAGAGAACCAAATGCTTATGTTTTGCAGAATAAGCTTGTGAGTGTAACCTTGTTCAGCCTTGCGTAGCTGTGTCCTGTGCACTGTTAGGGGTCTGGCCCCAGAGAGTGGGCGGGAATGGCCGTGTGCTGTGGGGAAGCAGGGCTGCCTGGAGGGGGATGATCACTGGGCGTCTCACTTACCTGTTGTAGCAGAACCCGAGCCTGTAGCGAGGGGAGTCTGTTCTTGATGGGGAGCCACAAGCACCAAAGTTCTCAGCAGTGGCCACTAACTTTGTGCAAACCTACTGTTGGTTGCCTCTGGCAGGAGTTTCCAGGCATCCTGAGCCGATCCAAATGCTGAGTGCACTGTAAATGCACTTCTTGCCCACAGGAGTTTCTGGGGAAGTACATGAATTGCTGTAGGTGCTCTAAAAAGTAAAGAAATCAGGGGGATCCAAAACTGCAGAAGTGAATGATGCTTTGGACTTGTGCCAGCTCCTGAAATGGGGAGAAAGAAAAAGTCTTGGAAAAGTCACAAGAAGCCCATAATAGTTCTGTGTTCACAGAAGGGGTTAAATAACAATATTGTGGACAAAATGAGTGCAGTGAGGGGAAGGATGCTGGGGTAGCTAGGATGAGATCCTGTAACTGAAAGCTTAATCCTAATCCATATACATATGAGCTAGAGTTACATGGGCAATAGACTATCCAATATCCCCAACCCCTCTGAAATTCTTTTCTTCAAAAAACCCTTAAAGCCTGGTCCTTTCAAGTAGTCTGATCTCCCCTTGACATGTTGTGAATCACCAGCCTGTCCAGAACTGCTGGCAGCGCTGCCTGGCCTCCCGAGGAGAGCTTGTGCAAGGTATAAATGCATCTTTTTTCCCTTCTTCCTCCCCCTCAACATCCTAATTTAGTTTCAGGTGTCCCATGTTGCTCTCTTTGTCCCAGGTTCCCTCTCTCCTGGCACATAGCTGCTGTGAAACAAATGTTGGTGCAATGGGGGTGTTGAAGGGGGGCCCTCTGCTTGTCCCTGGCATCACAAGCTCTCTCCCTGGCTGACAAGCAAGTGTTGTGAGGGTGCTGGGTGTGGGATTTTGGTTGTAGCAGGGTGGTATGTGGTCACTGGGTAGAACAGATGACGTCTTATGGTCTCTATTAATGTATTGTGGGATTACAGGTTATGCCAAGTCACTACTGCAGGATATTTGGGGGATGTATAACAGCAGATGCAGCCCTGTCTTTTACATCAGGCTGATGCATGGGTGCAGAGAGTGTGGAGCTGGCCCAGCTTTCTTGACGTTCTAATGTGTGCACGGTATGTGGCTTAGTTTTGACCCAGATGTATCTTGTGTCAGTACCCAGCTGTGGTGAAGTGCAGGTCTGTTGTTAGTCCATGGTGTAGCTCTGTACTAAGTAAAACGGCAAAGAAAATATTTTCATCTCTCAGAATATTTCTTTTGGACTGGTTCAGTAAGGGAAAGTATGAACTGCCTTTGGAAGTGGATGCTTGTTGGTACGGGTCAGTCCTGCCCTCAGTGCTAAGGCAAGTTGTGTATGTTTAACTTAAATGGCAGCGACCATTGCGGTGTGAGGGCTTCTGTCACGTTCTGACAAAGTGTGCCGTGATCCTCTGTTTCTCACGGGCCTCCTTTCCCAGTCCCACACAATGGATGACAAGACTGCACATTCCTGGTCTGTTGCTGTTCTTGCAAAATCTGCTTCTGTTCCAAATGTGCTCAGTCCTGTAAAGTTTCATAGTTTGTGCTGAAGTTTTTGGCATTGACGGGATGGGTACAATTCCAGTAGTGAGGTCAGCAGCAAAGCTCACGCATACGCAATAGGAATGAAGTGTCATCAGCAGCTGTGTTACAGAACGCAGTGAACTGGGGCATGAGCTGGACTTGTCCCCGCTGCTGTTGTGGCCACTTGCTGCTGAAAGCTTCATCTGCTGCTCAAATGTGTCCCCCTTCCCAGAGCCTTGGTTTCTGGCTTTGCTGGAATAAGCTGTGATCGCTTGTTTTTTGATTGGGGTTTTTTTTTTTTTTTTGTTTTGTTTTTCTTTTTCTGAAATTCTTTTGGCTAAATTTCTCCCCCCAAACTGTTCTCTGCTTCTCTCTGATGGAAGCTTTTCCTGTTATGCTGCTCTTTAATGAAGAAGCCTCTCTGTTTCTGGAAGATACGTAGAATTGAATTAAACGGATTAGAAGAATAAGCTAGAAAAATATAGATAATTAAGGTTTCTTCTTGGAAATATAATACAGTGAAGCCTGCTTTTTCTTTTGCTGTTCCTTTCCATTCAATTTTTATCATTATTTCACCTATAGCAACATTGAAGTTTTGTCTGTTTTCTCCAGAGTTAGTGGGACAGGCAGTTACTTGCGAAATCATACCGCTGGGATGTTGCAGGAATATACCACAGGGATCAGTGAGTCTCTGATGTGGTAAGAAGATCATGATTTTGCAGGTAATACAGGATTAGCATTAGTCACACTTAATGTGAGAGAGATGATCTGGGACTGTGTCTGTATGGGAGACTTTTTCGCTTCTAATTCCTGTGGCGGCATTTCTGGCTTGTGTTCAGTAAAGTGCAGGTGAGCATATCGAACATGTGTGTACCTCCCAGTCATCTCTGGAGCAGCAACCAAGGTTGCTTCAGGTATTTAAAGGTCGTTCTCCCTGCTGGGAGTGAGGAGACTCCAGTCTGGAGCTCACTGTACCTGCCTGGTGTGGTTTTCATTGCCGTGTTTGCAGCAGACCTTATCAATGGTTATAAGCAGTGTGCACTGATTTGTAGCTTGATGTTTGTGGCAGTGGCACTTGTTGAAATGATGCCGAAAATATTGCAAAATCTTTCACTAAAACTATTTCCAAATGTACCCTTTGTGCCTGGTTCAGCAGCCCTTGGCAGCACAGCTGGGATGTTAGAGCTGATGGTCTCAGTGATGCTCCTGTGAGGACTCTGAAGTGGTGTCTGAAAACGAGCAAGGTATTCTCACAGTTTTGTGTGCCTGCCTGAGAGGTGGTTGCTATTTGCTTTGTAACCTAAATTTTCCTGGAAGCTAGATGCCAGACATTGTTTCTAGATAATAAATCCCAGTGGGTACATAGTTTCCGAGGTCATGCTGTTTGTAAGCCCTGTTTATAAGTTTCCCTGCTTCTCTTGACACATGTGGGTAATAGGGACCACCATGTTCAAACAGATTTTCCCTGGAGCAGGGGTGCAGCAGTGCTGGTGCTGCCCAGCCCTGTGCTGTGTTGCCAGGTGTCCCTGAGCTGAGCTGTGCTCATGAGCCCTCTTTTTGGAGAAGGTCTCACTCTGCTTCTGTGGGTGGTACAGGGGGTGGGCTCACATGAGTGGAGGTCAGGCAGAGGGGAACAGACAGGGGTGCCGTGTCATGGAGCTTTGGGCTGGACACTGCTTGCCTTCATATGGGTGTGCAGATAGCCAAGTGTTCACAATAGGACTTCAGTGACTCTCTGTCTGCTCATCTGGAAATGCAATATTCTTATTGAAACCCACAGTTTGGGGCCATTTTTGGGCAGGGATTTAATAATGGATGGCTGCAGTATATTCTCGTATCGTTAGAATTTATTTCTTTCATAAAGTAGAGTTCCACATCTCTCCTAATGTGCTGTGAAATGCTGTGCTGGAGAGCTGTGGGTGGCCAAGATGAGATGAAGTGAAGCGGGTGATGAAGGGCAGGAAGCTTCAAGTCCTTTACTGGGGCAAGTTTGATTTCCTGAGCCCCAGGGCTTTATTCTGCCATCATGTAACTTGTGCAGTCCTTGGAAGTCCACAAGAAATAAGATTGTGTAAGGTTGCTTTACCACAGCCTTTGAGTTGCTGGTGTAATGTACCTCCACATCATTAAGATACAGCAGTAAAACAACAATGGAGCTGTGAATGGAAGTGAAAAAGGGAAAGCAGCAGTACTGGGGTGTTGGTACTCACCTTCGGGCTGGGCTGTGAGCACTGTTTTCCAAGGCTTCCTAAACACATTGCTTGTTTTACAGGAGTTTGTTAATGTACCTGTAACCTTGCATCTTCAATCTACTTTTATACTTTTAAATTTTGTGATCACAAACTCTGTTGCTAAATTCATATATATTACGTGCATCCACTACCACCAGTATATACATCAAATGCCTTTCCCATATCAGGAGCATTGGAAAGATCTTTCTCTTAAGAAAAGTCAGCTCTGGGTAGACTTACACATGTGATGGCTTCAAGGTGATCACGGCCACTGTGGTTTGGTGACAAATGTTTGCACATGTTCAGATGTAATGTGGTTTTAGGTGCTATTGGTGCTTTCAAAATGAGCTTCTAATCCTTTTCAGTGTTCAGATGCATATGTGTGTTAAAAAATGCAGCACACAGTCAGTTGAAACAATAGTTTTCCAATTTTTAAAAGCATATGGAAAACCTTTCTAAACCAAACACAAGCGAGTTGTAAGCACACAACAGCTGTCTAGGCAGAAACTTCTGCAAGACATGTACAGCAGGACTGATCCTACTACTGAACTCTGGTTTCATTAAATTTATGTCAGAAGGAAAAAGTGAAAAGTATTTGAAATTTAAGCCTGAGTCATGTGGCTGCAAATGTCTGAAGTCTTACAGCCCGGTGTTTTGGCACTATACAGCTTTGGGATATCTTTCAAGGCATCAGAATTTTTGCACTAGTTTGCTGCTATGACTTTACAGCAGTCAGGAATCTCTAAAAAAAAGCCCTGTGATTCCAGCAGGCTCATCTGGCACCACTTAGCTCAGGCAGTTCCTTTTTTTCTACATTATTTATTCTTTGTAGAAAATGAATGGCTCTGGAAAAATGTTAATTTTGGGAAGCATTCTATGACCAAAAGAAAACCAAAATCAGTGAGCGCCTTGTGGAAAGCCCCCTGGGAAATGATCTTCAGGGTTCATTTATAGTGTACTACTAGTTTCTGTTTATGAAACTGCCAGCGTGTTTGATGACCAAGAAAAAGAATTTAGCAGTGATTTCCTTGAAGAAAGGCAAACTAAAGCATTCAGTCTAAGTAGTTCGAAATTTTAAGTGCCTGTTTCAGATTTTTTGTGTCCCTGGTGTCACCCAGCAGGACAGTCAGCTGTGGTGTGCACAGATGTTACCATTGCCTTCCAAGCATGGCTGTGTGCTCAGCAGACATGCCTTGGGTTGGTGCTGAGGTGTTGGGCTAAGTGTCCTCCCGCTTACAAGATTACTGTGGTTTTGATGTGGCTCTGGGCAGGCAAGAGGAGAGTCTGGTTACCCAGAGACAGGTAAATGTGTAGCTGAAAAGTCCCTTTAAACAATGTTTAGTATTTACAACTTTTTCCCCCCTCTGCAGTGCTTTCATGTATAGTAATTGCACTTATTTGCACTTCAAATAATAGCTGGAAAAGTTACAGGTGACAGTGTTAAGTCTTCTGAGCTGTTTCTGAATAAGCGCATCAGAACCCTTTGACCAAAGTTGTTAATTGCGGGCGATTATACCAGTATCCTGAGAAGATCTAACATAACGTTTCATGGTTTGTTTTTCCTGCTGAAATACTGAAAATATGGAGCGGCAAATATATATCTTTGCAAACATTCTGAAGGAAAAATAAAAAGTTGTGAATTGCCAGTATTTAATATTCTTTTAATGATGTTGCATCAACACAATTATTCATAGCCTCAGAATGGCTAAGTTGATCTCGTTGCATTGACACCTTGGCAGTTCGGTGACGGCTTCTGGAGTGTTTGTCTTTGAAAAACCTCCATACGTGTTTTCATTGGGACCATTTAAATAAATGTCCCTTTCACAGTTTAATGGCTAGCTTTGCTTCCAGGCAATGTGAGCAGGAACATTTCTAACTTGGGTTGCTGCTGGTGAGTTTTACTGACGGAACTATGCTCTGAGCACAGTGCTGCTGGGTTTCGGATAGCACTGGGGCAGTCGGAGTCCTTGCACCATCACTCTGTGGCCTGGGGTCTGTGTTATGCCAGACAATTTTCAAATGTCTCCTCACATGAACACATTATCTGCAGATTTATTTGATGGGAACTGCCAAGAACACTGAGAGCAGATAGAAATGTAATTAAGTGTCCTGAAGCTCAGATTTGTGGCCACCTCTTTCTTCCCATGCCAAGCTCCCTCTGGGTTTGAGAGATGGTTATTCCATATGTCTCATATGAAGCTTTCAGAATGACCCTGGAGTAAGTTTACAAGTCTTCAGCTGGCTGTATTCAGCTCTCTTTAGGGCCAGTCTTTTCCAGAGAGCGTTTTACCTGGTGGACTGTGCGCTTGTGAAAACTCACCCACTCAGTGAGTGTCTGGAGAGGAGAACTGATGTTCAGTCTGGTCCCACTGGTGAAGTAACTGCTCTGAATATCTTGCACTGGGGTCTGATCCAAACTTCACTGGGGTCAGAACCAACCTTGAGCCTGGTGACTGCAGAGCAGGGCAGGAAACAGCATCCATCAACTTGGACTGCTACAGGAGATCCAGAGGGTTTGTATAGTCTCATTTAAAATGAACAATTCTCTCTGCTATGGAGCTTCCTGAGTAATTCTGGCAGGAAGGCAGGATAAGAGGAGTTTGGGGTCTGTGAGGGGCCAAGGGCAAGGGACCTCCATGGTGATGGTGGCAGCATCAAATACATAATTTGAACCTGCAAGTTTCTAGCTCTCCTTTCCCTCCCTGAGCCTGGGTGTTGAGGGACAGGAAGGAGGGTTGGATCCAAAATTCCTTCTCTGAATGGCTGCAGGGAGAGGCTCTTCCGAGTGAGTCTCAGCTGCTCTGAGGCTTTCCTGTAGCTGGGGACCAGCCTTCCTGCTGTCAGGATTAATCTGTGCTTTCTGTACTGATCACAGTGACACTGACCTGAAAACAGCAGTTTCTTGGGGAGAGAAATCACCCGCCCCTCTTCCCTGTCACTCTGCTTAAGAAACACAGGCAAACCAAATTTCTGTTACTATTCATCAAAACTGTCCCATCCAAATTAGTATGCTGAACTTGGTTTCTAGTATCATGTTAAGGAATTTTGTCCTTGGTTTTCTAGTATTCCCTTCTGCTGGGCAGAGGAGCACTATGAATTGTGTTGTGGTGTGCTGGTTGTTCTGGCTTTGGCTCTGAGCTGGAGACTGAAAAGACAAGCAGCAAAATTGTTAGAAAAAAAATACATCAGACTTCAGAAACAGGGTTTTAATCCTTTTTCCCTTCATTTGAGGCTATTTATTTAACAGAACCTTTTGCCCAATTTTAGCTTTTCCATATGGAATTTATTATGTTTTTTCTAGTTTTTGACCAGAAAAGTACCTTTTGGAACTTAAGCAAACACCAGTTGGCAGCTCTCTGAGCTGCCTGGTTTTCAGGGCATAGTGTGGACCTCTGTCCCAGCTCGCTGCACAGTGTGTCAGCAGAAGAGAGCAGTGAATTTTTTTTCATCTTTCAGAAAACTGTCAGCTTAAGCATTTTTCTTTTTTCCCTAGTCCATGGGAATTTTCTGTGCCTGACTATAAATTCGAATCAGAAAATGTAGAAGCTTGAATCCTGTCCCAGTGCTTTTAAGAAGGAGCCTGTACAGCGTGGATCTGTACAGGCTTCAGTTTTCACAGCTGTGCTCTGTTGTTTGGATTAGAATTAGAAGGAAGGATATTTTGAAAATTTTATGTCGGCCCTCTTGATAGTGTGGCTGAAAGGGCCTATTGAGCTTGGTACTGTGTGTTTGAGAAAATCCTGATAGTAAAGACAGCTTTGGTGCCTCCTGCTAAAATGAGCTGCTGGAGGGATGTGCAGTGCTGCTAAAGACTGCGAGGTGTTTGTTTTCTCTGGTAGGTAACAAAGAGAAAACCCATCAGTGATTGCTGAGACACCCAAAGCTCTGAGATCCTGCAGCCAAGGACAAGGCATAGGGGCTGGCCAGGCCTTGAGCTGGGTTCAGGTTCATCCTTCCTGAGCTGGGCTGCCCTGGGAACTGTGGATCTGTGGCCCTGGCTCCCCTCAGGCTGTGCTCTGCTACCATCAGCAACACTGCCTGTTGGGATACATGGTTGGGATGATGGGGGAAGTGGAACCCTCTCTGTCCCATTCTTGTTGATGGAGCATCAATGCAGAAGTCTGCAGAAGGGATGTTACTTTCTATGAGATTGGACAGGTCACTTTGATAAACGAGTGTTAAATCACTCCGATTTAGGCATGCAGCCTTATCTCGGTGCGTAGGGATAGGCCTTTGAATCCGTTAACTTTTGTCTTGGCATTTGAGATGGCAATGTAACTATTCCGTGGTTTATAAGGAATGTTAGGAAGCATTTGTTTGTGATTGACTTTCATTTTGAACTGGTGTTTAGAGGTGCTTTTTTTGTTAAAGAGCCTGAAGCTTGGTGCTGGGACATGTAACATTTTCAAAGGGCAGTGTTTTAATCTTGTACCTCTAAAATACAGAGTTGCTATGGAAGGATGAGTTGAACAATTTGAAAGGTTACAGAAGAACAGATAGGTTCTGCTGTTGCCTTTTCCCACAGATGGGTATTGCAATAGTCAGTTCTTGTAGCTTTTGAGGTCATGTGTGACTCCTTGCACCTGCCCTTCACAGTCCTGCAGCTTCTGCCTTAGGAACAGGACACACAGTTCCCAAGACTTAACCCGCAGTGAAGACTTGGGATTTTCTTTTCCTCAACGACCATTGTGCACGGAGTCCAGATCACTTCCTTGGGGGTGTCCAGTGGGAAGTGGGGCTGCCTGGTGTAGGAAACAGCCCTGTCAGAAATACCAGGCTTGCTGCAGGGTCTGCAAAGGCACAGGGCAGCCTGTCTGGGCATTATGGCCAGCCTGAAACCCATCTCTAAATGAATAAGATGACTGCCTTTCGTAATCAAGGGTAGTGAAAAGCCCTGGCACTTCAAGACAGTGAAAACTATTCACTTATTCTAGTTATAAATTCTAGTTTGTCAGTGCTTAATAATTCCTTTCCTGGAGCCATTCTCCCCCATCCTTCTCACGTTTAAAATGCTGACAAGTTTCAGGCTGCAGAAGTGGTGGAGCTCATCTCCCCTAAGGAAAAGTCACATTTGAAGAGACGCTGAGCTGCAAGTGTGAGCTGAAATGAGTCATGGACAGATCTTCACCTGGAAAGAGATATTCAGAGCTGCAGCTTAGAGTTTGCACCCCTGTGGCTGGACAAGCTTCACAGGTTTTCTGAGCCTGGGACTGTGCTCCATCAGGGCAGAACAGGGTCCAGCTGTGTGGGGCAGTGAGGTCTGTATAGATTAAAGTATCTAAATGTGTTTTTCAGAAAGACAGAATCTAAAGAGGCTTTGGATGAAGTTAAGTGCTTTATAGTGGTGTAGAGCTTCTGGGAGTAGGAGGAGCAGGTCATCAGCTGGGGACCTGAGAGGTCCATGAGCAGCCTGGCATGGCCCAGGAGCCATGTCTGCAGAAATCTTGCACTGAAATAGCTCACTTCTGGTTGGTTTAAATTACTTTCAGAGGGTATTTATATTGTTTTTTTCAAGTTGAGTTTTTTATTTCTCTGTATCAGAATATATTCATGTTGCTTTTATGATATTAGAAAAATAGCCAGCCACAGTGGGCAACACTGACCAGGGAAATGCCCATACCTTGTTTAAGGTTACTGCACTGGTTCTGGAAGTAACAGCCTGACCTTTCATTCCTCTGTTATGCTCTGAGGGTGTTCTTACATGGATGTGGAGCTTCCCAAGATAAACAGAGTGAATGTGGTTTGGCATTTAAATCACTAATGTTGTATCAAGCTAGAGAGTTTCAGAAGCCATTAATGTCTGCAAGAGATGTTATTTTGTTCACTTGGGGATAAATTTTGCCCTTGTCTATATGTGGGTTTTGTTTTTGGTCCAAATTCAGATTTTGAAAGTGTTGGTGTAAATCTAAGTGCCGATTCTAATGCCAGTGGAGTTACCCTATGTTTCTTTTATTATGATTGAGAAGAAACTTCATCTGTTTATAAAAGTCCAAATTTTACTTGAATTTTTCTTTTTTTTTTTAAGAGTAGCTATATGAGACAAGACTTAACGTCTAAGAGAGCTGAATTAAATGATTCTGTATGACTCTTTTTGGAAAGCGTGTGCTATTGAGGTCATGCTGGACCAGGCCCTAATGCTGTTTGGATAAGGGGCTGCTCTGTATCCGCCAGAGGAACGTCTGTCACGCAGCGAGCGTGCCGCCTGCTCACTTTGGGCTGGGGGAAATCGCCTTACAGAACACTTATGGGGGTGTTAATGAGCCTCACGGTCACCCAGTTCCTCCCATCTGGGGGGGGAAAAGGGAGCGTGGGTCCCTCACAGGAGGCTGGGAGCAGGGCTGTGGCAGCTGCCCGGCAGCAGGCTCAGAGCATCACCAGCCCTGGTGCTCTGTGGTGGCTGCAGCCCCTGCCCGGCACAGCCAGGAGACTGACACACCTCCAGAGCCTCAGGAAATATTTTCTGTTTGCAGCCAAGACCCGTATTTCTTATTTGTGGATCCAGTCTGTTTCTGAGATCTTTTCTTATTTTCACATTTTCTTGTGAAAACGTCATGTATTTGTTTTCTTCAAAGGGTGTAAAATGCCCACTTTGCTTTTTATTTTTTTTCATCATTTCTCGGTAACAAACAAATGTTTCTTATCCAGCAGCTGTCATTACAGAGCTGAAGTTAGAGAGCAGTCTGCCTCATCCTGGGAAAAAAAACATTGTTCCCAACATTTTCTTACTTTCAAATCCATACGTGTGCAATAGGAAAGTGCAGTCATATTCTTCCTCATTTCCCAAAAATCTGTCTGGCGATTTTTAATTTTTTTTTCTTAATTTTTAAGCACTTTTCTGGAAGGTTTTTAAATCTGGTCTCCACTGAGCCCTGTAATTTGGTATTTGCTTTAAAATGACCTAGTCCTTACACTGCCGTGCCAGTGCCATGTGCAACTTTCCATATTGGTTGTAAAGTAATGTTGTAAATTAGAGGAGTTCTAGATAAGAATGTTAGTCCCTGCTAACAATTGCAGTTGTGCTGCAGAGCCCTCAGTGCAGAGTGGTTTTGGCTGTGCAACAGTTTCCAGAAAAGTTAGTCTTTGTAGTATCCCAGTTAGTAGGTCTCATCAGGCAGCAGTAGTTTTATTTAAGACAGAGGTTTTTGAGCAGGTAAAGGCTCCCTTTGCAATGCCAGTGGGATGGACTGGCCTTGGAGGAAACAGGGCTGTTGGGAGCTCTCCAGGGGAATTGGGGACTATTTTGTAATAGGAACAAACTGACACAGCACAATTTGTCCATCTGTTGGAGATGGTGAGGGATGACTTTCAAGCATATCATCACCTGCTAAATGTAATCAGTTTTTCCACTGGGAAGGAGAGGATTGCAGTGCCAGCAATGCCAAGGTGACTGGATCCTGTGTGCTGCTGTACGGTGACATTCCCCTGGTGAACAGAGCTGCCTGCACCAGAGTCACCGCCCTTGCTTTGCCTGGGTGATTCACAATACTTGGCATTGGTGTTGCCCTCTTTGGCCCTTCTAATTCTTCCTGAGGATGGGTATGAACTGGAAACAGAGATGGTAAAGTCCAGATCTCCAGTGGAGCAGGGAGTTGAGGTGGCAGTGCACACCATTCTACAGAAATACGCTGTAATCTTGTCCTCTGTAAATTCTCGTATGCTGTAGTTTGTACAGGTCCAGCCTTGGAACAAGGCTTTGGAAAAGAGTCTGGAGGCAGGTGCCTGCCTGAGACTGCCATGGCACTCAGTGCCGGCCTTGATAGATCTGGCCAGGAGCTGATGGGCTCCACAGTGAGAGTTTGTGCTATTGGCTTGCTGCTGGGGCTGCTCGATGCCGTACTGCACACTGCCTACAGATCCAGGGTTTGCTTTAGGAAATAATTAATGCTGTTCTGCTTTGTATACCTGGAGGTCAAAAGGGAATGTGTTTTTTTTTAGCTAATCATCATCTCTTGCCAGCTAATTGTAAGTAAAATAAAAAGAGAAAGCATGGAGTCTAGCCAGTGCTTAGTAACATCTGAACCAACAAGTCTAACGTGGTGTTACTTTTCTGACTTGACTTTACTGAACTTCTGTGGGAGTTTGAAGTTTAACTTTCATCGTGTAATTGTTGTTCTTTATGGTTTCTTTTGATTTTTTTTGTTTGTTTTTCTTTTTCTGAAAACTAGTGGGTCCATATAAGGAATTACTTTGAACAGTGGGTGTGAGATGGCTAAAAAGAATAATGGTTGTTGCTACCAGTACCTACATTACAGATACTCCATGGAAGTTAACAGCAAAGGGTCTAATGGATAGGATGCTCTCTTACAGGGGTCATACTTACAAAGATCTGGAATACATATCTCCACTCCTGGGCGGTGTTTGCTGCTGGAGGGATGTGTCCTCATCTGGACCTGACCCAAGATCAGCAGGGCACTTTGGTTGTTGGGGAGGCTGCCCACTCCTGCTGTGCGAGTGAGCAGTTTCTTGATTTTCTCCCTTGACTGTTTTGCCCTCTCCTCCTAGAGCAGCCAGACCTTGGGTGCTGTGTGTCCATTTGCTGAGATGCTGTATGGACAAAGGCTGGGGCCTCGCCTGAGGAGCTGAAGAGTTACAAGGGGAGCAAGATGATTTCAGTTTCCAATGTCCATGATTCAATTAACATCTTCTTAACCCTGCATTAATGCCTAACAGCATGTGGTTACTAGTATAAATATTTATTCTTGGTATGTAGCTAGCAGATATGTGGTAGGATTAATGCTAAATTGTTAATACCCAATTTAAGTAAAATCAATTTGTCAGAATGATGCCTTTTGTGTTTTGTTGTTTTGTTTTGTTTTTTTTTTTTAATTTGCAAGAAAATTCACAAACAGGGTTCAGATGGCCAGAGCCTCTAGAATCTCATTATCTTAATTGAAAACTGTCACCCTTTGACGTTAATAAATGATTTAGCTAGTACCTGATTTAGTCAGTGGGGAGAAATGGAATTGACTTATAACCATCCTTCACTGCTAGATGCTAATGATAAACTACAGCCCACAGCTCTTAAGAATTAATAGCTCTTGGTTTAGAACAATATTTTTGTATACTGGAACATCTCAATTCCATTATATTTGGTAACATTTCATTCTGGAATACCTTCACTTACAAAAAACTGGTAGTTGCTCAAAGGACATCCTCTAATGTTTCTCTTCAGCTTTTTACACCCTGCAGATGTGTTGCCAGTGCTCTGCATCATCTTTAAAAAAACCCAAACTGTTTTGTTTCTATTGACCTTTCTTCAGTCACCAGAGGAAATAAGTTGTTTAGACAATATGTGGGGATTAGCTGTGTAATGAACTACCACAGTAAACAAGTAATTAATTCTCATCAAAACATATACTGTGCTCTGTGCCTGGGTTTTATGGTGTCTTCTGGAAAAGGAAATATTTTTCTGTCTAAAAAGCATTTCCTACCCAGTGACTAGCTGTAAAAGAAACAGCTTGAAAATGTTTCCTGGCTGGAGGAAAGGATCGGTCCATTCAGTTTGCCATTGTGGTTAACATCACTGTGTGTTTTCCTAGCACTTTTCCTCAGTTTTATGTACCTAGTGTTAATAAATATAGGTACAGAAATTACAGTCTGTCTGAGCCAACTGATTTGATCTTTTTGCTTGCTGATGCTGGGGTTTTGCAAAGGATAATCTGAGGATTCAGGCTTGGCTTTGCTCGTGTTTGAAATTACTGTTAAAATACTGACGACTTTGCTGCTGGATCAGGAGCCAGGGGATCATGCCTTTTTTTTCCTTTTTCTTTTCCAGGAACTAGATCAGTGGGCAAAATACGGCACTTGTGTACTGAAGGACACAAGTGGTTGGTCTCTGTGCCTACTGGAGCCCCATGAGTGGGGTGTGCTTTGTGCAATTGCAAGCTGGGGTTTAGCATGAGACGTGTTTCGGAGCACAGCCAGTGACAGATGGGTTTTGATGACCAGCTTTTGCCTTTAGAAACGAAAGTGTGGTGTTTATTTCGGCTTCTAAACCAGGTTAGTGAAGAGCTGTTAGCAGTACCAGGTGCTGTGCAGCTGTTCGTTTGCAGGGCTTAATGTTTTTTATGCTGGTACTGGTCAGCAAAGGAAAGTTGGGGTTGGAGATACCGGTATTTCCCAAAAATGGGCAGTCAGGGCTGGCAGACACTTATGTCTGCAGGATTTCTGCTCAGCCTCCCTGTTAATTCAGGTTTTTTTGCTGTTGGCTCCTGGCTTTGCCTGTTGCAGTTCTCCACGGGCCAGCACAAGGGCTTTTGACACTCCCTGGGCAGCATTTCCCTGGCATCACTCCCTCTCAGCAAGCTGCCCTGCAAGCTCTCGGAGCTACCTGTAACTCAGGAGGATGAAATTATTCCAGATCATGGGTAGCCTCTGAGTTTTCCAGTGCTGAGTTGTTTCCACTCCTGCTGTTTCCCAGCACCACTCAGCAAAGTCGTGTGGTGTGTGTTTCCCAAGCAGGGGCTTCCCGGGCTGCTCTGCAGCATGGACATTGCCTTGGGTGACTTGACACTGAGGTTTCAGTGTCATTTGGCTGTTGTGTCATACTGCAAATGACTGCTTAACTTGTCTGGTTTCCTTGCTGATTCCCAGCAGAGCTGTGCCTTCTTTCAACTCATGTATCACTTTAGTCTGACCTCCATAGTCTGGGATTTCTGTAGTGCCTCATTTACTATAGATGTGTGATCACATGTGATTTTCTGTCTTAAATTGTTGCTTTTTTAGAGTTAGGCTTTATCTGTTACTGTTGTGGGCAACATCTGAAGCTGCGATTGAGATGCTCAGAAAACCTGGAGGCAAATGAGAAGATTGCTAAATTTATTCATCCCTTGAACTCTTTCAGCTGTGATGGTTTCCATACTAACAGATATTTTACAACTTTAGGAGATCAGGGGTGAAAGCAAGAACTTTAGGGATGGTGAGCTCTGTGATACCAAAAGCCAGATTGGACAACCCCAGTGGTTTTTCGGTAGCTGTGTTCTCTGGCAAAAATAGATCTGAACTGTTTTCAAAGGCTGGGTACAGAGTGAGACCCATAAATAGATGCTGTAAACCTGCTCTCCTGACTTGCAGAACAACCCTCAGTAGTCAGACCTAAAGACCATGAGCCATTCGTGCTGTATATATCCACACATGAGTGTACTGCCATGAAATTATCACAGAACTGGAACTAAAGCAAGCTGAAATGGAAAACCCATGCCAATGGAAATAATGAAAGAGGAGTCATGCCCCTTAAAAATGCTGCAGTGTAATTGCTATGAAAATCTGCATGTATTTACAATAACAAAGGTCTCATTTCTGCAAAACTTTGCCATATGTGTATTTTTATGTACTGTGAGCAGCCCCCGGCGCCCACAGGCCTGTGCACTGTGAGTAAAGGACTGAGGCCTTGCTGAGTGTTCAGTGTTTCAATGCACATGTATCTTTTCCGGAATTGAAAACATCTTTTATTCCCCGGGCTGAGCTGGCAGCCGGCACAGAAGGCAGTCTGCTTTATGTTTATCAGTCCGGGAGAAGTCCAGCTCTTGTGAGCGTATTTCTCATCTGCCAAGAGCATCAATAGTAACTTAACTATCTTCCAGCCTCTCTTTTTTTTTTAATTAGTTAAATATGGCCATTCAGGGAGGCGTTTAATTCTTTAAATACGGCGAGGAAGGTATTAGTGAATTGAGTGTAGAGGGTTTAACCTCGTGATATCCAAAGCTTTGCTGGTGGCTGGCCACTGCTGATGGCTGGATGCTGTGTGATTTGCCCTGGGAGGTGCCATGGGAGCATCCCCCCTTCTGTGGACCAGCTCCGAGCAGGGAATCCCATCTTGCCATGACCTCCATGCCCCTCAGCATGGAGGGATGCTGCCTGCATGATAGAGCCTTTTTGGGGTACCTGCAGAGGATTCACCTGTGGACTGTGGTTTTTTGGGGGAAATACTGCCCTGTGCTGTCATCTATGTGGAGTATATTCAGAGAGGACAAGAAGCCTGGTCCTGATGCATTTGTTAAGCATTCCATTCATTTTAATTAGTCTAATTTAAGTTGTGGGGTAGGTAAGTAAAAATGGACCTTCATCATTTGGGCTTGGCTGAAACCCTCTGATCCAAGGCTGTAAATAAACCCCTGGCAGTGAGTGAAAGCTGAGGCTTCCGAAGGGTCTTCTCAGATGATTCTTGTGCCTGTGTGTGGAGAAATGGGGATGTATAAAAGCTTTCCTGAGTAGCTGAGTAAAATATAAAAGCCCGTAATGGTGTGTTTTACCATCAGAGTTTCTTAGTTATTAGAGTTCTAGGAAGAAAATTTCTTGCATAAATTTTGGCAGCCCTTTTCACTAACTGAATACACGTTTATTACTGTATGAACTTGATAATTAGTTTGTAATCCATGCATAGGCATTTCATCCTGGTGGTTTTCTTGCAGAGAATAATTTGCCTTTTATTTGTTGAGAGTGGTTTTTTTAGTGAAAACAGAACTCCCATTCATGATGGGCACAGCAAATGGAGTAAAACACTATCATAGCTGGGATTTGTTGTACGCTATGGATTTATGTCAAGAATGTTAATGATTTGTTTATGAATAAGTGAGCCTGTAGTATTGTGAAACAGTATCTGGCAGGGCTGCTGAATGGACATTTTGAGAGCAGAGGATTCTTGAACTGAATAAGCTGTAGATATTTGTGTGTCTCAAACTACTCGTAAGTAAACTTGCATATATTAAGCAGAAGTGTTTATTTAATGCATTATTATCAATAGTGCTCATCTGACAGGTATGTATGGACCACTTGATAACAAGCAAAGAGGTGGTTAAGTACTTTTTAAGGGCAGTTAATCTTCTTTTAATGGGTCTTAGTTTAAAAATAAGGTTTTCTTCCAGAAAGCAGCACAAATCCTTAAGCAGAGCAGTGTGATGTTTGCAGAGTCAGAGTGGATCAGGAAGGTACTCTGCTTTTGCAGTGTCTAACTTGGGTGTAGCACCTAGTTCAACAGAGCCACTTGAATTTACCGATAAAGTCACCACTTGGTTTCCAATATGTTGTATAGTCCCAAATACACACCTTCCTGATGAAGGCTTGGGAAGGGTTTACTGCTTTCTTCTGATGCCCATTTTCTTGGAAGAATACCTTCTGATGGGCAGGGGAGGTGGTTCATTACCATCATAAGTGAGTCCAAAGATGGATAATTATCTCCTGTGTGTTGGGAGTACTTGGGAGAATTGAAACACAATCCCTCAAAAGAATAATTTGGGGGCTAAATTGAACCTCATCCCAGGTAATCATTCCTTGCATCGCCTGTTACAATTTGCAAAGTCGAGGTGTCAGATCTAATCACTGATACAAAAAAATCAACTGACCAACAACCGATGTCCAACAGGACAAAGTGAGAGTTCTGTCGCTGTTTTGGACTCCTTAGTCAAACTAATGTTGGACTTTCCATGCTGAAGTTTAAAAAGAAATGATTGCCATATTTATCTTCTCTCCGACCATCCTTCCTGTAATGAGTTTTATAGCTGGTTAAATGGGTTGTCACTCAAGTGAGATTCATGCATTTTTAAATGTTGCTAAGCCTCTTGAAAAACTGCTGTAGATGACGACACTGTAGCAGGAAGCTTTGCTCTGTGACTTCATGCAACACGGGCAGCTGAGCCCAAAGCACAGGGACTTCAGAGCTGGATTCAGAAAGTGTCGGAGGCAGTTGGTGCTGTGCATCCAGGCTGCTGTGTGCAGCTTGACTTAACTCTGCCTGATAAATTATGACATTTCTTGAAATAGTGCCCTGTACTTTTTAATGAGCTCGGCTATCAGCTCTGCATCAGTGGATGGTTAAAATGAAGCAAGAATTGCTTTAACATTAAAACTGTGCCTGGCAGACTTCTCTGAGAAATTGCTTACGATTATTAAGTGAATATAATACAGTAAGACAACCTTGCTTCTTTGCTGTTCTTTTTTTCATACCAAGTGCAGTTTTGGTAGTTAAAAAATGTACAGATGGGAATGGCTTTGGAAGCTGTACAGTGCTCTCTCCCTTTGAAAGGGGATAGGGAAAAGAGGTGAGTCACAATATATTGAGATGCAACTTTTATAAAAGGATTGGATTTCCTCTAAATATGGTTTGATTGTGTGCCAAACAGAAAAGAGGCTGAAGCCAGAGCACTTCATGTGCTGAACTTGAGAAGAATATCTTCCAAACCAAATGAGCTGGGCCAAAATGAATCTTGCATTGCTCGTTCCTTCTGCTGTGCATGCACACTTAGAGCTAAAGAAATGGAAGGGTAGCCACCCTCTGTGACAATTGATGAGGAAGCAGCTGTGGGGGTTGGTTGGGCTGGCTACAGCCTAACCTGCTCCAGGGCAGCAACACCCCAGGGTGTTCTGTGCAACCTTGGGCAGGTGGCAGGCCTTGCCATAGGTAGCTCTTCCAGGTTATCACTGAGATTTACCCCTGTGTCATGCCTACGTTATTTCTTCAATGGTGTGCACGTTGCTGCCTCTGTTTTCAGAATTACCTCCCATTTCTTCCCCCAGAATCATCTCTGAGATGGTATTCCAGCAAATAAATAGCCCCCAAGCTGCATGTTACTCCAACACAGCAGCACACATTCAGGGAGGAAGGCAAAGAGGGAAACTCGATGAAAGCTGATCAACTAATTTGTTCTCTAGATAGATGCTTGCGCCCTTTTTCCACTCAGATACCGCACCATTAAACACTATTAAATATTGGCAGCTTCACAGTAAACTGCATTTGTGATTTCTGTACTGTGTAAGCAGAAAAGGCAATCCCAAATCTCTTTCAGGAATGGCTTTACTCTGCCAGGTTGGGAACATCAGTGATAGCCACCAGAGTCTTTTAATTTCTGACTATAATGGTGATAAAACATGAAAGTGGAAGTGCTCATGTTGTAGAGCATGAGTTGGAACTAATCGGCTTTCTACAGATGCTACAGGGAAAATAGATCATAACACATAGCCGTGTTTCATGTGCTGGTTGAAGCTGTTCCTCTTTTAATCTTTATAAAAGTGAAGGAGCACTTTGTGTAATATCATGGTTTCCAAGTGATTTCTAACCTGTATTTAAAACAGGTGAATTATTTAAAAAACCCTGTGTTTTAGCAGATGCCCTTGTCATACGTTTTTTCATTGTGTGACAATCAAAACCCATGGTCACCCCGTGTGGATACACTCCCGTGGCTTGAACAGACAGTGGTGGTAGTTTGGGTTCCTGTTTCTGCAGGGAGTCGCTGTAGCTTCAGCCTCTGATTTTCTCTGTTGTTCTGTGGATGACACTGAGATGCACATGATAGCCAACAAGCGCTTCAGGACAGAGAAAAAGCAAAACTTGGAACCCTTGAATTGTGGTGGTTGCCGAATTGTACCCAGGAGGGAACTGGCTTTGTTGAATGATCAAAGGTCCCCTTCGCTCATCAGCTGCTGGGAATGGAGCAGACAGATGTTTATGTAGCCGATTGTCTTCTGAAACTGTAGAATTGGCTTGTGCAAATAGCTGTGCATGCAAAACTTGACTGATGTTATTTCAGAGGTTTTTCTAATGTCATCTGAAAATCTGTTTCAGTCAGACAACCTGGGATCCAAAATTGAAAAAAATCAAACAAGGATACCTTCTGTTCTTCAAGCCATCTCACACTAAAAATAGTGTAGTTGGATTAAAGGTTGGTCTGTAGGAGGGGAACTAATGGTGATTAATTGATGTGGAGTTCAAGTCCCCTCTGAAAATCTGTGACTTCAGTTAACAAGCCCAAGACTTTCCACTTTTGAGGTTATCTGTTTCAAGCTTTGCTTCTGGACTGAAATGACATACTTTTTTAAAAATGAAAATATTTTACTTGTGGTGGTCTCCCAAGTAACATACCAACAGTACAAACATTTTTATAGACTTTCCTTTAAATAATGGTAATGGTTGGAAAGCAGGAAAACAGCCATCTGTCATCGAGCTCAGAATTACCCCTCAGCAAGAGAAATGTTCTTTTTGAGTGTTCAGCTCTTACTGCCTTTTGACTTCCCAAGTGGAGACCTAGAGGCAAAGCCTTATTTTGTGCCCACGTGGAACGTTTTGTGCTGAACGTTCCTGATTAGGGCGTGGGCAGAGCAGCTTTGCAGTGGGCAGTGTTCGGGCTCTCAGCAGCTGCAGTGAAGCTCTGATGGAAGTGCGTGGTGGCGAGGCACAAGTCTCGTGGAGCTGTCACGTTGTGCCCTGGGTGCTGGGTAGCTCTGTTGAGCACAGTGGTTCCCTTCTGGGGATGGTGCTCCATCAGACTGGTTGGTCTTGATCATCCCAGCCATGGACTGATATTCACTTTAACTGCTTTCTAAACGATCCTTGCTTTCCAAACGTAAGAAACTGCAATTAACACCTGGAGCTAGAGAGTTACTTTCCCTAAAAGTATTTGTGGAAGAGACCAGGAAACTTGAAAGATTTCATTGAAAAATCTTCTGTGAATTCTTCTTCATTGCGCAGTTGCAGCTGACCCATAGAGAAGTGTCACTGGAGATTCATATTGAATTCCTGGCTA
This sequence comes from Pachycephala philippinensis, assembly GCA_013397055.1. NCBI lineage: Eukaryota > Metazoa > Chordata > Aves > Passeriformes > Pachycephala > Pachycephala philippinensis. Next base: position 542,936 of record VWZT01006311.1, read on the forward strand.
CATTCATCCATCTGCCTCATATTTACAATTTACCTCTATTTTTTTTTTTTCTTTTGGCTAAATTACTGTCCTTGACATCATTTAGTATGGCTTGGAGATCTTTTAAAGAACTGTATGGCCATTCTATATGCAAATTCCTTAGATAAGCAGAGGTGAGAAGTCATCAGCAGGGCTGCAGCATGAGGAATTTAATGAAAAAAATGAATTATAAGATTGATGACCCTTGTGCGTAGTGGTCAGAATGCAAATAACAACAGCTGCAAATCTGGGCAGAAAGGCATGCTATAAAAAGCATTATCTCAAGATTAAGCTGTAGAAGACACATTTTTGCATGATAATCTACTGGATTTATTTTGACACTTATTTCTTTTTGGTGGTGGTGGTTATGGAAGTGGAATTTTTAGCAGTCTCGGTATAATTATAGAGGACTGAACTTGTAAAGCTGCTCAAACATTTTGCATCAGAGTTGAGTATTTTCTTTCAGCGAAATATATGCCATTTTTTATTAAAAGAAATATTTGTCTTGATACTTTTTTCCCTAGAGGAATGACTAATAGGTATTCACAGGATTCAATACTTTAATATTTTATCAGAGGCCCCTAAATTCTTTTATTCCCTTCTCTTTCAGGGTAAATAATTTAGATTTCAGCTGCATCAAGTTTGATAAAAGCCACCTTGTTAACATCTCCTGCAGAATTACAGCTCTGTGTGCTTTGAGGGTTGCTGGAATAACTGCATCACTAATGCTTCGAAGTTAAATTGAATGGGGCAAAGGAGGAAGACAGTGGGGAAATGCTGGGCAGGCAGTTAATTTATTTTAATTTTGTTGATTCTTTCACATCTGTTTAACTAGCTGCCTGACACAGGCAGACAGGGGACTGTAAATGCAGTGGGTATTCAGAATACTTCCATCTTGTATTACAGGGATATATATTAGATCTGCATATAGAGAAGCTCAGGGCTTTAACATCCCAGGTTCCTTTCCTTGGATCTTGATTGTTTGTATTATTTCATTTGCCCTAAGCTCGAAAGATGTTAAAATATTGCTTGCAATAATTGACATGGTTTGCATGAACAAACATTTAATAATAAGCCCCCCCACCCTCCCCCCAAACAACCCTCTCATCTACATTCGTGTTTCTTTTGCAACTTCATTTCTCGAAGTTGAGCCCAAGCTTGAAAACACAGGTTTTTTTGATGCAAAATTATTTAGGTTGTAAAGTGGCTGAGAATGGATGGTGTTTGTGGTGGTGAGCAATCAATGGAGGGGAGAGGAAAGTTGAGACTGTTCTGAGAAAAAGGATGTTCCTCTTTGTTGCTGAGTGGAATTCTTTATTCTGTAGCTCTTTTGTTTGTAGAAACTTGTAAGTCATTGCTGTGTTGAACAAAGTTTGGAGCAGACTGGACAAAAGTGAGAGTATAGTTACTGGAAAAAGAGGAAGTAGCTTTCACAATGTAAAGAGCTTGCATGATGATCCTTGTACAGGCCTGAAGTCTTCCAATTCTGCTGGTCTTGCTGGAAGGGAACATTTTGATAGTTTTGAACTTTGCCTTTTCCTTTAGTCAAACAATTTAATATTTCCATCATTCAGTGCACTTAATTCCATTGGCAATGTTGAATTGTAAGACCAAGACAGTTACTTCTCTAAGAAGTGATAGTAATTCTTCATGTAGGTGCATGTAGTAGCTCATGTAAAGCAGCAGTAAAGACGAGGGTAGTTTTGTTCCTGTTGAACTTCAGATTGTTTTGCCAGAGATTTCTGTGGAAGCAGGGTTGTTTTTTTCATGGCATTTGAGATTCCTAAAGACTGGGACTTGGTTATGAATGAGCACGTGTTTCCAGAATGGAATTACTTGGAATGAGTTTGTTTAATGGATTGTGGGTTCCTCCAGAGTGACGCTGCAGCGCCTGTGTGAGGAGTTAGCTCTTTTTAATTGGTCCCATATGTACTGGCAGATAGTGTATTAACCATGCCTTGAGGGGATAAGGGCATCTGGTTGAATCTCATGGTGCATATTTTATTTCTTTTCTGGAGGGATTTGCTTTTTTTCCCTTGTTTTTTTTCCCCCTCTTTGTTCTAAGAACTGTAGATATGTATATATATGTATGACCACTAGCGTTTTGAAGCTTAATACTCAGCCGAGGGATTAGTTAAGCTTCTGCAAAATTATCTGAACTTTGCTGACAAGTAAAGAAGAAGAAACTGGGGTTTTATAGAGAGGCTGGAGTTTCTGAGTATCTGCGAGTTTGAACGACTAAATTGCAAGAAGTCAGAAGCTTAATCTGCCTCTCGTCAAGCACTAAGGAATTGTCCTTTGAAAACCAGAAAAACTGAAGCATCAGAAAAGATTAATTACTTTTGGAAAAACCTTCAAAACACTATGGAGATTTAACCTTTGTATCTGGAAGATGTGAATGTTGGAGGGCTGTCCTGCCCATGGGCCCTGCTGGCCTCAACGTCACCATCCTCAGCCATTTTACTTGACTTATTCTGAACTGGACGAAGCAGAGTAATTTTGCATCTGGCTGCTTTGGCTCAGCTTAACAAGTAAGGTAGTTGCAGGAGAAACAGGAATGTAAATGAGTTGGTTTGATTTCTCTTTTGTAAAGGTTTCTTGGTGCAAATCCTGTCAATTATCCAACTCTAAAGTTTTGCTGAATTAATGAGACACTTTGTAGAAAGGTATTTTTGATCACTTTCTGTAGACTCCCTTATTTCTGATATAGGCTCTCTAGTGTACTACTTTTATTCATGGCTTAAAGAAGTGGAAAGACCTAGTGTGTGAAGTTGCCCTGGGGTAGTGGCTATGTATCTGCACTGCAGTGGGACCCAGTTTTTGTCTATATTCTGCATCGTCTGCGCCAAGGTTTGTATAGCTGTAAATGCTGGCAGAGTTTCCCCACGATGAATAATTTGCTGTTGGAGGCGGGAAAGGATCAGTATTGCAGGAGATGAACTGTGAGTGTAGTCAGGGCTGGGGCAGTCTCCGTGTGATGGGACAGCGGTGCTGGGCAGACACAGCTCCCTGGGGATGCTCTGGGGCACGTACTGGTGGTGCTCATTGGGATGTGTGGAGAGAGGGAAGACTAAAGCCACCAGGCTGCTTTCTTCACCCCTTGCAAGGGCTGAGGGGGTGCATCCTGCTGGAGGCTTTCCAAAAAGCCTGACTTGCTAAAGGTGCAGGTCCATTCCCCTGGAAATGGCTTGTGTCCATGGGAAATAAGAGGACCCCTTCTCAGGGACCCTCAGGAATGCCAGACTTAAATCTTGGGGGTGGTTCTGACCTCGAAAAGGCAGGGCTGTAAATTAGCATCGAAGGACTCAGTGATAAAATAGCTTTAGAGGAAGGAAAGGATTCTCATTATTTTGCAGCTGTAAATACAAGAATTCATTAGACCAGAAATAATTTGATCTATATTTAAGAAATACATAACTTTTTTTGTCAAGAATGTGTATCCTTTGTTTCTCCATAGTATTAAACACAATGTTACTTCTAGCAAATAATCAGGGAAGATTCCTTGTTCGTAGCAGGTGCCTTTGTCACCCAGTCTGTATCCCTGTCTCAGAAAATAAGTCTTAGCAAGGCAAGAGGAGTGTCACTGAACTACATAGCTGCTTACCAAGTTATTGATTTATTGCAAATAATGATGGGGAAGAGTGACAGAGTGAAACGCTGGTTTTGAAAGGGCTGCATTGGAGAATGCAGTTGCTGTCTGGCAGGTATTGTCTGAGATGGGCTTGTTGTGCCAGGCACAGAGTGAGGAGAAAGAACTTTTTAAAGCATCCTCTGACACAGAAATTACTGGAAAGCCTCCAAGAGCAAATTGAAAAAGCAACAGCCGCCTTCATGCTGCAGGATTCCATTGTTTTAATATTGGGCCAACTATACCAAATAATACATGTACTGGAAACTCATGTTAGGAGAAAAATATGTTGGAAAGCAGCTAAGGGATCAGCTCAAAATCAAAGTGAATGAGCTTGATGTATCTATGCTGCTGCATGTTGTATTTTCTTATTTCTTTTCTTGTCAGCTCCTATTTCTTAGTTTATTTCTACTTTTTCATTTCCTTTTTTTTTTTAAAACCATTCCCCTTGTCTTGGACTTGTATTTTGACTGCCATTTGTTCTGGAAAATGCTGGAGCTGGTAAATTCTTTTGCTTCCACTGAGAAATTCTGGTATCGTATGAAATGGTAATCTAGTTTAAAATTCCAGAATTAGTTCAATCGTGACAAAGTTATTAGAATTTGAGAGTTAACAGTGATTTCTGGGGCCAAAATTTTTGTAGTAGTTATTTATGAGAGCAGCTCTGTTAATATATTGGTGAACATTATTATGTTTTATTTCTATTGATGCTAAAAAAATGTTCTGTTATAAAATATATATGCCACAAACACCAGGCATTGGAAACTACAGCTTATTGCAAGATATATTTAATAGTCATCAGTAGATAAAAGAGTGTAAAAGCCCAAATCCAAACAGATATATTTAGATGTTCATCTTCTATCCAACATGTCTAATTTCCACTGAAAAAATAACCTGGGAATTTAAGCACTGTAATGTAAAAACTGATGAAAGAACTTCTTATTGTGGTACTGTGACTTTTTTCCTCCTCCACTCATGTCTTAGGGAGGTCTTATTTTATTTTTGTGATTATGAGTGTCCTGATACACTGACTCCTCCCTTCCTATTGTGATGTGAATCTCTGTAGTGAGGCTTTAGGTTCTGAGCAGTTATGACTAAACTGGGAACTCGGTCTCTGAATATCCTGTATACTTAGGTTTGTTTAGGTTGGGGTTTAGTTTGACTGATGATAGAGAGATGTTAGAGGATCAGTCATGAAATTCTCATCTGGCTCTGAAGTTCCCTGCAGTTTGGAGGGTGTTTGTATCTGGGGCTGTGTTTTGTTTGGGCAGCAATCCTGCTGATCGGAATCGCGTAAGCTTGGCAGCAGAACGGGGGCATTCGGCCAGAGCAAACTCAAAGTACACAGGGTCTGAGAACAAAACGTCTCACATGAATTAAATTGTGAGGAAACAGAAATTCTTTAAACTTGTAAGAAAACAAGGCAATGTGAGCATTGTCACACAGGCAGCTGTGTGATCACAGCTATTGATAGGGAGTGCAGGTTCTATTTATGAAATCTTGATAGCTGTGTGTTTTTAAGAGCTATGTCTTGCCACCACAGGAAAAAGAATATTTCCAAGAAGCTGGTATTAGAGTGAGATGGAATAATTTTCAGTGTTTGCATGCAAAGATCCAGTAGCATCTTTGCTGGAAGGCTTTTTGACACTCAGCTGATTTTGGTTTCCTATGTACTTTGTCATCTGCTTTTCTATCTGCAGTCTTGTGTCCCCTTTCCTTTCATGTATCTATTGTTTCTGTATATTATAGGTTTTTCCATCAGAGCTTTATCCTTGGCTCCCTTATTCCTTGGCTGCCTTATTAGTAATGGCAGGAGATGTCCAGGAGGGGCCCTGCCTGGCAGCTTTGCTTGTAGTGCTGCCTCTCCTGGTGCTTGCCTTTCCCCAGTCTCATGCCCTGCTTGCTTTGATGCCATCTTTTTCTTGCTGTCCTGTCACACAGATTAGAGCTTATCCTGTTGAATGCAGATTTCCGTGCCCAAACTCTCTCTGCCACCCCATCTCTCTGCTGTGCTGCCTGCTGGGTAGGGTGGAAGGAGCAGGGGATGTGAGGAGGGAAGAGGTGGCAGGCACTGGTTTGGTCTCTAATATGCAACCACGTGTGGTCATTGGACATGTGGAGAGGGGGCACAAGTTTGGTTGGTTGGCTTTTGGTTTTTTGGTTGTTACTGGTTTTTGTTTTGTGGATCACCATTTCCCAGGTGGTTTGTCCCAAGATCCTTGGGGGTGCCATGCCCTCAGCCCACTGAGTCATGCCAAGTTGGGCCTGGCCAAGCTCCTCTACTTACAAAATGTATCACAGGGTGCCTGCAGACAAGCCTGTCTTACCACTTCTGCATGTGGGCATTTCTCTGAGAGATGTAAATTCAGACACAATTATGTGATTTTTCACAGAAATAGCATCTGTTACCTGAAAGAGGTTGAATGGATTTGTTTTAATAGGCTGGCAAAATATAGGTCTTGAGATGCTAGATGAGATATGCTTTTAATAACTGGATTTTTGGAGCTGGGTTGGTTTCAAGAAGGTTACTTGGGATGGATCTGCTTGAGTATAGCTGTGACTGGTCTTGGGTTTGTGCATGCCAGTCAGTTTTGTGTTACAGAGCAGGCTGCTGATGGGATGATTTCTGACTTTATCATGATAAATTGCTTCCATCCCTTCTGGAGAGGGTTTTATTGTAGTGTTCAGTACAATGTTTATATGAACTGCTAGTAAAGGATAAATAAAGCACGGTATAGTTTAATGTGGGGGAGGGAAAGCATTTAAACTGTATTAACAGTATTTGTTTAACAAGAAATGGATCAGATATGACATGTATCTGTGCTGGACAGATTGGCTTTAAACAAAACACAGCCTTGAAATGGATCAGTTTTCATATAGATCAGAATTCTTCTTTCCTTGCTGCAAAGCTGGAGGCTTGGGGTTGGGTGGTCCTCAGCTCACAGCTGTGCTCATGTCACTCATGGGGTAACCATAGTGCTGAAGGTCTATTATGTTGTCATCTCCTCTTGTACCTACAGACTGGGTATACTGGTAGTCAAATTCCACGGGGAACAGGCGAAAAGGAACATTAGGACTTCGTAAAATTCTCTTGCAGTTCAATTCGCTTGGTTGTGCCTTTCCTCTCCTAGGCTGCTTTGTCGTGTAGGATGCTGTTGAAAAATTCTGGGTTCATTCCAGAACTAAATGGGTTTCATAAGCAGAGAGGTACTTGTGCTGAAATAGTAAATTATAGAGATTATTTTTGAATTTCTCTGGGACTGATCTTTTGCTGATGCACTAATATGGGTTTCATCTGGGAATTCCTTTGTAGGTGCTGTAAAAGGATGAATTGCCCAGAGGACTGCTTCTTGTTCTGGCAGATCCCTCTTTCAGAGTCTTTGAACTTTCAGAATGACTCTTTTTCATAAGTTAACATGCTAACATTTTTGGGTTTGGATTCAATGTGCATCTTTGCAAAACTGGCCAAGTACAGGTCGTCTGGCAATGTGATGCCAGAGTATGCAGTCATGTGTTGATTGTAATGCTGATGTTAAGAGAGAATGGGGGATGAGGGCTAAGGTGCTGAAGACTTTTCTTACAATCACCACGTGTCAACCCAATTAGCCTGTAAAATGTGTTTATTTTGCTCATCTCGTGTTGCTGGATTACAGATTACAATGAGTTAAAGTCCCCTCTTTCTTGACATTTATTTTTATATTCTTATCGAATATATAACTCTTTCTTAGATTTTTGATTTTGGGCCTTTATTTCCATCATGAAAATTAAAAGATCCACTAGGCTTGGCTGCTGAATACTCAGTACTGTGAACAGCATTGACTGTTTTGTCAAGACCTGAAGAGCATTATTATTACAAATATCAATGCATAATTTTCTCCTCCAAGTCATGTTTCCTTGCATGGAATCGTAGTTATTTTCTCCAAGATACTTGGCCTGAGTTCTGGAAGTGACTGTATTTTTGCTGACAAACTAAGACAAAACCCAAATGCTATTAATTTTCAGTTTTAACAGCAACAGAAATTGTGCCTGAACTAAATACACAGCACGTAAAATTTGCAAGTTGAATGCTGTAAACTAGTTAGTCTAGAGCTAATGTGTGACTGTTGAGCTGATAACAAAATATATGTTGAACAATATAGAAGCTCTTGATTCTTATGTTCGATTAACCGGTAGCTAAGAGTGTTAGTGATGGCAGGGTTTTCACTGAAATAGGGAGCACTCTGAGGGTCACCAAGGAGGCATCTGGCAGTACCTCTCTAGTGACAGTCTTAGCCTGCTATGGGTTTGGGCTACCAGTTATGCACCATTTGGTTTTCTTCTTCAGGGGGAAAGGATGCCAATAAGATGGGTAAACTAAGCAAAATAAACTGATGGAACTTGAATCCTTCATTAAGCAAAACTATGGTTTTGAATTAAGATCATTGTCCAGTGTTATTGGCAGCATTACTTAAATTTTGCTCTGAATGATATAATGTTCAGCAACTAGGAAAGTACAATGCTAATTACAGGTCTGATGCTTTCTTTGGCATTTAAGGTATTTTCATTTGCTCAAGGTGTTTTTAAACTTACTGCCAATTTCTTACTGTTACGTTGCTCCTTGCATTTCTTTTAAATATAAAGTCATATCAGTACCACCACCTACATGGATAAAGAGTGAGTGATGTGTAGTTTTGAGCTGTTTGTATACTCATGGCATCTAAGAATATCTTCTTCTGATGATTTTCAGTGTAAGAGGCACCAAATGAACCTAGTGGTTTTGACACATGGAATGTGAATGGTATAATGTTCCCTGAAACTTTATTCACGGGATTGCCATAGTCATGCTTTTCAAGAACTTTGTGAATTTAAAGCACTTTAAAGAAATATTTTGAGTTCACAGCAGTGGAGAGTGAATGCCTCTTCTCAAAAAATACATTGGCTTCTGTTATAGGTCACCTTTTGCCAACAGTTTCTGCAGGAGATGCCAGTTTGGAGTGGAAACCCAAGAAATGGGTTCAGCGAAGCACTTTGTCCTGTTCTTGGCTTAAAGCACATGAATAATCCCATTGACTACCCACGTGTGCTTTACTGGGACTGCTCACATAGTGGAAGTCAGGCATGTGTTTAAATAACGTGCTTATTTGGGGGCTCCCTGCGTGATGTCTCCTGGCAGAGGCTTGATTTTCTTATGGCAGCCATCACATGACCTGTGCAGGGAACACAGCGTGGTCTGCATTAGCCCTGTGGGCCAAAGCAAAAGGCTATTTCTGTGTCCACCCCCAATCCTTTCTGCACTTCTCTGGCAGCTAATCAGCTGTTTGCTGCCAATTGTGCTCTAGTGTTTTTGGCACCCAACCGCTCCAACTTGCTGCTCATACAAGTATTGAATTGCCTTTGTAAGGCACAGAGTAGGCTTTTCCTTGTTTAAGATTGTATATGTGGTTGTTACCTCATGAAAAAAAAGATAGATCATTACCATAGTTTTCTTCATTTTGGTCAAATTGTGCCCTTTCTGTCAGTAGTCCCACTGAAGTTTATAGAGATGTCAGCAGAGGAGAACAACCATTTTGCAGGTCCAAGCTCACTAGTCAGAAGGGCTAAATGGAGTTTTTTACATCTGTTGTCTAATGGAAGCACCATTCTTTACTGGAGAAGCCCTGTAAACAGATAATTTGTGGAAATAGAGCTCTTGCAGCACTTAAGGGAGGAAAAAGTTAAATGTTAGGACAGGTTCTTTAACCTGATTATTTCACAACCATTATCTCTGTTGATCCAAAATTGTCTCACCTGGAAAATAGTACGTGAGGTTAATAGTACATTTTTTTTCCATCTCTGCCTTCCTCTCCAATCCCCTGCATGCACAAGAGAGCAGCAGAAAGCTCTGGAGGCAGCATTTCCCCAGGCTTGAAAAGGGATCGGTCGTGGGGGAAATCACTGTGACCTGTGCGTGGCTGGACCTGAGCTCCAGCACCCTCTGACTTCTGCATATTTTCTCCAGAAATACAACCTCAGCAGCAGGTTAGCAGGCCTAGAGCCTAGAGATAAAAGCAAGTCAAGCTGTAGCAGACAGCAGTTAGTCAGTGGCAGCAGCAAGCCCAGCACTGCAGCTGGTAATCGATGCTGCTCCTTCAAACACAGCGTCTCAAACCTTCAGCTTGCTTTGTACCCATCATGGCTCTTTACCTGCTGTTCAGCCTTTGCTAACAACTTCAATGGAGAGGCCTAGGAAACTCCAAACAAAAGGCTGTTAATTGCAACCTAAAGGTAAAATGAAGTAGGTTTTCTCAGTCAGGTTAGTAATCCTAGATGTTAGAGGGCTCTATTATCTTCAGAAACATGTTAAAGAATATTCTTTAATGTATAATCATCTTAAATGGAGTACGTTTTTGTTGGAGCTGTGTTTGAGAGAGTGAATGGGGTAACATGTAAGATGAGCAGATGAAAAATAGTATGAGTGCTTCACTGGGATAAAAACTTGAATGCTTGCACAAATACTAGAGAGTCCCTAAAGTATTGCTGTTAACAGGCTCTAACTTCATGTGTGAAACAGGTAAATAAGTACTATTTTCATGGACTGTTAGTGTGTATGCATTGTGTGTTTGAAGTGCTGTAGTTCCAGTATCATAACAATTATTAGACCTAAACACTGATGAACTAAGGACTAAACTGTTATAAAAGTGTATCAATAGGCTTTCAGTTGGCACATGATAAAGTACTTACGAATTAATAGCAAGTTTATTTTTGATGGAATAGTCATATCGATAAAAATCCACAGAAAAACAACACAGTATCTAAATAGTTGATTCATCCCTGTGTATAAATAAAATGTTGAATAGACACTCTTCATGTAAAGCACAAGGCTGAACACCAAGGACCTGTGTTGATTTTCTAGCTCCGATAGAGACTGCTTGCATGATTCTGGGAAATCACTTAGCATCTCTTTTTCTGCAAGCCAGACCCTGTAATGCTTGTCTGCCTTGCAGAGGTAAAGTGGAGACTGAGAAAAAGGGTGGCTGCAAAGCAAGTTAAGAATCTCCTATCAAAAGTCAGAAAAAATGGTTTAGTTTTGATGAAAGTGATCTGGAGTCATTGCACATGTCTAATAACTGCTGCTTGATAAGAGTCAACTTACGAAGTTTTGATGAAGTCGTACTTCATTAGACAGTGCTGTGGCGTGTTACTACCTTGATTTGGTTCATATCTGCATTTTTTGCCCCTTAGATAAGTAGTAGCATGTGAAAATGTTCAGTTTTTCAAATGAAGGTCAGTTCAAAGAAACATCTAACTGTTAAAAAATTTCTCTTGACTCCCCTGATTCCAAAAAATTGATTTGCAAATCTTTCAAGGATTGACTTTCCTCACTCTAAGCAATTGCTGAGAAACTTTAAATTTGATGACTTTACTGTCCACTTGGATAGTTCTTCACCTAAGCCTGGGGAGTTTGTTACAGAAAGTGACAAGTTTTGAATGACATCTATTCATTAGTACCTAGAGTGACATTTACATTGGAGACTACAAGACCTATTGCTTACAAAGGAAGAGAATATAAAATTCACATGACAGAGGCAAACCAGTGAGGGATTCAGCTCAGTGGGAATGGTAACATCTACAAGGGTCAGTGGGATGAGATTTAAGTACAGAGGAAGGAGAACAAGGACGGATGAATCCATAGTTCTTATAATGGTCTTTGATCCCCTGTTCTTCTTCCCTGTGGACATTAGTAGAGGAACTGGGTCCATGAACAGTTTTATTACATACTTGCAAGTGATCAGAGGTTGAATTTAGACCCTTTGTGGAACATACGTGGATTGTAATGAATCCTTTCACTTTGTGTGTATATATCTTTTGTGTGTATATATCTTTTTTAATTAAAAACAGTCTCCACATTGCTGATAGTAATGAATGCTCTCGAGTTACAGAACTTGTTAACTCTCCCCAGGAAAGCTTGCAAGGCATTGAACAGCAAGTGAAACATGCAGACATGTCCAACTATTAACTCTCATTTTTCTGCACTAGAACTGGAAGTAATTTCTTTTCTTTTTCTGTTTAGCACTTTCAGACCATGTTAAAGACTAAGTTGAATGTCCTAACTCTTCGTAAAGAGCCTCTCCCGACAGTGATCTTCCATGAACCAGAAGCCATTGAGCTGTGCACCACAACTCCCCTCATGAAGACCCGGACTCACACTGGATGCAAGGTACTCAGAAGTATAAACTGAAGGAATGAGACCACTGTGGAGGTGTCCCATGTGTTTGTGAGAACTCTAAAGAGCTCAAAGCAACCAACATGGTCATTGCTGTTGTTCTGGAAATTCCATTAACTGCTACTATTACTATAAAGTTTCTGAATCAAAAATGTCATTGAGCATTTCTGACTAGAAATTTTGGGCTTCAGGAAGAAAAGGTTTGGGTTATATGTCATGGTGCAAATTGTGGAGGATTTCCAATAGCCTGTGATGAACACTGCTTATTGTAAACACTGACATTATTTCTGTAAGGGCTAGTGCTGCAGCTTAAAACTCGAGGTTAGTTTGGTTGGGGTTTTTTTCTTTGTTTGGGATTTTTAAGATAAAAAAAGGAAAAAGGGGGACAGGAGACTTGTTGCTTCACCAAATCAAGACCTAAGATCAATTTGCCCAGTTACATCAAAGCAGAGCTTCTGCAAAAGCTATTCCTCTTTTTAAAAGTTTAATGCCTTAAGAGCCTCGAGTGTGTTCTTCTGTGGTAAGAAACCATATAAAAATAGAAAACAAATCTGCTCTGTTTGCATCTTTTCTTGGAGTCATTTTTCTTGATCACAGAGCTCGCCTGGCCTTGCAGAGCCGTGGGCAGCCCTGAAGACTGAGCTGGGTACCAGTTTGGCCTGTGCTGCCAGTTGGGGCTTGGCAACAGATTCCCCTCATCCAGCCTGGTTGCCAGTTGCAGGGAGTATCCACCTGCCCTCGAGGGTCTTAGTGAAAATGGAGAGAACTGGGCTTCAGACTCCCCTGCTCTGTAAGGTGGTAACTCCAGAAGAGCTGTTGCTTCATGCTACATGTACTGGAGAACATCCAAAGTGCAATTAAATGTCCTAAACCCCTTCCCTGCCAACACCCGCTCTTCCTTGGGGGATCTGATGTGAGTGAGGTGAGGTTGGAAGAAACTGCTTTCTTCACAAGAAATTGTGTGTTCCCCTGCTTCTTTTGGCATACTGTACTTGGGCACCTCCAGGTCTGGCACTTCCTCAGCAAAGTTTCTTCTTGGGAAGTGTCACTTCCCAAGTGTTTGACTCTTTGCCTGTCACAATAGCCAGGAACAGGACTCTGCTGCTGGGTGTTGAAGTAGAGCTGCCTCGTGCTGATGCAGAGGAATGCAGGGGAAGTGACCCTAAAATGCTCTGTATGATAGCTCGCAGCATCTGCTCTTCCACAGTGATGCTTTTTGTCCTTTATGTTGACATCTAATGAATTTTTAGGGAATATTAGCTGTGATCAAAATGGTTCACAAAGTATCTGGCTTTCACCCCCAGTGAGAGAGGTCAGGCATAATAATGCTTTCTGAAATCAGTTTATCTTTGTGAATGTGTATAGAATTTAAATGAAGCTTTTTATTCAACTTACAGTCCTTCAATTGGAAAAGATGAATTGCAGAGAGATGTTGAACCCCTCAGTGAAGAGAATCTCATTCTATATTTAGATCTCTTTTATTTATTCATTTATTTTTCCTGCATTATAACATAGTAGTGCTGACTAGGGAACATCTGCTGCCACAACACTCTCATTTTCCTTCCTGCACAGTTTCTCCTTCTCCCCTTCCCCTATAGCTAGTTTACCTCCTGTCAGTGCTGGAGTCTTATGATGGTGGTTTTGGGGTAGTGGCCAGGCCCTCTTCAGGTGATTCAGCTGTTGTGATTGTCAGTACCTGCCTTGGGAAGATGATTCCACATGTATGTTGTTCCTGTGGCTAAGAAATCCTCTCCTGTTACTGACTGGAAGGCTTCAATTTTACCCAGTCTCTGCAGTCATAATCTCTTTCTTTCCCCCCTCTTTTTTCGTGACTAAATGTGTTCTTCCTGCCAGCTGTTTATAGGTAATTAACTTTCCTGACCTCTTTCCCCTCTGATTATTAGTTTTTTTCTGAGTGATACAATAATAATGTTGCCATAAAAAAGCTAGAATTTTATAATACGAGTTTTTGCTCTGGGGGGTCTGATCTATTCCTGTTATTCTGGGTGTAAGGGAGGAGATGCTGTGGTGTTGCTGGTACCACGAGGCCTGTCTGGTTCTGAGACTTGGGCTTTTCAGGCAAGAGCACAGCATCCAGTTTCTACTTGCTTTCATGAGTCACGCTCTTTTGATCCTTAATCGTTTTATTCCTCTTGACTGAAATCCCTCCAATTTTTCTATGTAATCCCATTAATGAGATAGCATCATTCTTCTGACAGAGGCTCCAGACATCTAATTTTATTGCAGAGTTTTAACATAAGCCTCAGCTGGCACCATCTTGTTATGGGAACTTGACGCATGCAATTGCTTTGCTGTTCAGAGGTCTGGGCATTGGTTTTCTGATGTGATTGCTCTTTTACTTGTCCTTTCATCACAAGGCAGGCTTCTCTTTTTGCTTTCATTTGCAGTTAGCTGCTGAATCTTGAAGAAACAAAACTTTTTTGTGAGATCTAATCTCATTTAGTAATTCAATGGGATAGTTTTAAGAATAGCAGGGAAATGTCTAGTTTGAAGTAATCTAGGGGGAACCCCCACCAAATCTGGAAAGTTAAACAATTGTACAAATTCAGAAAGCTTTTCTTTCTTGTCAAATTCTACATCTGATGCAACTTTGTTGCCATCATGGTTTCTAAAATATATTTTTTACTTATAGCAGAAGACTTAAGACTCATTCCTTCTGTAACTGCACATCTACACCTGCCTGCTTGGGTTGCATGTGCTTGTCCTTCCCACCCTTCTAGACTCGTGGGCATGGTTTCCCCAAGCAGGAGAAATGGATAGTGTTAACACTGGTTTGCAGCACAGAGCTTTAGGGGCACACATTTGGGAGTTTGCAGTGCTGCTTGCTCAGTCAGACAGGTTGACTCGGAGTTCCCAAAGGGCACCTTCTTGCTCCCCTTGCCCTCCTTTCCCCACCAGCCCTGTTTGCAAGTGCGGAGTGACAGCCATGCACCCTGGGGTCGGCCTGGTGCAGCCCCACACTGCAGACAGCCTAAACCAGAGCAGGATTTCTGGGTACAATAAAGTACTCAGCCTCCGTGCTTGTTCCTGGGGTATCATCTGCTTTATTTGAACCACAGTGTACAGTAGCTGAGAGGCAGCTCAGCTCCTCAGTCTCTGGCCCCAGAGCAGCTGCAGCTTCTCGTCCTCCTTCAGCTGAGGATGCTGAGGCAGGGCACTGGGATGCAGTGCCCAGAGAGCTGCCATTTCTCTGGGAGACACAGCTGTGTGCATCCTGCCTCTTCCCTGCAATGGGCATGGCATTACTGAATGCTGGATCACCAAGGGCTAAGGTTGGCAGCTGCTCCAAAGAATGAAAAAACCCAGCTGCCTTATTGTATACCTGTAAATGGCAAGTCTCAACTTAAGCTAAACCACCCATCCCTGAGAAAAGACAAAAAAGAGTGAGAATAAATCTTTTGTTAGTAGCTGGACCACACTTTCATTCCCAGGTTCCTGATTTGATTTTGTTTTAGTAGAGCATATTTTCCATTTGGGTATGAGTGTGATTTAGATGTGTGTATATGAAAAAGCATCCATCCTTGTTCAGATCCCAAGGATTTCAATTAGACTGTGGCTGTCCTGCTTGTAGGTCTTTCCTGTCAAATGGGCACTCTTGCATTTCAACTGGAAACCTCCTTGTCACAACACTAAGTACCACCAGATGGAAATGCAAAATCTGGAGTATCTCCAGAAATTAAGTTACTCTCTACTCAGAAATGCCTGCTTTCTCCGTGCCTTTTAACAGATCTTGTTTAAGTTCTGTGTGGTTTATTCTTCCTTAATGTCCAAATCGGCTTATATTGATTCTAATGTTTCTTGATTTCTGTCCCTTTGAGCCATGGTGGTGGCACGAAGGGAGCTGCCTAAATGACTCTTCTGCTGTAGCTTTTCCAGGCACTGATGCAGTAATGCAAAAGGACAGAGGTTAAAAATGCTGTCTGCGATTTTTAAAGTGGTGAAGAAGGTTTAAATTTTCTTCCTTTTTATTGGAAGACTCTTCAAAGTGAAGTCAGTGCTGAATAATCAGTAGCTTGCCTGGGTCAGGCAATCTTATTCCTCCAGTTCCCACCAATGGACAAGCTTTTCTCAGCAGCCTGGGAGGCTGAGAGGAGCATAAACAGTGCAAATAATTGTCTTCTTAAGAGTATGCTTTTATGAAATGGGAAAATATATTTTAGTGATACGGTATTTACAGGAATGATACTTGTTGCTTGCCTGTCTTATTGGATTGACTTGGTGAGCTTATTAATTCTCTGGTGGTTTAGCAGGCTTTGTGGAAGGTATGATGTGGAAACTTCTGTGATGTATCTTAGTTTAAGATGGATGAAAGTCTTTTTTAACAACTTGTATAAATGGCATTTGTGTGGTAATGGTGTTTTAAAACCAAGTCTTGCACATACAGATAGGGATTTAAAGGTAGACAAGAAGTGACATAAATAAATGGAGTTTGGTCTTTCAGAGTAGCTTAATAGCTTCACTCCTGAGGCAAAAAGAAAGTGTTTCCTGTACTAAGCTGGCTGCAGGCTTGTGATGACAGTGAGGCCAAGGCCAAGGCTGGGCTTTTGTGGCACCAGTGTAGTGTCAGCAGTTGGACACCAAGCTTGCTTGACTGGTATAACTCCTGATGCTGGTACATGTATGCCAACCTATGAACTGGATTTGGGGTGTTTTCTGGGACAGCTGGGCAGTGCCTGAGAGGCCCTGACCTGTGCCTGCCCCCCAGCAGCAGGTCTGGCCCCTTCAGCAAAGCCACAGCCTGTTGTCCTTGTTCCTGCTCTTCTTCTGGCTTTGCTGGCTGCTGCCAACAGTTTTCATTTTCCCTTTGTGTCTCTGTCTTTCCCCCATTTTTCTTCTTTTCTCGAAAGTAGCTTTCACCATTAGATACAATTCCATCACCTGTGGGCCCTATTGATCCATCTCCATGCATGTGAAATTGTCTCACATGTTTTGAGCAACAGGATGTACAGCAGTGTAGCAGAGACTGGAAGTTTGGTCTGCAAGGGAAAAGCTTGTAATAAGCTTATAGGATGAATAGAGAGTAATATTGATAGAGATTTAATTATGATCTTTAGAATTACAGTGTTTCTCATTGGGATACATATTAAAGAAATGAGACATTGTCTTAAAATTGCCCTGCTAGGACTGATTCTAATTCCTTGTGTAAGAGAGTAATTTAGGAATAATGTCTTCTCAGATATTACTGATTATTTTTGGTTTTCTGCCTTGTTAATTTTGATTGCAAAGGCCTTGCAGCGGGACTGTCTCTTACCACATACTTGCAAAATACCCCATTTCTACTCTACCCTACATGCCTCTATAGCAAATCTAGTAATACTGTGTTGCTTTTATTGTCATTGCATTTTTAGAACTTATAATGTTGTTCTTTTTCCCTCTAGACCAGACTTTCCCAAACTGTTTTCTCCAGCATTTCTGGCCTATGCAACGTTTTCCACTGGTGTCCCATCCTAATCAGCTCAGCCTTGGTCGTGGCCAAATCTATTACCACTTGAGCATTCAGGATGACAGCATGCTCCCCATCTGCTGGGCTTGGGGGCCCTTCAGCATTCAGAAAATGTCTAAATTGATGAGCCATCCTCCCAGCTTCAAACAGCCCTTATAGCATGGCTTTGGAGGTGGCAATTCCAGCCTCATTCCTCTTCCCCTTCATTGCTCCCCAGCCCCTAAGTTTTTGCTCTGGGTCGCTGAAGCGTGGGTGAATGGCTTCCCTCTGCTGCCCTGTGACTGTGTTACTGCTATGGGTTGGTTCTGTGTGTCTTCATACTGAATCAGACAAAATGCAACAAGAACACCGTGTCTCATGTCAGTACCCAGAGACCAAGGTGCTCTTTACTGGTTTTATGTCCTGTTGACTCAAAATGGCTGAAAATGTATCCATAGTCTTTCTGGGATGGTAAAATCCAGATGACATAAATGGGTAGTTGAAAGTCTTGTGTTTTACTTAAATTTCCACAAATAATTTAAAAAGCTTTCTCCCTTTGAATGTTTATTGCTCTTTCAGCTACTGAAACCATAGCTGATTGGAAGCTGCATGTATTCTTAAAACCACCTCGCTTTATCCTTATAAAACTTAATAAAAGTGCTCTTTTTTCATCCATTGAATGGTCAAGGGTGATTGTTTCGAATGCAGTTGTAAATACAAGTCCCGCTAGCTGCCTGGTCTTCATTACCATTTTGTAGGCCTGTAATATTAAGATGACCATTAACTTTAATAAAGAAACAAATTAAACAAGTGAGAAAAGCTAATTGTACCATCACTCCCCAGCCTGCTGTTTTCCACCGTGTTTAATTTGGGTCAGAAGCACAGAGCTTTATTTCTTCTTGCTGTATTAAAGGCCTTCTAGTGTTATCCTTAAGCATTATTTATTTTGTGTTGTGAACTGAGAGATTGTTTTTCTGCTCCTTTCTCCCCTCATAAAATGAACCAAAAGGACACACATGAACTCTTGCATGGGGCAAAACTTAGTAGCTTCACTATATTTAGATATAGTGCTGGTTGGTGAGAGATGCAGAGGCTTTAATGATGTGTTTTCCAAAGGTGAAGTGCATCAAATAAACTAATAACCCAACAAGTATGCTGTATAAAGATGAAGTTTTTTTTTTACTTTTTATTTGCTTAGTGTTAGAGAAATGAAAGGAAAAAAAAAAAGAAAAATATTAATCCTGAAGTTGTGGAAGAGTAAACTGCTTGCAGAAACCTCGAAACATGACTTTATTGGATGAATCTTGTTCTAACGTTGAAAATGGAGAGTTGCATGTACTCATTTCTGTTTCAAAGCATGCCCATATGGTAAGGTCCTGCCCTGTACCTATGAAGCTGCTGAGAGTTTTGCTGTGGGCTCCACTGTGAGCAAGGTGGGATGAGCTGTACAGGACGGCAGCAGCCCTCAGACAGCACTCACTGCAGGGGGTTTGACACTGGCTGCTCTCAGCTTAAGAAAGAGTCTCTCTTGCATATGATTTTTTTAATTACATGCATGGAAAATCCATTTATGTCAGTGAGAATTTATACTTTAAATGGGTGCAGAGGATCTAATAGAAACGTGAAGGGTAGATGCAAGTGCAGAAGGTTGTTAAGGCATCGTAATGCTTTGTTTCCTTATGTCCAGGAGTCTTAGGTGGAGAATATAAATTGGGTAAAGCAATTGAATTAATCTTTAACTGAGCCTGCTTTAAATAGTATCTTCTGCAGTCTTCAGTTTTGCTGTGTTGGATGTATTTTGGCATAACTTTTACTTGCTTACTGGTAAAGTGGCATTGTAAGAATAATGTATACCAAGAGCGGTGGAAGTTATGTCCTGTCAGATATGTTGGTGGCATTTGTTTTTTTCCTTAGCATTTGCACCGGTGACATTTTTCAAGCCATGGTTCAAGTAAAGGGCATCTTGCTATTCAGGAAGTTCTTATATCCCATCTAAAAATGGTCATATATTGCAGTCAGCTTCATATTTCTACTTTAGCTACCTTCATAGAAGAAAGTATACGTCTGTTTTCTGCATATGGTGGAGCAACCTTGCTCTGAATATATGTATATTAATTAAAGGAAATCAGTTTTGCCACTTCAGTTTCCTTTTGGATTTTCATTGCAACAGTGTGTCCCAAATCATTTTAAAGAGCTCCATAAAAAGAATAAGACCGCCACCTTGGGAGGAGAGCACTGGTGACAGGGAGGGTTTCTGGGAGCTGCCCTGCATGTTTGTGGCCAGCAAAGGGCTGGAAGTACCCTGGGTGCAGGGCCTTCTCCCTGTGGTTCCCCTTGGGTTTGCTTCCAGAGGGAGGGCATATTGTCAGGAAGATCAGGGAGTGAGTTGGGCTTCATAGAGATGTGTGAAAATATGCTGAGAGTAGTTGTGTGTGTGTGCACACTCCCAGGAGGACTGGAGGAGTGCTGTCCCTATTTGTTCGGCTTCATGGGGAGCCTGCCAGTTGCTGTGGACCATGCAGACAGACCAGGCCCTGGGAAGAGAGGTCCCCCTGCCCCAGTGCTGACAGTTTGTGTTGAAGGGGATCTCCTCAGTTCCTCGGAGCGAGGTTCCCAGGCTTTGTCTGTGGAGAGACCTGTTCCCAGCACTGCTTTGTCTTGCATGAAGAAATAAGAGCAGAAAGGTTGCACCAGGTAAGCCAGATTTGCTCAGATGTATGTGTGTCCAAGCCCGTCTTCTTTGGCAGTAGACTGCAGAAAATAATCCCTGAACAATAAAATCCCCTTGAAAATACAAGGGTGTAAAAAATCACAGCATCCATTGGCATGTTATGCTTTGCTCCTCCCCTTGGTGGATGTATTTTATCACTTGCACAACCATTGTGTACGTTACATTTCTTACTGCTGTAGTTCTGCCCTTGTAGTGGATGCATTGGGTCCCAGTGAAGAAAGTGGGTGACAATGCATGATATGGAGCCTGGGAAAATGTTTTTAACTTAAACAGAAATTCCTTTGGCTGGAATCTAGCACTTCCTTTGGCTTCAGAGCTTTGACATTATTAGTTGCCTTTGATTCAACGAGAGCTTGAATTGGAAGTCATCAGCCCTTGATTTTGTTAGCAAATGGTATTTATCAGCAGAAGTCATCTAAATCAAACCCCTTAGTATAAAACAAGGCACTAAACAGTTTATATTATATATTATATATTCCATTTAGTTATGGAAGAGATAGTGATTGGCATTCAAAGAGCACTGTGTAAAATGCCAACATATAGGAAATAAAAATGCTCTCTGTGACTTGGTTAAGAACAAGCACTGTCCGTTCCTGAATTTCCACCCTTCCTTGTAAAAACAACTGGGAAACTTGTGAGGTACTGAGGAGGCCAGACACTGTGCAGGTGAGTGCTCATCACTCTTTACTCTGTATGACTTGTACTTCTCTGGTATTTCGGAACCAGGAAGATGCCCAAACCCCTTCTAAAACAACTTTGTTGTCCCCTGCTGTTCAGCTGCCGTTCTCTGCCAGCAGCCCTGTTTGCAGAGGTCACATCAGCTCACCAGAGCTCGGGGGAAGGCTGTGTGGGCACTCCGTACTGTGGATAAAATACACAAGGGGAAAACTGAAAAAGATGAGAATTGAAATGCATACTTCTGTTAAGTAGTAATGCATTGAATGAAGGTACTAAAAAGCAATATATATTAATGAAATTCCTTTGATATACAAAGCTCCACAGAATACTTCTGTATCTTGAAACACAAATGTAAGTTTTTTTGTCAGTTTTAGAATTACCACTTTTCAGGGTACTTGGAGCTGTTGTTTAATTATAGCTGTCTTTGTAGGAGATAATGTACCAAAATAGTTTTCTCTGAAAGAATATTTAAATATTCAGAACCAATTTAATCTCTCTATAGCAGGAAATATTTAAATTTTGGAATTCTAAATTTACAGAATACCTTAGGAGATAATCTTCAATTACACATATGTACAATATCACATAGCTTATGCCAGTAAGTTCCAGCTTTTGCAATCTGGCACAAAGCCAGGACACCAGTGTGAAGCACAGTGGCAATTGCGAGGTCCTAGATAGCTACAGATGTGTCAGGGTATTTATTTTTTATGCTGTAGAAAATATTGTGCTCGTTGCAATTGTTCAGGCAAAGCCTTCTGGTCATAGGAGCTAATTGCTTCCATAATAATTAAAGTTCAAATATCTAAGACCTAATAGCTTTAGACATATAAAAATTAAAATGAGATTGAAATTTATTATGTTGGTTACGCTGAGCAGATGCTGCAGTCACTGTCAATTGTTTTGTTCTAGTGTGTCCTTGAGAAATATTTCCATCTTTGTGCGGCTATTGCAACGTAAGGATGGAGCTGTGGTTTGTGTTGCTGGAGAACACAGGAAGCTGCTGCTTCTCCATGGCTCTCGAGGCATTAGGGACCCTGCTGTGAGCTGGCTCTTAGGAGGAAGAGGCACCCTTCCTTCATAGCACGTGAGGTTATTCTCTAACAGAATGAAAAAACACTTCTGTTTCTGCCGTAGTTGCTCCCTCATATTGTTGCAATGGGCAGCTCCCCACTCACCAGCATGAAATGTGCTGGGAGAGGTGTTGGCAGATCTTTTCAGATGTTCTTTTTCACAACAAAGGCATGTGTGCTTATTCTGTGAAGGTATTCTGTGTGGCTCTTCCCCTGAAGCCATGGATATTGTTTCTTTGATTTCCATTAGAATACTGCAGAATTTGCATTTGGCACTGGGTACCCACTGCTCACACTAGTTTGAGCCAACATGAGCCTTCTTGGGAATTTGTAATCTCTGCTTACAGCTGTACTATGCCCAAACCCAGCAGTACTTATTTTGGGGCCAGTCCTCTGTGCTGAAAGCTTCCCACTGGAGCAAATGACGTTGGCAAGCAAGCAGGCTGAAATTGGATTACAGATCCGTTCTCCTGCAGCTGAGGTACCAGTGGCCGTGTCCGTAGGTGCACAGGCTGCCGGGATGCAGATTAATGTTGCAATCCAAAGTGCTTTATGTCATAAGAGAAAAGAAGGTCCTTTGTGCCACCTCTGTTTTTATTAGTTCCAGAAGTAATCCTGTTCCCCTTGTACTATTGCAATATAGTCTGCAATGCAGTGTGATGTATAAATACATTAGCTCAGAAGAGAAATAAGTTTTTCCATTCCAGGATTTGGATGTCAGTGTCTGAGACTAATAACAGCTTTTATTTATTTCATTAAAAGACTTTTTTCTTTGCCTAGTTAATTAGAGGTTCATAACAGTAGCCATCACAGTGCTTCTGGGCAATTTTAAGGCCTGATGCATGTTACCTATTGCTGATCAATTACCTTTATTGTAAACTATTGTGAATATTTGACTTCAGGCTGGTGGGTAATTCAGTAAGCTTTCTTCTCTGAGACTCTAGGTTGTATGGGGATAACAGGTGCAACAGAAGTATGAGGGTGGTTTGTTTGTTTGTTTATTTTTTCTCTAAGGAAGAAAGTGGACAGATCAAGTTTAAAATTTACAGTCTGGTTTGGAAAATGAGTGAGTACTCCAAGGTTAAGAACCTCTCTTATATTACTAACCCAAAGAATCTCTGGTATTCACCTATAGTCATTTCACAGCAAGATCCTATTAAATGATACATATTGCCACAGAGGTAAGATACTGAATTTCACAGCAATGTAAATTTGGAATTAAGTTTATCATGTTTTATCAGTGAATGAAAAACTAATGTTGAATTGGTAGTGCTGTTAACTTTGATGGAACAGAATATCCACCCATCCCTTTTTGGAAGCTGATGTTTATTTGGCTGATAGATATTAGGGTTGCTTTCTGAGTGCTAGAGCATAGCACACTGAGGAAAAAGAATTACTGAGTTAATCAGCTAGGCCATGATGACATGCTCTTTTGATTAAAGTGCTCTCAAGATTTAAATGGCATGGCAGCGACCTGCACTTTATAATCCCAAACCTGAGATGTAGATAACCTTACATTTAATAGATGTCCATACACAAACATTTGAAGTAGAACGAAACTAACTTAAATGAGCAAATTTTGGACGATGCAAGTTAAAAGTGTCTTTATAACTGTACTTCATAAAGTTCACTGAAGATTCATTGAACTGTTTGCTGAGAAAGATTTTTCAATGAGTAGTTATTTGATGGGATTTTTTTCATCCTTGGGGACTTGTTTTATTTCAGTTTTTGTTGTGGGTTCGCCCATCCCCCAATTTATTTTTCAAAAGGGGGGAAAGCAAGTTTCAAGTCAGAAACAGATTTAAATTAATTTCTTCAAGATTAGAGAAGGATTTTCCAAAAGATTGGTACAGTTGAGTAGAAAATTGGGAGAGATGATAAGGAAAATAGAAAATGAGATAAGGTAAGATAATACACATGTGTTGTGATTATTTTGAGAATGTCTTTGAAGTTGATTCTGAGTGTTCTCTGGAACAGGATGAGCAGAAAACAAACAGGTTTAAGTTCTTTATGGAAGCTGCTTTTTTGACTGAATTATGTGTAGGCTGGGAGTAATTCCCCTGTGCTGATGTCTGACACATTCTTACAAATAGTGCAATAATACATTTCAGCTTTGTCAGCTGTTTGTAACCACAGTGGCCAGAATCCCCGTGGGAATTATCATTAATGGGATGCAGTTTTTGGGTTGGCTTTGCTATGATATAAATCGGCATACTTCCTTTGACTGAACTGACATGCTAAGTTATATCATTTAAGAATCTGGCGTTCTAGTTTGACATGTGGCTTAGAGTTCCTATTGATTGAAAGCAGTCTGTTAATAAAATCAAAGTAATTGAATACAGCCTATGGGAACCAGTGCTGTTTGTCATTTATTATTAGGCAGAAATGTTAAAAATATTAAGTAATTCTTGAAATGATTTTTATGAAACAGTGCAATAGTAATTTAAAGAAAGGTGTGTTTTCACCCCAGAGCTTTGCCTTGAGTTGCATTCGCAGGCCTTCATACAAGGCCAAATAAATTGTGTCACTCTGCATTCCCAAATGGGAAAAATAATACACATCTAAGAAATATATTGTGTATGTAATTTAAGTTTGGAACAGTTTACAGCACTTCCCTATAGTGAGGATAAACTGAATGACTTTAATTACCAGTGACTTACTGATGAACTGCTCTAAGGTTTTTGTTCTGCAAGACTTTCCTTATCTGCGTATATAGGGTTTTGTTCAATGTTATCAGTGTTATGCAGCCAGCGTGTGTCTCCAGGGTGGCACTTGTCCCAAAGCAAGGGGCTGGTGTGTGGCTGTTGCTGTAGCTGTGCTCTGAAGGGGGTTTAACGCGGGACAGTGGGTGTTGGCTGGAGTGGAAGGCACATCTCCAGAGACAGCCCCATGCCATGGAGCCTGTGCATCCCAGCTCCTGGCCCTGCCGCCAAGTGAGCTCAGGGGCCATGAATGGCACCCCAGCAGCTGCTGAGCATTACTTGGCAGGGTGGTGCCTCTCATGGAGCTTCTTTGAGTGGTTACAGCCTCCAAAGAACTCGCTGGCCTGACCACCCGCCCAGCCCCAACTCCTCAGGCACGGCTGCTGCTGCCTCATGCTGCTGTGGAGCTCCACTGAATGCTCTTGGGCATGTTTACCTGAGGTGCAAATGTGGCCTTCTTAAAATTGTTTTGTTTGTGGGCCGTTAAATAAAAGATGGGCAGGAAAACTCATGGTGGGGTTTATGTGTCCTGGTCCTGCTCAGCAGCTGCAGTTGTGTCAACTTTTCAGGTTCTGTGTGTGGTGCTGTCACAAGCAAGTGAGCCTGGGTTAAATAAGTAAATAAATAAACAGGAATTGATCAGGCCACATATTTGGGATATCCATGTACCTCCCTGGGTTGCTGACTACTCTGGTTGGTGACAGTGCTGCCCCAGGCCCAGCATGGCTGTCACTTCCCAGAGCCATTCCCTGGGCTCTGCCTCAGGGCTCTAGTGGGATATCTGCTGTTCCTTGGTGGCTGCTGGCCGTGTTGAGTGGAGCAGGGATGTTTTTTGTGTGTTCTCTACATTCAAGTGACTCCATCCTTTAGGGCCAGGTGGCCCCTGCTGCCATCTGGGTACGGAGGGGAGTGAGGACATGTCTGGCTTTGTCCTGGGCCTCGAGGGCCCTTGCTGGCCACTGCTCTCTGAGTCAGGGTTCTGACCCTGGCCCTGGCAGTGCCCCCAGCCAGGAGCCAGGGTCAGTATGGCACAAGTCCCAAGGGTCCCGTGTGTGCTCCCAGGTGTCTCAGCATCCCCAAAATGGGCAACTGCCAGTGCCTGCGGGCTATGGGGTGAACACCTGCAGCTTTTCTGAGCCTTTGTCATGTTGATAACTTAAGCCAACAGCAGTAAGCCCTTCCTAAGTAAGCAAAAGCTCTCCGTGGTTTTGGGTGGAGAGGTGGCCGGAACAGCCATCCCATTCCTTAGATCCCCCTTCCTATCCATTTAAGGACACTTGCATGTGACAATAGGCCTGAAATCAGACATTGGTGACTCGTGGCCCTTTGAAATATTCTCAACAAGAGTTTATGCTGTGGGAATTAAATTCCTATCATTTTGGACAAAAGGGTTGCAATTTGAGTCCTTCCCTGTGGCACTAGAGGACTCTCAGAGAGTCTAGTGTGCAACCAGAGAAGTTTAGGTAATTTATCCCCTGGACTTGGTAGCGTGAGCCTTGTGAACTCTCACGAGGCACTCTTGCTGTCTCTTTAGATTTGTTGGCGTGCCCTCATTTTGCAGTGGAGTCCTCATGTTCTGCCTGTGGCTCGGCTGCATGATGGGGGCCTTGCTGGGGATGGTGAAGAGCAGGGAGGGAGGAGCAGGCTTGGGATGGTCAAGAGCCCTGCTTGATGTTTGCACTGCCAGGCACATGGCCAAAAGAGGGCATCTTTCAATTAAACGTAATATTGCAACACATTTCATAGTATTGTTTTTATTCAGGTAGCTCCTCAGTAAGGCAGTGAATTTTATTTTGAAGTGAGACATAGAGACAATGATTAGAGAGATCTTTGCATAATTTTTCCCCCGTCTTTGAATTAGATTGCATGTTTGTTCTCCACTAGCAATTACCTTCATGTCAGTATAAGTACAAGAGGTTATAGAAGTTCATGATGTTTCTCACATTGTAGCAGCTTTCTGCATACCAACCCCTTTGCCCTTTCGACTACATGAAAAACTATAAATGTGTCAAACAGGAAGATTTAAATAAGTGCTGTTAAGGTCCCAGACACTCATTCCAGAGCTTCAATTTCTTAAGAGCTGTCTGAGCTTTACTTTACGTGCAGCCACATAGTCATGCCGACTAAAGTCCTGCTAATTATTTTGGAGACATTTTTGTATGATGTGTCTTGAGAAAAGAGTCTGAGCATCTGTGAAACAGATGAAGTGAAAATTCCTCTGGCGTCTATCAGCAAACATAAGCAGGTGGAGCATTTCCAAGTTTCTGTAGCTGAGGCAGGGGCTCCAGAAAACATGGTTGTTTGCAGCACACAGGGAAAATGAAATTAAAAAGAATTACTTCTGTATCTTCATTTGATGCTGCCTTGTCATATAAGGCCAGTTCAGGAACAGCAGCTCTCTGCTTAATTTCAAGGGCCATTGTAAATTGTCAGGTTTTTCTAGGAAACACACAGGGCACTGCAGACTCTGAGATGAAAATTGCTGAATCTAGAATTGTGCACTGCAAATAGGACTCATTTCTCGGTTTGAAAGGTGTTAAAATGTTTACACTTATTGCCTGTGCAAGGTTATTCAGGGTAATTTCTGAAATACATTGCTGTATCAATCTCCTAATGGAGTATTCCTGAAAATCAAATGGTTTGTATGTTTTAAGGCAAACCCCAGGAATTTAGAAATAAAAAAATATGCCACTGGTGCCCACTAAAGGAAATGTGTGTGGTAAGAAGCTGTTTTTGCTGCCCAGGATGAAAGGCCAGCTGGCATCAATTAGCACTTTATGCACATGCACTTTTATAGAAATAATTTTTACTGAGCAGATCTCAAAGCCTTTCAGTGCCACTTAGTTAATCCTCCTAACAATCCTGGGCAGAGCTGCCCCATTATACACATGGGCAGACTGGAAATTGGGGAGGTTTAAGTGACTAATCCGTGGCTGCGGAGTGAATCAGTCCTGTCCCATCTTATCTGTCTTTGCAAGGCAGCACCACCTTTTCTCAGAAGGGAAACCAAAAAACAACATACAAGTTACAGCAATGGTTAAGTGGTATGTTTTAGAATATCCCCTATAAAGCACTGCCTTTAAACAGTGTATAGAATAGAAATAAGGTTTGTTTATTACATGAAGGACAACTACAAAGGATTAAGTAATTTGTACAGTAATTGACTTCTCTACTTCAAGTTCATTGTTGATGTTTTTGTATAATTGCATAGACAAAGAATGGCATTTCCCAGTACACGAGAGAAAGCCTTGATGTCTTTTCAAGATAGATATTTTAAAAAATAAATGCTTTGTTCTTCTAAGAGCATGACTATGCAAAAATTCAAGCATGCTAAATTCGACCAGGGTGTGAAATGAGCAAATGTCCTTCACTACTTTCTCAGAAGTTTGCACCCACTTGAAACAAGCTGCTGCCTGTTTTCCATTGTAGTGTTTAAGGCCAAGAAAGTGCAATTAAAACATGCAAATATGTGGCTAACACAATAGTTCCTCAGTGGCGTGTCCGGACCCTTGGATGAGAGCTTGGTACCTTTCTTTATGACTTTGTTGTGCGTGGGTTGTCGGTCCCTGCCACATGTGGGGTGGGGAGGAAGGGTGAGGGACTCCAGGCTGTAGCTGAGAGGAAGATGTCACAAATGTCATCCCTAAAGCACTGGGTCTTTCTCTATGAGGTTCCAGGGTGATGAGGAGTTTTACTTTTTTATTTTTTTCCCCTGCCCCAGGAAGGTTGTTAAAAAGGAAGCAGGGGATAAATAGAAAAAAAGCTGCCAGTTCCTGAGTATCTCATGCTGCTGTGGAAATCAGACAGTAAATAGACAAATTATCCTGTAGTCATGCCTGACTGTAGCCTCAAGATATGAAGTGTTTCTTTATTTCCAGCTGACAGGAGGTATAAATGAGGATCATCATTGTGAATGAGCCGGAGATGCCCTGTGGTTTAACCCTGCATTTGGTTAAGCTGGTGTGTTGGTTCACATCTCAGGGCTATCTTTTCAATTAGTTCTTCCAGAGCTGATGAGCTGAATAACGTGAAATGTATTAGGGGGCATATGCCAGGTGATGGTGAAAGTGCTGCCTAGTTATACAGATATTAAAAGATATTTTTAATAGAGTGCTGTATATTTATAAGCAAATACCCTATTCATTTTAGAGCAGTATAACTCCACTAAACTGCACTAAATACGTGGAATTGCTCTGATATCCCCCCACTGCAATATAAAGCACAGTTGTAAGTTCCTCCAAGATGAGAGGAGTGTTGCATATAAAGCCAACTACATTTTGTGTAATATAGGAAACATATTGTTCATATTCTACCAAGTGAAATCTGTTTTGGATTTCTTTTGCTGAGGGTCCAGATCATATAAATGATTGTGGCCATTGCTGTATAGCACAAAGCAAGCCGTGGTCTTTTCATGTCTGGAACAGTTTGACATAATCAAAATGTATATAAGATATTTAAGATGCTTGTTCAGCATATAAAAAAAGCTATGGCTCAGGCTGCTATTCCCAACTGTAAAATTCAGAGATCTTAGTAGAAAATGAAACCCCCCAAAACAGCATGCATTCTTCACAGTTAATATAGATTAACTTTATCCAGTGTTTCATTCTCTCACTTCTAAACATAAAAGAAGGGTAAGACAGCATTGGCCACTGTTGTTCTGATCCTCTTATAAAGTGTGAATAATGCCTATATCCTTGGCTTTTCCCTGGGTCCAGTTACCTTGCACACCCATCACTGGTTTGGGCAGGAGATGAGTGTGAGGGTGGTTGAAGGTTTCACAGTGTTAGAAGTGTGTCCCTAAAATCTTCTGTGCCAACCACCTCTTATGTTTAGATTTCAGATTTTCCATGTCCATTTCTGAATTATGTTGTAGAGATTGTACAAAAAGCTAGTAGAGTGATTATGCTTGGCTCTACTGGATAGATAACAGAACACTCTGGTATTGATACCATGAGTAAATCCTCATGGTTTCCTTGTGGTGAGAAATGAAGTTATTTAATTTTTTCGAAGTTTTGGTTAATCAGAATGGATTTACCTGGTTCACGTCAACATGTAGGGGTGACAGAAGTAGACACTGTCCTTCCCTCCCACCCCTTTTTCATTTTTTTGGTAAGACAGACAACATTATATTTACCCATGCCTACAAGCACGAAGTTTAATCAGGCTTCATGTTTTTTCTGTGGGTCAGATACAAACAGGAAAGGTTGTATGCACACAAGAACAAGTCCAGTTTACTAGGTGATATTTTTAGCATCCTTCAAGACAACTAAAATGGGAACCTGTCTCAAAGCAAATCAAGACTGTTTTTGCAGGGCTGTGAGCAATATGGAATGCAAGTAGCATTGGCTGGAAATGTTACTTTCAAGACCTTTAACAAGTTCTCCAAAATATTGGCTCAAACAAACAATTTTCCAAATTATTTTGTTTAAAAAAAAAAAAAAAAATCCAGACCTTATAAGGATTTTTTTTAAGCCCACAGAATTAATATTATCTTGGGGTCATTTTGTTCCTCTCTGCAGAGTACCATGAAGAAAATCAGTTATTGCCTTTATTTCACTGTCATTTACTTTAGATTGAACTGAGATTGATTGCTTCTCTGTGATATTCTGCACTAGCAGCAGTGGAGAGTATGAAGCAATCAGTTTAGTCCTGATCTTGGTTGTCAATGAATGTAGATTCAATTAAGTAAATTTATTTGTATATTTTCCTGTTCATACAGTCAGTTCCCCTGCTCTCTCATTGTCTGAAAGCTGCTTTTTTAACCATAGTTTTAGATACAATTTTTAGTCCTGTTTGAAGTTCATGATGATTATTTCTTTGATATTGGTAGTAGTTAGATTTGGCTGAAGGGTACTATTGCATTTTATGACTCTTGTTTGTTTTTTCCTTTTTTATCCTTTCAGTAGCATACCTTTGACCAGCAGATTCCTGACCTTGGCATTTTTTAATATTAAAAGAAACAAAAATAAATCGTTCATTAAAGCTGTTAAAAGAAGAAGCTGCAAAGCAGAGAAAGGCAGTTTGAGAATTCACAGTGATTGGATACTTCTTGTGGTACTTGTTTATTTTTTGGTATTTGTGTGTGCAGAGAGGCTCAACGGGCACAGTAGTGGTGGTTTACTGGTGGAAATACTCCCTTGCAACCACAGTTGGGGTAACTGCATATACAGGCAGAGCCAGTTGATGTTTGTGTGTTGCATGTCCTGGGTAGTCTGTGGAACAGAAGCTATAAAAGTGGCCTCTTAGGTGTTCCTTTCCAATGGCTTTTCTCCCTCAAAGGAAATGTTTTTGTTCTTTTGTTGTATATTTTTATACTTACTTGCTTCTTGGCATTCAGTTCCCCATAAAATCAACATCTATGTTTAAAAATATTTTTTTCAAGAGAGGTTGTCATAAAACACATATGGTTGTGATGGTATTAATTTAAAATTACATGTTCCAAAAGATCCCACAGAGGTGAACTCATTTGAGAAATAGTCTATCTCCATACAATGGAACATATGTTTATCTCAAGAATGTTGCTAACTCTGTCTGGGGATATTACCAATGAGAGAGGCAGCAGAAGTGAAGGATCATTCACACATTTGGAGGAGTGCTTTTGGGTTGGTGTAAGCCTGTGGTGTGTGTTTGGGATACATGGAGAAGTACAAGCATTTTGGCTAGTCCAGGCTTGCCTCCCCATTACCTGCATGGGCTGAGATATTTGTGCCTCATTTGCACTTTGCTTACATGGGGTAAAACAAATGGACTGGATCATCATCTTGTTCTCTATTTGACTTCCAGCAGCGGATGCCTTGAAGAAGGAGAAACTGAAAAGTAAACAAAAAGACATTTGCGTGCACCTGGCCGATTGCTCGGTGTCTAAGGGGTGTGGGATAAATCCTGATCTCAGCTGGTGATCATCTTATGAATCCTCTTATCCTTCAAGCATGAGATTTGATTACCTCAGGTCTTTTTGTTCATGCTCACATAGCTGTAAATATAACACCTGCTGTGTTACCTAACTTTGTAAAATTACCCATTTTATAACCCTTTGACCAAGGAAGTACACTTGGTTAAAAGAGGGAGGGAGCCTCTTTGTCTCAGCCAGTAATGTCAGGCCAGACAAAGTAAAAGTGATTTTTCCTGCTGTGACCTCTGCAAAAGCTCAGAGACTACATCTGCTGTGCACTCTTCCTGAGGCAGAGGTGTTCTGCTCTGCTTGTGCTGTTCCCAGTATGGTATATGATACATACATGGCAATAAAAATATATTCAAAGTTAAGCAGACCAAAATGACTGCAACTGCTGGCGATCTTGTAAATTGTTCAGTCATGCAGTCTGGAGGCTGAGTCTGAATGAGAGATGCACTCAGATCAGGGCTGAGATATTTGAAATACCTCTGAATCCTCCGTGACTAGCAGAACATGTAGAAGGATACTCTTGACCAAATACCCCCTTGTTCTTACTGAGTGCTTAGATTATGGGTTACAAAATAAACTTTAAATCCTGTGCATTTAAAACCTGATTTTCTGTATCTCTCCTTGAATATAATACCTACAGAAAATGTCATTTGAAATGCAAGGGCAATTACAAAGTCTTGCTTGCAGAAGGGAATATTGTAAATTATTGATAAATGACTGTAGGCATATAGGTTATAGACATAGCAATCCTTACTGCCAGTCCTGAAATACAGCACAGTTCAATTGTATTGTGCAGTAAATTTATGCAAATTAATTGTCTTTCATACTGATGAAAGCTGTTTTCACTCTGGGCAGGATGACACGACTCTGATGTCTCATCCTGTTTTTTCCTCCCCTTTTCCCTCCACCCTGATCTCTGGGCACACACTCTCATTGTTTTTTTCCTTTTTCCCCTGCAGTCCCTCTCTGTATTCCAGACAAGGAACCTGTTTTTAATTTTCATGTGTCATGTCTGTCTCATAAAACACACACACTGGATCATATGACTGTTGTGCAATATTAGAGGGCTGTTGAAATGAATATCACATAGAAGGCCTTGTAAAGTCATCTTGAAATAAAATGTACCAAGTTTCAATTTTGAAAGGGGCAATAATTTCATGCAGATGAGAGAAGTAAAGAAACACTGACCACGAATAACAAGTACATTTGAAAATAGTCCTTGTAGCTTTTACCCCAGTCACTGTCATGTGGGCAAGTGTGTTAGGGGGTGCTGTCTCAGCCCCTCGAGGGGAACACGGTGGGATGGTTCTCCTGCTCTGCCATGGGCTGTATTCAGCATGGTGGTGGCCCCCGTGCTGCGCATGGAAGGAATTGGCCATCCAGCACTGACCCAAAGTGTCATCTTTGGATCACAGGCAGGGTCCAATTATGAAACAGCTACGACTAAGTTATGTTGTTCTGCCATGTCCTAAGGCTCTGTGTGACTAACGATTTAAAAAGGTTTTATTTTGCACATGCAGACATAGCCTTTTTGTCCAGTGTATGAGTTCAGTAATGCAGTTTCAAGAAGTCAGTGGGAATTAGGCAAGGGATGAAGATCCTTCATGGATATTGGCTGTAGACTTCAGTATGTATGACTTGTGAATGAGGGACACCACTGTGTAATTCATTCACTTTTGCAGTCAGTGCTGCATTTTTTTTTTTTTCGAGTAGGTTGCATCAGGAGTAATTACAGGAGTTTTAAATAAGTGGTCCAGATGAAAGCATGTGTTTGCTCCCAGTCACTTGTACAATAATACACCTCCTAAGAGGAGATCCCAGAGGGCTGTCTTACAGGTACACACATCTCTACTAAGTGGAAAGCTGTGGGGATTTTAATGATGCGTGTTGCTGCTAAGTTGCCAGGCTGATCTGGAAAGAACTTGTTTTCGTAGGAGTCCTGCAACATCAGCTCCACAGCACCTATTGCAGCAGGACCCAAAATGTTTTCAGGCTCTTTTCTCTGGAAAGGGTGAATTGGAGCCCAACCCAGACCGTTCTCCTCCACCCTCTTCCCTGCCCCTTAGCTGAAGCAGCACAGCAAGGAATCAAGCTGATGATGAAGGGTGAGAGAACAAGGAGACTGTAAAACATGTAGGATTTATAGAAGCAAATCCCAATCTTCTCTGCGTAAGTACGAACCTGTTGTGCAAGGGCTTTAGACACAAAGCAGAACAGGAGTGCAGCTATTGAGTGCCCACATGGAGGGAAAGGGCTCTGCAGCTACGTGACGACTGACAGAACATCATCATTTTGAGATGACTGTTTCCTTCAGGATAATTTCATGTTCCTTTCCTACAGAATATAAATAGTGGCAGGAAGGAGTTCACAGAGAAGTCTGTTAACCTGGAGCACGTATACACAGTCTCTTCTTGTTACTGCTATTATTACACACATCTGTCTCATTTGAGAAACTGTCCTTTGCTTTTCTCTTGTGCTGCATTTCTTGATTTGCTGTTATCTGGGTGTCTTGAATTATAGATGGCTTTCATGAGTGGAATAACAAGGGATGGACAGCAAGGGCACCCGCACTGTCATATTGCTTCATTTTTTTCCTGACTTGGCTTTCATGGTTTTGGGTTGGGTAAGGCCTGGAGGGACTGGAGGTGAGCAGAATATGCCCTTCACTCCTGACATGTCTCCTGAGTTTTGGTTGGCTCCTGTATTCTAACAAACTCTTCCTTGATTAAAATGGCTGCTAGGCTGTTCCTTGCACCTCTCCTTTGGAGATTATCCATTTTGCTTGCAGACTGAGAGCAGAGGTGTGAAAGTGCCCTTTACTGCTTCTGGACATGCATACCAGAAGCAAGAGAAACATCATGACCTTCTAAATTTGTTTTAAAGGTCACTTATTTGGTGCAGAATTGCAGTCCCGTGGTACCAAGGGTGGGAGCATCTTGCAGTGACACAGCTTGGAGAGCTGGGGCTGCCTGTGCAGTCCATGGCCGAGGGCGGCTCTTGGTGTGGGATTTACAGGGAACTTTATGGTATTTCTTCCTGGCTTGCCCCAGGCAGGAGGGCTGAGCTGTTTGTCTCCATGCCTGTCCCTGCTGAATACTGCACTTGCCAAGGCTGGCACCCAAACAGACTGCGGAGGCAGAAGCAGGAGATTTTTAAGATCATATCTCATGGTCCTGAAAACCTCTTTAAAACACTAAATTTTTGGTGGTTGTTGCTGGGCAGTCTTTTAGGGGGGAGAAGTGCTCAGTGAAAAATACTGTCTGGGCAGGAAATGCTGATTGAAATACAGGTTGCTTTATGGAGCTACCTTAGTAAGGAGGAGGGAGTCTTTGTGCCACTCAGTGGAAGCCATTGTTTGTCAAGAGTAGGAGGTTTTGAGTCTTAACATGNTGGTGTACTGTACTCTGAAAAACCAAAACCAAACAGAAGGGTCATGACTGTCTTCTCCCTCCTCTCCAGGTGCAGGAGAGGAGAAGAGAATGCAGCACACAGGTTTCCAAGCGATCAGAACACGTTATGGCAGCTGCAAACGCTTCGCTATCAGGTGGAGAGGTAATTTCAGCACTTCTGCGTGCTGATGTTTTGCAAACTGCCGTTGTTTCAGAGGCACTTTTTCCACATGTGCATACTTGGAAAAAGCAAAATATTTTTACTTAGGATTCCTGGACTCCCCTTGGAGCCTCTCGTGTTGTACTGAGATTCTTGGACTTCTTTAGGCTTTTTGTAGAGTTTCTTTGCACTGACTCAGAGGAAGATTTCGTATATGTGGTAGCAAATTATAGTCTGACAGGATGGTATAAACCTGGAATTGTTCCAGCACAGTAACTGAATCAAAATCTGAAATGGAATTACACTGCTATTTCTAGATCCTTTTCATGAGTTTGTTCTATTTTGTTTTATCTTGCACTGTGTTGTGTTTTAAATAAAACAGATTTGTTTTTATGGTGAGTATTTTTAGAAAAATTATGACTTTGAATAACTATTGTGACATCTGGGTCTGTGTTACATGTGTGGTACTTTCTCCATGCTACTCCTGCATATAGCCAAGGACAGGAGTATGGACATGGCACCGTGCCCATGGTGAGAGCTGCCCACAGATAGAGCATCTCTGCCTATTCTTGGGTATTTTCTTCCATTTTCTCTTGCTCTGGATTTTTGCTTTGCAGGATAAGTGGCCATCATATACCCAGAAGAGGTAGTGTTTGCAGGCTGCAGATCTATGGTGATGAAAACCTGCAGAATACCTTCTTTTAAAGTACCTTGTATTATTTCTATTTCAACATGTTCTGGCTGCTGGAAGATGCAGGTTGCAAACATGAGCTGTCAGTTCTCTGTGTTCTTTGGCATTCAGTTTTGGATCATGGTAACTAACCAATTGCAACCACATTTAGAACTCTCCTTTTTGTGTTTTTTGTTCCTTTTATTTCCTTTCTTCTTATTTAATTTCCCCAAGTTGTGGCTTAAGGATGGCCACGGATCACAATGGTGCAATTGCCTCATCCCAAATCACTGGGATGATGCTATTGGGTTATCCAAAAGAACAGACTCTGGTTGGCTTGACTGTAATTTTGCCTTATTTAAGGAACAGTTCCCGAACAAAATACTGAGAGTAATTAAGATTTAATTTAAACATTCTCCTCGTCTCAAGAAGTATTAAAACCCCTCCAAGGCTTTAAAACTACCCTACTCAAATGGCACAGATCTCTTCACTCTTGGCACAGGCTGAGATGAACCCTTCTTCCTGGGGTCTTTGCAGTGGAGGGCAGGCAGGTAGGTCCCTTCTTTGGCTCTCTCTCTTGCTAAGGTGACAGGTAACTGTGCTCAGCTGGCTGCTGCTGCCAGCCCTGCTGGAGGAGGGCCTGTGGCTCTGAGGAGGTGTCCTGCAGTGCACAGTAAGGGTGTGGCAACTTACATTTTTATTGTTTTTCAAGATGAAGAGGAATATGGTTTCTGATATCAGGATAGGTGTTACCAAAAATGCCACAGATGGTTTTCTGGCTCACTGGGTTAGAAAGGAGGTAGGCTATCTTTCTTTCAAAAGATTTAGAAAAAAGAAAAGTAATGGAAGCAGGAGTATTTAACAGATGAGCTGAATTCTGGAAGAAGTCTTGAAGTAATTTAAAAAAAAAAATTATTTACTTACTTTGTATTTCTAGAAAATGACTTTCTCTTTTGATAACAATTCAGGGAACCCTTTCCAGTTCTCATGATTGAAAAAATTTGTTATAATGCCTGATTTTTAAGATTTTTTTAACAGTTATGTGTATTTCTGTATATGTCTGTATGTAAATATAAACATTTTAAACCTGTTTCAATGGCATGAAATAATCTTTTGGTTAGTGATTCTTCCATACAAAAGTCTCCTGCTGAAGACAATAGAAATTCTGTGCACAGAGCCACTGGGGGCCTGGGCTGCAGTGGCCTCAAGGAAAAATCCTAAATTCTTTCATGATTACGTGTTTTGACTATAATGTTTCAGTGTTGTCTTTGTAATTTAGCCATTCTTACAGTAAGTTAACAATGGTTTTTCTGCTTGGATCTCTATAATGATTTCTGCAAAGCTCAGTGAATTTGCTTTCCTATGTGGTTGTGTCCCATGTGGGGTTTTTAATTTTGCCCCAAGCTCAGCCTAAATGACTTCATTTAAATGCATTTCACATCAAAGTCACAGCAAACACAAATGCGTTCCTTGGTTTTTAATGACATTGCAAAACTGGCAAAACATTATTTAACCCTGAACCAGGGTGCCCCCACCTAAGGAGAGTTGTTACCTGAATTTGCAGAACTTGGTGGATAAAATAATTTTGTTTATGGAGATGTAAATGAGAAAAGATTGAGATTTGGGAGAAGAAATTCATCAGGGGAAAGCTTCAAGGCCTTCTTGAGGCACCTCCTGGTTTTCTAATCCCTTCTACCAACAGAGGTCCTTTTGATGCACAGTAAATGATGCTTATCAATTGAAATGGAAATCCATTATTTACCTTAGGGGCTGGCAGTTATCAAATAGGCATCCGTGATGAAAGACCTGCACTTCAAGGAGTTCATCTCCAGCAGCTTAGCTTGGAAGCATTGATGGTTTTGTCCCTGGAGCTAGAGAGGACCACGGGTGTTCCTGAGGGCACCCTGTCTCTGCTGTATTAACTTTAGTCTAACATGTCCCTGAATTTTCCACCTTTGCCAGCGTGGAATCAATTGCTCTTTCTGTCAGTGGAAATCCAGTGCTGTTTGAAGGGCGCTCGGAAGATTTGTGAGGCATTCTGATAATGGCAAGGATAAATTGCTTTCCTGCTTAGCTGAGGAATCCTTTAATTATGCTGGTGGAGGCTTTGCATGGGTAGAGTTTCAGCTGGCTGCTCTGGACAGACAGCATCAGCTGGTGCTTGCAGGAGGGAGGGATACACTTTCTTCTCTGTCCATATCTAGGCAGTCACTGCTCTGGATAGGAGGTCACAGCAGGCGGTGGGGAAGGAGGTACCTACAGTCAAACCAAGCTGGATTTTAAAATGTTGGGTAGTAGACTGTAGGAAAACTCTTGATCCTGCAGATTTCTGTGCTGCCTTCCATACTGCAGAGGGAGTAGGTTGTGAGTGGAGCATCAGGAATGCAGTGCATGTGGTCTGTGGTCCTTGCATACTGACTCTTCCCAGCAAGAAGAGGGGGGAAGCCTGGGACTCACCTCTGCAATGCATTTCCTATGGCAGTTCATCAAGCCTCAATATGAACTGCTGCAGCCACAGCCCGTGGCAGAATGTATTCCTATTTCCCTGTAATTCTTTCTAAAGGCATTATCTACTGAGCACAGTTAGTTTCTCTCAGTAGGAGCCAGAGGTTTTTGTGTGTGACTGCTCAGTCTCATGAGGATAGAAAACATGGAAAATATTTTCTACTTTCTGCAGAGTTTCAGTATGCAGTTGCTGGTAGGCAGCTCTCTTTGCAGTTTTCCTGCAGGTTGCTATCTGGAAAATGCCTCTCTCCCTTTGGCATAGGCTTGGAGGACAGAGGATGTGTCCCCACTGGGCCCCACCAGTGAGTGCCTTGCAGCCAGGCTCATGGCTGTGCAGCCAGTGCAGGTGGATGCTGTGCTGCTGCAGAGCACGTGTGGGAGAACAGCACTGAGGCACTTGATGCAGGGCTGGGGGCACGAGGGGAGGATGTTACCTGGTCATAGCAGGTGGGTGTCAAACGCTGTGCAGAGCTGGTGCAGGCTCATTTAAAAAAGACTTTCTATTTTCACTTCACTTCAGTGTATGTTTTACTAAGTCATTGCAATGTTACAGTCTAAATTAAGTCATTTTCCCACTTGGAAAATACTCTAGTATTGGTTTTACAGTATCCTCAGTTTTCTTAGCCATGATTCTCCAGGGAAATCCCTGAGGAATCTCTGCAAGCCTAGTTGTGAAATCATGTGGGATTTATTGATTTTCGCAGGATAGATCTCCAATTTTCCATTATGTGCTGGATAAAACATCTTCACTTACCTGTGCTGTCAGGGATGTTGGCCAGCAATGAGATAATACACAATTGTGGAAACAGATGTATTACTTAACATTTTAGAGCAGGAGGCGACTATATCCATTGCTATGACATAAAACAGCCCATATCAAAATGTTTAGGACTGCTGTGCATTCTTTAGGGAATGTATGGAAGTGAAGATCTGGGCGTAACGACTTTGTTCAGTAATTACAGTATGGTTCATATTTAGCCAAGGTGAGTCAAATCACCTGTAATGATGGAATAGGGATAGCACCATTTGTGACAGTTACAGCTTTAGTTTAGCAGGTTATTGTGCATGAAATTAGTTAGTAACTAATGGGTCTGTATGCTACGATATGCTGCGATAACATCTGGTTTATGATTTCTGCTTACAGTTCTTGGCTTTATCCCAAAAGAAGATGCACCCTCTCTATGACAATCAGTTGGATTTTCCAGCTGCCAAGTCACAGAGCAAACTCATTTCAGACCTTAGATTTCTGGCTGTGAATCAAAAGTAACTCAGCTGATTTCAAAGAAGCTATTTCATATATGTCTGCATATATATCTGATGGAAAGAT
This sequence comes from Pachycephala philippinensis, assembly GCA_013397055.1. Taxonomy (NCBI): domain Eukaryota; kingdom Metazoa; phylum Chordata; class Aves; order Passeriformes; genus Pachycephala; species Pachycephala philippinensis. Next base: position 582,340 of record VWZT01006311.1, read on the forward strand.
TCATCCTATCATCCCATTTAAAGAGATCTGTCCATCTCTCCATATATTGTACCATATGAACTAATCTTGGCAATGGAAGCTTTACCTGTTTCAGTGCAGACTTAGGAAATGATGACTGCCGTGATTTTTTTGCAGTTATCTTTCTCTCTGACTTTCCCTTAGGCATTCAAGTATTATCTTTCTAGAGGAGACTCAGCAGCAGACATTAGGAATGAGGAAAGAGTTGCATGATATGAGTCATTAAATAGCAATAAAGAAAAAAAGTGATAAACTGGAGCTGTCTCAGAACAGGAACCACCTATTGTGAATTTTCAGGATTTTTGTTTGATTATGCTAAATGTCTGCCTCCCTGTCTAAATGAAAAGCTGAAAAATGGGCTGGTGAATGGACACAGAACAGTTTTGCAATTAGTAAAAGCTTTGGACATGTCTCAGACATGACTCAAATGTCCCTATTTTACTCCTTCCATATTTTCATTTTTCTTAGGTTTCTTGCTTACCAAGATACGAATTGCATTTGGGAGGGGTGTAAGGGCTGTATTAGCAGCTTCTTTTGACTGCCACCTTTAGTTGCTAGAGAAAAAAAATCCAAACAAAACCCCGCTTAAGATCTGTCTGTTGCAGTGAATTATTTCTGCTGCTTCCAGAAGGCTGCGGTGTGGAGAGCAGAGTTGCATCCAGTCTCTGGTGGGGGCTGTTCAGAGACATTTGAGATGATGGCTAAGCTGTGTCCTGGGAGGTAATAACATAGGTGGCTTGTTTGCAAATGAACTTGAGGGACAGGTTAGGAGCAGCTTGACCGTGGCATCCTGTTTTCCCAAGCTGAGCTGCTGCTGTGACAGATGTGGCACAGCCATGTGCTGTGGGCAAGCTCTCAGCTGCCTCAGCAGTGAGCAGTCCTTACTGCACATCAGCCCTCAGAATGTAAATGTTTGAGGGGTTCTGTTGGAGAGTAAAGCCCTTTCAAGAGCCTTCTGTTTATTATCATTCACAAAAGTCAATGTTTTCTATTATACAGAGACTGTGTTGTAGGTTCCTGTGCTTAAGCACTTCACTGAAGTTGTACGAAAAGCGTGAGGAGCGGGTGAGCTCAGCTTGTGCTCCTCACTGAGCTCTTGACCAGTTCAGCACAGCTTTTTGTTCCCGTGGCAGGGAGCTCTGTGGGATCGTCCCAGCCAACCACCAGCCTCCTCCAGGTTGGAAAGGTTGGACGTCAGCCTCCCTGAAATGTGATTGTGGCACGTATCTCAGGTGTGTAATTCGTATCTCAGGTGTGTCGCTGACCTGCTCTCAGCAGATCATATCCCATTTTTTTTTATTTTCAAGTGCTGAATAACACAGAATCCATCTGCCTGCAGATGTTCACTAGTTGGGCCACATTTTTTGTTAGAACACAGGGATTTAAAGGTGTTTGAAATATAATGGTTTTGATAACTTTGAGGGCAAAACCAGATGATGGCTTTGTAGCTGATTTGATGGAGATGTTGGCATCCTTTATGACCCGGCTAGCACCTCCTCTGTGTAAGGTTGATGTGGTTTCAGCACACTGTCACTGTTTGTTTGTCACTTTCTTGTTTAAGAAAATGATGCTATAAAGAACCTTCTGCATGCCAGAGCTGCTTCTCATGGCACCTCTTGCAATGAAATCATAGGGAACAGTGAGCTCACAGATTTCGTACAAAAATCACGTAAGGTTTTTCTTTTTTTTTGTGATGCCTTCACCTTGTTAGTTTTCTTTTTTTCTCTTTTGGAAGAAAGATGTTTTTGGTGCCACAGTACAGGCACAGTTGTAGTGACCTTCCTTGGTATCCCTGTGAATATTTCCAGCATCCCAGGCTCTGCTGAAGTGAGCAGTGTAAACACACCTTCCAGCAGGCCCTGAGCCTCTGAGCTCAGTTTTCCCATATGGGTACAAGTCTCCCATGCAGCAACTTTTGGCTTTACAGGCAGTTTCTTGTTCCTATAGACTGGTGCCCATGTGTGAGTCATGTCCCAGCAGGAGCCTTGCCCAGTGGTGTGGATTGATGCAGGATGAGTTAATGTCTTGTTGAATTAAGAATGCATTGTCTTTTCCTGCCTTGTGTTATATTTGACACTCATTTCCGGTCTGATATCAAGTTATAACCAGATAGTATTTTTCCTCTCTTTAAACCAGTGTGGATGGGTTGTTGAAGAATACTAATTTGATCTAATTGCAATTTATTCAGATAGCAATGTAAAAGTGGACTCTGGTTAAAGTTCTTAAATGTACTATGAGCCATTTACCCTTTAGAGAAAAAAAGAAGTAAAAAAAATGTTCTGGGAAGCTGGCTAGCAATTTGGAAAGCTTACAGTAAAAGTATTAATAATAAAGGATGTTTGATATTTTTTGATATAATGAAATCTCATTTCTCTAGTTAAGATTCTTCATGCAAGATATTCCCTTCTGCTCTCCATTCCTATATACTGTACTACCCAAGAGGAAAAGGAACTATGCAACTAACTCAGCTGATTGTGAGGAACTTCTTAAATTTAGGAGTGAATTTTTTCTTATTCTCTAAAGGATGAAAGATGTTAGTCATGCATAAACTAATTTTCTCCATCTTTTCTTAACCACCTGGTGACTGTGTGGTGTTTATGCTGAAAGTGAGTGCTGTTGCTGGCTGCTGTTGCTGTCGTAATAAAAACAAGTAGGAACACAAAAATCCCTGTTGCATCTCAGTGTCTGGGAGGCAGCTGAGTAAGAGGAAGTAGAGATTTTCTAATGGTACAGGAAGTGCTTTGCCCTTGAAACTGGCCAGGTCAGAGTGATGCAAGTTCAGCACTGGCCTGGAGTTATGAGATACTGCAAATAAATAAATACTAATTTATTCTCCTGTGATGGTAGTGTACAGGTGGTACAGATGCTCCCAGCTTTATAAAGTGCTGTTTGCCTGCCCCACCCTAGTTTCTGATTCCTTCTTTATTTAGAATAAGCATATTTGTTTATGTAAAGAAACTTGATTGTTTAGGTTGAAAAATTAAATAAACACAAGCTTCCCGGGCTAAGGATTCAAAGTTATCCAGTGGTAAGGATGGGCTTCAGGTCCTTCTCTGTGTGTCGTGCACAGGGGCCATGTTTGTTACAGCTGCACTTTTTCTGAAATAAGAGGTGGGAGATTCAGCTTGTGGAGTTGGAGGTTCTCTGCCTCACTGAGGAGGTGTTGACTGTCACCAGGGTTTTATGACCCCAGTTTGTATGAGGAATAAAAATGTTCCTTATTGTGTTAGGCTGTCATGTAAGTAAAGGCAGAATGACTGTTCCCAAATCCAGTATATCCCAAAATTAGGCTCTACCACGTGGCTTGAGTGGTGTTAGGGAGGTGTTTGCTACAAGAAGAGTGTTTGTATTTGGCCACCGAGTGGCACTCCAGACCCAGCAATCTAAGAGGGGAAGGGTTTATTTCTGCCATCAGGGTTCAGGGATCTAAAATACAATTATTTGCAAGGGTGTAGACACCATTGAATCAAATTGGATTGCTGAAGGTTAAATTACTATCTTCAGAAATGTTGTTATAATATCCATCTTGACATTTCATTATCCCAGTACAATATAAATATCAAATTTGATTAGCTGTCAAGCAGCAGGAAAAATAAACCAAAATATTTCCATCATTTTTACTCCAGAAAAATAGTAGGGGGAATCATTAAAAATAGTGGGTTGCCAAAGGCAGATTAAAGTTTGAAAATACCCATTGAAAGTAGTATTTGGTTGGGTAGCTAGAATATTTTTGTCCCCAGAAGGTGCCATTATGAAGTGTGTTGGTGCTGAGGGCAGATGTTCGAGCTGCTGCATCCATTGCTGGACATACTAATTCGGTTTGGGCAGTGCTAGCTTTTTCATCCTGCTTTAGTGATGCTTCCAAGATGCATTTCAAAGCTTTGAGTTTGCGTTGTGTTTACAGGACCAAAACCTCCCAGCAGTTTGACTAAGATTTGTTTTTTAATCATGCAGAATTCAAATAAAACATCACGTTGACCTTCTTGGCAAAACCACTTGTGGACAACTGGCTGTACCCATATTTCTAAATTAAGATATTACAGGTCAAGCAAACCTTTGGTGTGAAACAAATTTGAGTCACCCAAATTTTGAATATGGTGCTTTGTACTGAAATTTAAACAATACAATATTTAAAACATTATTCAGTGTCATACCAAGTCATCCATCATCCTCTGTAGATCTAGAACTGTTTATAACAATTTTTATTACTGTGAACAGTTTCTAGTTCATGCTGTAATTACTATTCAAACGACGTGACATCAACCTAATTCTCTTTTGTGAGATTAATGGGTAATTCCAGCCTACTGTTTTGCATATGTGACTGTGAAGGCAGCTGTTGGAACTTTAGCAATATTTCTGAATAAATGCATTTGATAGAGCTCTAGTTCCTAATGAAGATGACATACCTCTGCAGCTAAGAAAGAATTATGATTCCCTCTGGAGCTGTGTATGTCACAGAGCATTGTTAAGTTTAACGACTGTGTTTGAAACAGTGGGAAAAGTTGGTCCCATGCACTGTTGATGGTTTCCTTGTTTCACACTGTGTCTGGTAGTGATCACACAGCCCCAGGAGGGATAAATGACTGCGGCTTCAGTGACATTGTGTGGCTACAGATTGGCACTGGGCACAGACATCATCCAGCTTTCTCTAAACAGTCTTTTAAATGTCAGCTTCCTGTGATGGGAGGCCACGTCAGACCAGGACTGAAATTTCAGAGTTTCAGCTTTCTTACCTTTTTTTTTTTTGCCTGCAAATGTCAATTTTATTTTCTGTTGACTTGATATTTTCAGGAATCTTTGATTCTTTTTAAGTTACGTAAGTTCACCTTGCAGGTGACTGTGACTGTGTCTGTGTATGGATACCTGTGGGGTGACATTAAATACTCCAGGGATTACTATGCAAAGACTTCAAGAACAAAATCTTCATATGCTTTCTGGTTTGTACTCAAGTGGCAAAGAAGGCCATTACTTTCTAGGCTGTTACTTAATAGAGATAAAATTAAACATCAGCTGAAGTTATAACATTTTATAAGGGATTTGTACTACATTATAAGCCACATCCTTAATGGCTGATATTTGCAATAATTTTGTAAGTGTCATGTTCCTTTTTCTTGGTAGTGGAATTATAAGACAGGTTTAACAGCAGTGCTAGCACAAATAGTCTATCCTCTAAAGGCTTAAGATGGGAAACCATTCTTCATTTTCATCTTAACAAATGAAGAAAACACTATATTTTCCATCTAAGTAGCAACGGACTGTCAGGGAAAATGTATGACTAATTTCTCTTGAGTTTCTGTTCTAGAACCTGACTTCCAGTGATGAGTTAGAGGTTGAAAGAGGCATTCAGGAAGTTAAGCCAAACATTTCAGAACCTTTAAGACTCTTATCCATATAACTCGGTGGATTCCTTCACTACTTTATTTTGAGTTTTCATTGCTAGTTTCTGACAGTCACACAGAGAAACGTACATTCACATTTTAGCATTTAGCACAGGTTGGTTATAAAATGCTGAGCTATTACAAACTTGGATCACTCTGGATCTGCTTAAGCTACAAACAAATGAAAGGTCTGATTCTCTGCCCGTGATCTGGAAGAGGTGGTCAGACCCCAGAATCACCTCCGAAGGAGCAGGTTCTGCTCCATGCCATGTCCTGGTGACTGAGGAGCTCAGCCAGCTGGTGCTGAAAGATGGGACAACCACGTGTGAACCCCATCTCTTTCTGGCTGGGTGAGCACTACCACAGCGTGGCTGTGGGGACACTGACTCCAGTCTTGTTTGGGTGAAGCCGGCAGCAGAATGGGGTGTGAGGGAGGGGATGGGTGGGTGGGGTTGGGCTCCCTGCTGCTATCTCTTCCTGGGGTAGTGCTTACTGACCCGTGCCGTCCTCCCTGACTGGCCAGGCCATGGTGGTTGGAATGTTCTCTGGGATGTGACTGGGAACTGGGAAGGTCACATTCACACCATAGCAGTGCCAGTGCTCTGGTGATGGTAGGCACTTTCTCTGACTTCTTGGGATTTCCAGATATTGTTGTTTGCTGTCGTAGTATACAACGTCTTTTTCTCTTTTTTTGCCTCCTCTGTCAGCCTAGATATCACACATGCCTTGCACAATAACTTCTCTGAACTTAACTCGCTAATCCAGCTTGCCCAAATAAGTGTGTCATCTCCTTGTGACCATGAGCTTTCCTTTCCAATGGGCTTGATCATGCTGGAAGACTTTATGAGCCAGCAGAATGAATTTTGATGCTATTCAATTTTGGTCCAATTACAGCTATTACAATGGTTCCTGAGCCACATTAGGGACAAGCAGAGTATTAGTCTTGGCTTCTGATTCTTACTCACCCTGTGGCACCACAACTTCGCTTTCATCTCTTGTAGGATATGCTGTAGTAGTATCCCCACATTTCTCTACGTGACCTTGGTGTATACTGCACTGTGCATAAACCTGGTGTATCAGACATCTAATTCTATATACAGATTTTCTCACTGAAAACACAGTTTATAAAGCCTTTTTTAGTTTTTTGTCAGGTCTCACTTTCAGGTGAGCTTTCCAGATTTCCATTTCAGTCAGAGTCCTTTAATGTGAGTGACCATGGACTGTGCTGCTGAAGGTGGAGGTGAGGGAGTAAACACCTAAAGGGCTTCATCATTTAAAACCAGGGATTGCTTCAAATGACAGACATCAGTGCACAGGAGACTCTGCTGGCCACTGTATTTCTGCTTCCTGTGCTATCTGCCAGAGGTTAAAATCGTGTTTGTTTCTTCCACATCACAAATGCTGGTGACCAAGTACAGAGCGGGTCAAACTCAAAGCAACCTTCCTGTTAGGCAGTGCCTAGGAATAACTTGGAAGACCGTATCATAGGACTCAAAGCTTTTGGAAAGGTTGCTGAGAAGAGTTTTTGTTTCCCTCCATTTTATTTACTGGCAGGAATGTGTTTTACCTCATGAAAGTTACCAGGGCCCCCAGCTTTGCCCTTGGTTTTCTTCTGACCATCTTTTACACCTTCTCTTGTTGAAGGGTGTCAAAATTCTGTTCTCCTTTAAGCTGTGGCTGTTTTGCAGGAAGTCACTCAGAGGGAGCAGGGAAGACCACTGCTGTGCTCTGCTGCCAAAGCACCCAGTAAATTCACATGGGCTGACATGGAGCATTGGGAACCCCAAGGTCAGTTCTGCTCCGGGACCTTGCTGAGTTCCTGTTCTCTGTTACTTTGCTGTTAAAGAGTTGAAGACCAGTCTATCTTTTTAGTTAAAAAACCCCACCACAAACCCCACTATTTTCTTAGTAACTTGAAGCTGATATCTGTTGGAAAAGAAAAGAGCTATAGCTCCTTTCAACCAGGAATTCACTGTGATTTCAGAATACGAGGTGTTTGGTGTTTTGGCAGTGCTGTGCATGTGATAATGTCCTTCAGGAGTGATTTGTTCATCTGAGAATCATCTGCTGAGAAGTGCATATGTAAGTGGAAGAAACTGTGATTACATGAGTTTGCATCCCTTATCAGCTTATGTTGTGATAAAGGAGAATGACTGTACATGTACCTAAGTCAAGGTCTTTGAGTGTTATGAGAGCTTCTTTGTGTGTCTTTAGCCATTTATGTGGAAGGATTTGTAATAGTCTTTTGTCGATTCTTTAAGAATTTTTCCAGGTCTTAGATGATTGTGCCATTTGGCAGAGTCCAGAGCTTTATCTCCTTTTCCACACTTGCTGGGCACTCTTGGATACACTCTTCTGTTCTTTTACAGTGTGTGTTTACTTAATTTTCCCTTAAAAAAAAAAAAAAAAGTAGGTGCCTGAAAGTGGCAGCTTAGTTGCTGGAATTGGAGAAAAACGCAAGTGAGATGAAGCCTGCTTTTGCCATTGCATCCTTGATTTAATTAGATTTTGGTTATACCTGACGTTGTGCTGTGTAAGAGTTTTAAGTGTTAGCTGGAAAGTGTGAAGGACGTTATGTCTCCTTTGCCTAAAGCATAAAAGGAAAAGAACTTTTTCCTTTTAACAAGAAACTCCAGAGCAGTTTGGACTCTACATCAAGGGGCAATGTTTGGTTTCCTGATCTGTTCCAGACAGTTCTTAATACAAGTCCAAACCCAATCTATAAGTAGTAGCCAAAGTGGTTTTTGCCTTCTCTTAAGCTCCCTCTAGCTAAACTTAGCCGTGCTGGTTATGTGTTTTTCCAAAGGGCAACAGCCTGATATAATGGAGAGTAGATTTTGCTTTGGCCTGTGGTACCATGCCGTCATCCTCTTGGACCACCTCCAGGAGAGCACAGGTGGCAGTTCTGCTGGGATCTCACAGCTTCTCTGTTTTTATTAGCCGTTCTGGCTGGTATCCTCTACTCTATGACCCGCCCTTGAGATGCACTTTTTGGACCACTCCATGGAATTTTTTCTGTTCACCTTCTAAAATTTCATCCCAGTATCTTAAATTAAAAATGTCTGGGTAAACCTTACAGTGCTTGTTCTAGTCATTGGTTTATGATCACATGAACTACATTTGAGTGACTGTAAGGAGCACAGAAGTATCTTTATTCATAATCCATGGACATCCATGCACTTGCCTGTGTCGGGTGCGCTCTTGTTTGCAATTTGCCCTCAAAACAGCTGCATATCCCTCAAGAGCTTTCTCCAGGTCATGTCGTGGCTCTGTCTCTGTCCACACATTTCCAGTCTTCCCTAGATAAAGTTCCCACTTGCTGCAGTTTCCACAGGTTCCACAGTCTGTCTGGGCTCTGACCCAAGTAGGTGCTGCTCACACCTACTTCCATCACCCGGCCAGTGCAGGCAGTGCTGGGGCGGGGCACTTGTCCATTGCCAGGATTGCACTTTCTGGGAGCAAAGGAAGGAAGCAGAGCAAATGGCAGGCAGGAAAGAAAGCAGATGCAAGAAAGTAGTGAAATTATCTTGTTTGATGTATGGCTGTCCTCTGTATTTGCTTACTCCTGAGTGTTTATGTAGCCAAGAGTCTGGGCGTGTGGGTGGTGCGAGGCCACTGCCCCCTGTCCCCCGCCGTGCTGCGAGACGCCTCTCTAATGACACTGTGCTGGGAATGAGGCAGTGTCCCAAGGACTGCAATCACTGGAAAGCTGTCTCTCTTTTTGCAGGAGTAGCACTCTAAGCATGGCTGCTGGAGCCCAATTTCTGTTTCTGCTAATTGCAGTGCTCCCTCATAAATTGCCCTTGCAGTTTCCCTCAGTAATGCTATTCATCACCTCCTCTTTTAAACTCTGAATTTGGCAAATATAGGGAGGGACATGTAGGCAGCTGCTGGTTATATTTTAATGATACAGCTTGCTAAATGCTTTAAGAAGAAAAGTGTTATAAATAATTCAGTAGAGTTATTTTGTAGTACATACATATGTCTGTCATAGCCTGTTAGAATAGCACAGTGTCACTTTAAGCATGCAGATAGGAAGCTGTCTGTTTGCACTGCTGAACAATTTGGGAGCACAGGAACCTAAGGCTATGACAGGCATTACGATATGATGCATTAATGCCATTTCTGGGTGTTACGAGTTCATCCCCAGAAGGGCTGTGCTGCAGTTCACCAGTGCATATTGCATGATCTTGCTGCCATGGGAGGGGCTGCCTTGTTTTTGCTGTAGTTGATTTAAATGTGGAGATTTTTATAATCTCTCTGGTGCTTTTGTGAGAAGGGGAGAAGCAGTTGTTTTATATCTACTTTTTAAAAATTAAATCTCTGACTTTGCTAATGACAAAACATGAAGAAAAATTATAATCTATATTGTCTGCCACAGTACTTGGTTTTTCAGGAGGGGACTAACCTTTACTTCAGCTTTTTCTCCTTGGAAAAGAAAAGGTAAACACGATCCTCCAAAGAAACATCATGTGCTGGCTGCCCTTGCCTGGAGTAAGAAACAGTGCAGGGTTTGGGGTTTTTTTTTGTTGTTGTGGGTTTTTCCCCCCGCCCCCGTGAATTTGCTGTAGATGCAGTATGCTTTCTTGTAAATAAGATTCCCTCTCAGGAATAGCTAGGTTGGTCTGTTCAGATTTGATTTTTGCATACATGGCTTGACCTTCAATGCTGTTTGTGCGTTTGCACTGTAATTAAAGAATCTTCTGCTTGGTTTCGGCCCAACAAGGGATACCAATTTGTTTTGATGAGGAGGCAGCAGAGGAAAAGAGTGGAAGGCTAGAGGCAGATAATAGGAAACAAATAATATAGTGTGTGCTTGTACTGTAAATATCTGTATTTTCAGCATAAAGTAAATTCTTTCTTACCCAAAATGCTGTTTGCTTTCTATTGTGCTGTCATATTTAAGCATTATGCATAACTAACCTAAAATATATGTAATTTTCTATTTAAAACCATTTAACCAAAATAATAACAGCTTTGGTAGGAAATGAGAGTGTTAGGAGAGGCTTAGCAAAGACTCTAATCCTTCAGTAAAAGTACAGCCGTGTCTCATACCAGTGCTGTATCAGGCTCCCTGGGAACAGGAGCACTTTGCTTCTGCTTGCTTTGGGCTACATAGGGAAAGCTACATCATTTTAAAGGATGAATAATTCTTTATTTGTTAATGCACACACCAATTTCTCTTGCCAAATTTCTGCCTGCATTTTTAGATACTGAAAGAATGGTCAGCTTTTCTTAAAATGCATGACACGTGTTGCGTTCTGTGCTCTCTTGAAAATCTCTCTGTCAATATCTCAAAGCAAAGGGGGAGAGCACTCAAAACCTATGGGCTTTCTTGAAATGCCTGGAAATATTTGGTTGCTGCTCTCTGGGGAAGAGAAACCTTCCCCTGTGAGCAGTTTATTTCTGTCTTGGCCATTGCTTTGTGAGTTCAGACATTGCTTCTTTATTCTTCTTTATTCTTCCTTTTTGTCTGATCCTGGAAAGTGCTGGAGAAAGTGTTATGCACTAGTTGGACTCTTAGTTTGATATGATCAAGAACTATTAAGCTCTTAAAAGATCTGCTTATTCTATTAAATAATTTTAATAACTGTATGGAGAATTGTAACTCTAGGATGATGATAAATGAGACTGAGTTTTTGCTTGTTACAGAGCTGTGAAACACCTTGTTAATGGTAGAGTAATTGTTTATATAGAAAACAATCATCAGAGTTCTCAGATTTTTGCCATCTATATATTGCAGTCATAGTTAGCAATATGTTGATTTTTTGGGTGGTGAGACCTCCTTGAGTTTATTTTGCTACAGAATGGCCTGTGCTTCATATGATGCCTTTTGCTTCAAGAGAATGTCATAGGCATCCTGTAAGGTTCATTTCTTTAGGAAGCTGTATTCTGTTGTCATGCTGAAGAGCCATTTCAGAGTCAGTGTTGCATTATCCAGAATTGGCCCTCTGTCCCTGGTTAGGCCAAGCAGCAGCTGGGGTAAAGGTGTCTGAGTGTCAGTGGCAAAGCCCCTCGTGGGCTCTCCGCTCCCTCCAGCTTGGCCATGTAATCCCAGGGACTGCTGGACTGCAAACTGGAAGGCAGGAAATAGGATTATGATGTTTTTAACTGCTGGTATTCATTATTTCATAAAGATGGTAAATGTGAAAAAAAACAGTGAAGGATTTCTTTATTTTCGTAAGTAGTTTCTTTTTTCCTTCGATCTCTAAAATTTGCACCAGTTTGTCCTTTATCAAACCGCTCAACAGCAGGGCTATTCGCTATAGATTTTGTCTTTGCAAAGTCAACTTCAGGGCCAGTGGAAACTATGAAAATGAATTTTCTGCCCTTTGTAAAAGCCGTGATCTCTGCAATACAGAGAGATGAACTGTGGATATGAAGGGAGCTCCTAGGAGCTGCTGTACAACTGGTGTGAATAGCGATCAGTCTGACCTGCAGCCTTCTGAATGGTGCTGGGGGCAAGCTGCTGTAATAGATGACATAAATTGCAGCAGTGATAAGTAGAGCTGTCCCCAGAGAAGAGGACCTTTGCCCCCATCCCCTTCTTTCCTCCAGACAGTCCTCCACTTTGGAGTGCTGCTTTCCAGGCTCTCCCATCCTAGGTTTAGTCTCTCCTTTCATCTTGGCTGAAATTAGCACTATAGAAATCTCCATGTCTCAGTTTTTGCTTCAGGTGGTTAAGGGTTGTATTTCTGGCTGCTTTGTAGGCTCATCATCTTCGAGGTGAAATACAGCCAAGAGAATGGGTTGGAGGCAATGCATCTTTTCTGGGAGAGGCGCTAGGGTAGTACTGTGATTAAATTAACCAGAAAAGGAAGGAGGCTCCCTCTGTGACACTGTCAAAAACCTCCTGATGCTGAGAGAAATTCTCAGGAGATGAGCATCTCTGGAGCCCAGAGAGCCTGATGAATACCCAACTCACTCACAGGGACTAAGGATCGCTTCAGGTCCCTGTGTGCTGGTTGGAAAAACATTATCTGAATGGAAAGTGACTATTGAAGACACAGGCGAGCACTAAATCCATTGTGAAAACAGGACCTTGGAGGCACTGTGAACCATGGCTTTGGAAATAAATTAAAAACTGTATGGCACTGTTGTCTTCCATCATTTTACTCTTTGGGACATATTTATTCCTTTGAAGCCTTTTGTTTAGTCTGCTAAACTAAAGATTTAGCAACATACTGTTGCATTACTGAGTGGGAAATTTCTGGTTTAATTGTAATACAGTGTCATAAACCTTAGAGGCAGTGAGGTTGTATTCTTTCTTGTCTGTGTAGAGCCTGTGTTGCTGTGGCCTTGATCCAGAATTTGGTAACACAAACAAAAGATAAATCAGGCATATTTATCTAAGGGCTCATTTAGTAATAAAAAGAGTTGTTTAACTATATTTTCTTCTTCATAATGTGTTTAGTGCTTTTTATTAAGTTGAAATATGCAAGGTCTGTTTTTCATTCTACAGTGTAAGAGCTCCATCCCTGTGTAGTCACTGTATTTCTTCTCCCGCCTTCAAATAAGACTTTTCCTGGAGATGCTAAAACTTGAGAGAGCTGGAAAAATCTCAGAGGGTTTTGCTAACTCATGGAACTCATTTCACATAATGATTCATGAAGGAGATGTAAAAGTAATGACGGAGTATTTTAATCGGAGACTTTGCGGGATGTGGGCACAATTACATTTATATGGGGGTGATATTTCTGTGTTCCCCTGTACGCTGCAGGGAATGTGTTTCATTTGCAGTGTGTGAATGATAGCAGAAAGGAGCAAGTACTGCCATTTCTGGGAGTCTCTGTGGATTGTTTTGTCATTTTTCCTTTTTTTTTTTGAATGGTGCTGGTCTTGCAGCACTTGGGGGAGGAAGAAGTGAAAATATTTTATTATCATTACTTCTGTTCTTCCTGCAATGTAGACCTGACACTTCCTTTGAAATACAATCCAAATTTGTAGTCATCTTCAGTGGTTCCCACAGCTGGCTCTCTTCCCTTTTGCTCTTAATTTCAGGTGTTATCAAGTTGTGCCAGGAAGCAAGTGCAGCTGAGATTTTTGGTCTCTAGAACTAAATGTCTTAGTAACAGAGGTTTTGTTCAATTTTATTACTTGGCATCTTCTTTTGGAAGGAAGAACTAAAGAGGGAAGACAAGGATCTCCTGGGGAATGCACAAAGAAGGGAACCTTGAGGACAGATCTCTTACCCATAAAAGATAGTGAAAAACATGCATTCTGCATGGCTTTCTGGGAGTACGTCAGTGTCCCAAGTCTTGGAGAGGATGTAAAATACACGTGCCTTAGTAGAAAAGGTGGCTGAAGTACATAACTGTTCCATGCTCCATGAGATACAATTGAAGTTTTTTTAGGACTGGTGCCAATGTGAATTTTCTGTGGGTTGGAAAGGAAGGGGAACAAAACAAAAGCGAACAGTCTGCTCCCCTCTGTGTCCATGGGCTCCTTCCCTCTACTATGAGACAACAGCTGTGAGGAGCCCAGGACTAAAAAGCTTTTTGAAACATGGTGAGGTGCTTAATCAGATTTCCATGTTCGGTTTCAGGCTCATGTGAATAAAGGATGTGTATTGAAAAAGGTTTGTGTGTACTTTGAACATAAACATGAAGCTAGGTGTCTTATTTGCAGGGAGGTCATGGTTGTGCAAACTTATGCCACATTCTCCTGGCAGAAGGGATGCTCTCAGTGTGAAGGTTTTGAGGTATCAGAGGAAAGGTTTTGGAAGGACTTTGTGTGAAGGAATCTTCAAGAAACTGCAATAGTGACTACAGAGTGGGTTGATTTTCTCACTGTCCTGGCTGCCTCCACCTCTATCCTTGCCTGTGGAGACTCCTGAAGGACAGTGGAAAATGAACTGGCTTATCCAAGTATTAATTTCAATCCAGTGGTAGCTGAGTACAGAGAGAGGAAGTTATGTGAGGCAATGAAAGGAGACAAAGGAGGAAAGTGATCTAAATAGCAACATAAAGAAAATATTTGGGCATAAAAGTAATCATCGACTTGTACAATAGGGTGTCCAGCAGCCCTGCTGAGGCTGTGTGATGGATGTATTTGTTCATTCAGTTATGTCTTGCACGACAACATTTTAAAATTGCTGCTAGAATGAAATTGATTCCTTGAGTTTTAAATAGTGCGGCGTAAATCTTCCACTCACACCAGGATCAAGAGTCTCTGACTGCAGGCTCACTGCAGTTTGCCAGTTCCACTTGATTTCATCTCAGATTCATCGCCGCAAGCCAAACCACAAAAAGAGCTTCCTGTCCAGTGGAGAATGAAATGCAAGACTCGATCCTTTTGTTGCTGACGGGAGGCTGCAGGGAGCAGAGCTGGCTCTTGCTGAGGTTGTGTTTGGGCTTGGTTAACCATTTTGCCAGGGAGGCAGAGACTCCTGGTCACTGGATATGAGTTAGATGCTCTTAGGTCTAACTGAGGGCAGTAGTTTAATACCTGGGGTAGTTTATAAAGAGACTTGCTGAGCAGCAGCCTGGTGTAATGAAAGGTGAAAAGCTTGGATCATTGTGTTTCTCAGGATTGTCTTCCAGAAGGAGAGGTTGGCTTGCTGCCTTATTTACCCCACAGTGGCTGTTTGGCACGTGGACTCAGGGGGCTTTTTCTTGTTGGCTTTTTTTCGGCTCAGGGCTTATAAATTAAGACATCAAGGGTAAATCTTTTCTCTTCCAGTACTAAACCTTAAACTTGCCAGATGTTGATGTGTTTTCCCCCTGTCCTCCTCAGGCAGTGTGGGTTAGTGTTGGTGGTGGGGCTGATCACAAAGGGTAAGGAGGGTTCCACTCCTGTGGGCATTCTGCAGAGGTTTTTGTCTTCTGCTCCCCTCCCCAGCTGCCATCAGTGGGAGGCCTGGCAGAGCTCTACTCTGGAGGATCAGAGGTTTATTTGGCCATGAAGAGGGGCTCTGAGATACCTGTATGCTTTTGGGTGTCTTACTCAGAGCTGGGACAGGATCTCAGAGATGTGCCCTGCACTTTGATGCCCATCATCTGCAGTTCCTGGAGTGTTTGCCCTGCACAGTGTTTGAGAAGTGAGAGGTTCTTCATGGGTGAGCTCTGCCCTCAGGAAAGCCCCATTCCTGAGATGCTGCCCGGGACTGGACCTTGGGACACCTACCCCGGACCACAGTAACTCACCTGTGCTACCTGCTGCCATGTTAAAGGGCTTTGCTAGGCAACCTCAGAAGCAGCAGCACTGGAATTAGTATTATGTTTTTCTTTCTACTGGGGAAGAGCATTTTTCAAGAAAAGTATTTTCAGAGTGCCCCAGCTCGCTCTTCTTCATGTGCTACAGCTGCTGAGAAGCATGGAGGCTGTAAAACCTGAAAGAACAATGATGGACTAAAAATAATCAGAGCTCTTTTGTCCTTCAAAGGCATTTAGGTGGGGAATTATATCCAAAGTGACTATTCTGTGCTATCACTTCATGCCTTGCTTGTGGGGTGGACCCTTCCTGGGGCGCAGCTAAGGCAGGATCTGCTGCATGGTCACAGCTGAGAAACACATGGGAAAATAAAGGCACCTGCAAAGGGCTGCTGGGAGCGTGGCTGTGGGGACAGACAGACAGACGGAGCAGCTGCTGCCCAGCATTTGTTTTTCCTTAGGAGTTCTGAAGATGTAAAGAGTCAAATGCATTTCTTGCTGGGCTTGTTTATTATTTTTGTTTTCAAGGGGGAATTGTAGCATTGTTTTAAGACTTAAGTTCAGCTTTGGTCCCACAAAAGGTGTCAGATGCTGGCTCTTAACTGCTGAAGAGGTGCTGATGCTTCCAGCTTTTTCTGGAGTTATCCTTTGATTCCTTGGAATAAATCAGACATTAAAACTGATCTCTTTTTTTCCCCTCCTAATCCAGTGGGCAGCTGTCAGAGTTGATGGTTATTTTCCATTAAATAGTTGCCTAGCTCAGTCTGTTCTCCCTCTCAATTTTGTCTCAAAAATAAAACAGTTCTTCACATATTTCTGTAAGCCACATTACTGCATTTGCTGTGTATTTCTGTATGCTGAGGAGCCCTGCTGTTCCCACAAAGACCCTCGTGTTTGTGCTGCAAGGCTTTGGCTGGACACGGGCAGTGTGGGTGAGGAAGCAGTGACAGGCAGAGGGAAACCGTGCAGCCTTTTTACTTGACTGAGTTGTTTTTTTGGGTCTTAAGCAAACGTTGCTTGAATGCAGTTCATGGTATTTGCTCAGTGATCCAGTGGAATGTCTGGGATATTTTTGTTTTTCCTTCAGAGCCAAAAAGCAGCTCTTGGCTCTAAATCCCAAGTTGCCAGCCTGAGGCTGAGTCACTGTGCTTCAGGGCAAGGAGAGCTGAGCTGGTGTGGTGAGACGGGTACCCTGTCCAGCACAGAGCGCTCCTGCTGTGCCTGGAGCAGGATGTGTTAATTAAAGATGTTGAAAATTACAGCTAAATCTGCTTTTACTGGCATGAAAGCTGTGCCAAGCTGTCGGGCAGCATGCTGCAGGCCCGTCCCACTTGTATCCCAGCTCCACTGGGGGTAAATAAAAATCCAGTTTCAGCCATCAAGTCTGTGACCCTGTGGTGAGCCCTGACTCTCCCCAACCACTCAGCTCAGAGGTGCCACTGTGGGCTTTGTGCACTCTGTCATTGCAGTGAAGCTGAGCACAGGTTTCCTGAGTAGCAGCTTCTTGCAGAAGTTTCCAGACCTTGTAATGATGTGGAGATGAAGCTTGCTGTGTCCTGGCCTCAACAATATGTACCTGGAGTTTAGGTGAAGCTTGAACTTGCTCATCCTGGATCTGCTTTTGTACTGCAAACCCAGGGAGCATCTCCATGTATGTGTTCCTGCAGGAATTTTAAACAAGGCACGCACACGTCCTCCCAAACTTGCTTTTGGCTCTCTTCTTCAAATCTCTGTATTCTTCTTTAAAACTTCTGCAAGTTTACCCAGTCTTTAGGCTGGTGATTCTTGCTTGGCTGGGGCAAACTGACAAACTTCAGCCATTGGAACAGGTTGCCCAGGGAGGTGGTGGAGTCTCCATCCCCAGAGGTGTTTAAGAGGTGTCTGGATCTGGTGCTGGGTGATGTGGTTTAGTGGCTTAGGGGTTGCAGTGGTGGTGCTGAGTGGATGGTTGGACTGAATGATCTTAAAGGTCTCTTCCAACCCTGATATTTCCATGATTCTGTGATGTTTACTTGCTGACTGGAGGGTCTATACCTGTGTGTCTTAACACAGACCCTTCCAGTCACTTTCTTCTTTGCCACGTATCCTGAAGGTGCCACGGGAGAAATTCTGTTTTCAGGGAGAAAATGTCTCATTACCTCTGTTTGCCTCATCTTTAAGTGAGGAATATCTTACTTCCTTGATCAAACATAGTCAGTTGCAACTAGACCAGATTTGAGGCTAAAGGAATGCTTATTTTAAAATGCTGATCAACACAAGAGACAGTCATCTACTACTAAGATTTGCACAAGATTCAGGATCCTCCAGGGCATCCTCTGGGGACTGCAAATATGCAGAGTAAATACCTGCTGGCTCACGGTCAGTGCTCTATTTTTAAATTTTTTTTCCTTTTCTATTTTGATTTTGCTGACAAAGACCCTCCTTATCTAGTATGGAAGAAATACTTATATTAAAGAAATAACCAAGGAGTTAATTTTACATATGGTCTTTTGATCATGGTCTTGAATAGTGAGAGAGCCCAGAGTCCTGTGAGCGAACGTGTTCCTGTGCCAAGCTCCTGTGCCAAGAGAGCATCTGTCCTCCTGTAATGCAGTAATTATGGGTCTTTACAGCTTGGATCTGCTTTCTTGGAGCACTGATAGTTAGGGGCTGGGAATAGGGAACAGAAGGAGAAAAAGTCATTTGACTGCCTAACTTTAGGTGCCCAAGTGAGGCTGGTGAGATAGGAGCAGTATGGACATCTGGTCCATTGGGGAGTTCGGTCTGAGGTCAGAGCGACATTTATCTCCTCTGAATTGTAAGTGAACAATGTGAGATCAATAATGAAAGAGTTGGGTACGCAAAGAGAAAACCCCTTATTACTTCTGACAAATCATACTGTGCTAGAAGTGTAAATGTCTATGGCAGCTGCTCTACTGGTCTTTTCAAAGTTGGGAAGCTCTTGAACATAGTTATTAAAAGACATTTTCACTATACTTTATTGGACTGAAGGGGCTGAAAACAACAATGTCAAAACACTGAGATGTTTCTGTGTTTCCAGGAGAGTGCATGAAAAATGACATCAATTATTCTCCCATGTCCTTTGACATGAGATGTCTCTATGTGTCAGATGGGTGTAGCTGCATTACAAAAGGGCAAAGGCACAGCATTTTTCAGTTGAGGACAGTTTTGTCAGATGCTGACACTGGTGTTGGCAAGTCTCTGGGGTGAAATAAGGAGCTCTTCAGAACATCTCGGCTTTTACTAAAGATCTGAATGCTTGCAAGCATAGAAGTGCTGAAGCCTCAAGTGTATTTTATGTCATGATTGGTGACAGTGGCTTGCCAGAGGATGAAATTTGCTGTAGAAAGGCTGGAAAGAATGGATAATTTTTAACATGCACAAGAAATTTTTGTGAGATGTATGTATCTTCCAGAAATTTGTGGGACAGATGGAACACACAAACCAAAGGACTGAAAGGGCCATAAATAAATATACTCTTATCCCTGGTAGAAGATATGATAGGAAATGCCTTCACTGCTTAAGGTTAACACAGTGGCATTGAGCTGAATTTGCATTCCTTTTCTCACTTAAAATACAGTGTCCAAAGCAAGTAAAGGCTGCAACAGCTTGATCATCATTTATTTTTAAAACCAACCTGTAGCTCCTCTGCCTTGCACTGAGGTGAGAATCACAGAATCATGGAATCAGAGAATCATTAAGATTGGAAAAGACCAAGATCATCAAATCCAACCTTTCACCAAACACCACCTTGTCAACTAAACCATGGCATTATGTGCCATCACCAGTTGTTCCTTGAAAACTTCCAGGGATGGTGACTCCCCCACTTCCCTGGGCAGCTTGTTCCAGTGCTCAACAGCCCTAGAGGAGAGGGAATAAAGCTCCTGGCCTCACTGTGTATAAGATGACACTTGCTATAGGACTTGCCACACTTGCACAAATAAGTAATTTTCCTGGAGCGATGTTTGCTGCCAAATGCCTTCCAGAGTTTCAGAGGAAGTAAAAATATTATTCAGTCCTCGTGAACTTTTCCTGGTGGTCAGAACTGTATTACCACAGATGTGACTTTCAGCCTGCACTGTGGCTTTGCCTGTCTTTGTCAATGATCACTCTCTGGTCAGTAAAGCTGTGCAGTTGATTCTGTTCAGGCACTTCAGTGTGTTTTCGTACACACAATAATAACTTTAACAACAACGCTACTGGTGCTGCTACTAATGTCTTTCTGTGCCCTTCACATCTGGTTCTTATGAGTATTAAAGATGAAATTCTGTTTTGTTTTTTTAATAATACCTGCTGGCTTTGCACTGATGAGATATCAATGATTTTGGTGGGAAAGACCACCAGTGGGAATTTTTTGCCTCAAAATAGCTTTCTTTTCAATTTGATAATGAAAGGAATGATCTGTTCTTTGGCCTTTGGAAATTGAAAAGAAAGATGGTTGTACTGTAATAGCTTCACTCTAATGATGTGTGTGGTCAGTGGTTTGTGGGCATTTAAACAAAGGTGGGTATGCTGTGAGATGTGTCGAGGTAGGAGCCAAAAGCAGGGAGCACTGCTTGTGGAATAACCTTGTAACTCTGAGCTCAGGGAGAAGTACCTTTGTGTGGGTCAAAGAGTGGAGGTGTCTCTCCACTCTGTATCCACTCCAGCCCCTGTATCCCTGTTCTGTTTTAGCAGGGGACCATGCTGTGATGAAATGTTAGACATCTGTCTTCACCAAGAGCTTCAGTGCTGCTACTCCTATGAAATGCATGTATCTCAACTAGCGGAAAAAAAGATCATTCATTTAAAAAACCAAGAAGTAACAGCACTAGTAGGTGTAGACGTTTCTATATAAGACACAGTGCAGGAGAAACTCTAAAGTTAAGGCTTTGTTGTTTTTTTTTTCCTGTGAACTCCTTATTGTAATGTCTAAGCACCTTATAAATATTTATGGACGTGTCCTTAAAGGAAAATGAAATCTATATAATGGAGGTTCAAAGTGATGTTAAAAGAAGCAACTTCTCAAAGGTTCCTGCACAGTTATGCCGTGACAGAACTGGGACAGCAAATCAGACCAGTATATCCCATTTTAGTAAACAAGCCATCCTTATTATTAGTTACTTTTGCATTGGCTCCTTACAGAGTAATTCACTGCTTTTTTTCTTAAAATACAACTACTTTATTGTAGGGAAATCCATTATATTTTGTAACTTCACTCTTAAGCAGGCCACACATGGATTGATGGCCAACAGGGGGTTGCAGTTAGCTGCTGCAGAGGAACAGAGGAGAACATTAAATTCAATTTATGCTGCTGTGTGACAGCTTACTCTGATCTTGTTCTTTGGAGGTGTCCAAGCATCACTTGGGAGCTGCCCATGCTCAGAAGCTGATGCTGTGTGCTGGGGTGACTTTGCAGCACAGAGCTCAGCAACACTGACTGCCTGCGATGGAGCTGCCTTTGCTTTCCTCCCCTCTCCCCATCCTCATGCTGCTGCTCAGGGCAGCTCACGAGCTTTCTGCAGCTTCCTCTTTAGGAGAAGCCAGTAGTGAAACAATTCCCTGCATCCCCTGTTGTGCACACATGGGAGGTGCTGATTTCTGTGGTCTCCAGGTGACAGTGGTCTTCTCCAAACAGCAGCTGGGGAACAAAACGTTGCAGTGGTGGCAGCTCTCTCCTGCGGCCAGGGATTCAAAGTTGTATTTGGGCAGTGACAAAGTGCATGAGCAAGAGGCTGTTCCGCAGTTCCTTGGGGTTTAAAGTCTTTGTGCAAATCTCTTTGAAGTTACTGAAGGACTTCTGATGCTGCAGTGGGCTTTGAATTTGACCCCGAATGTCAGTTTACAGTGTTTGTCTTTTGTTAGCTGGCTTGTTAGTATGAAACAGTGCTGAGTGAACCTTTGGAGAATATATTGAATGTGCAAATTTGCACCATGATCTTGCTCTGTTCAAAGCAATATGACTTTGGGTGTATGTTGAAATACCCCCCAGTATGTAGCAGACACATTCCTCTTTGGTCCTGTATGTGCTGTTTGTATGTGTTTAGTGGGCACTGTGAGCTCTGAGGTTTTCTTTTAAGTTTTCCTACAGTACTTTGGGGAACTCAACTCTCATCACTAATAAAATAAGGCAAAACACTGGTAGGTCTTTTCTTGTTAACTGTTCTAGCTGTTGTGTTTCCCACTGTTCCAAAAAAAATAGAAAGCTTTATAAGATTCAACATATTCCCAATGCAAATAATGAATATTTATAGGCAAAGAATGAGACTTCCCATTTTGAAATGTCAGTGCTATGAAATTGCTTTTTTGGCAGGCATGATTAAGCCACACAGACTTCCAATAAAGTTTTGTAAGCTTTTTCCTTAATTATGGCTTAATTTAGGTCTCTGAGTTTAACAAAACGTATGAAGCTTGCAGCAAAATATTTTTCTTGTGGAAAATTTTGTTTGCATGGATTACACATCCTGTATTTCTTGTGGTTATGATTTTTTTAATGTGCTTAAATGTGGAAATTCCATGTTTTTTTCTTTACATTTCTTAACACATTTACAACATAAAGATAACCTATACTGTATGTTTAATGCAGAATTTTGAAGAATTTAGTTTGGAAAGTTCATGTGATTGCTTTTTTCCTCCAAATGCCTTGAGTAAAATGTAGAGGAGGTTATAAGACATCAAGCAAGAGGTAAAAGATTCTGTCTCAAGCAGTTACTGCTGCAAGAGATAAATGAGGAGCAATTTTGCTTTCATATAGTTGTTCTTATATGCACCATCCTGACAACAGCAATAAATAGAATAATCTACATAATTGTATTTATGTGGCATTGACCTGTCTTTTCTAGAGAAAATCCCTTCTCCCAGATAAAATAATCTTCCATTCAGCTGTAAGTGGAAGGAAGCCTCATTAGTAGCTGCACAGATTTAGGGGAATGTTTCTGCGCAGGATTAATACAGAATTTTGATGTGGACCTCCTAGTGAATTTGGTATTTGGTGAACAAAATACTGTAAGGGCACTAAAAACCACCTTGCTTTCCTGTGCTGATTGGATGACAAGATATTTACTCAAAAGGACTAGACAGAAAAGTAGAGAGATGATGTGATTAAACTAAGGTAGATTTATTACTAGATTTTTTAACAGCATATTTTCTGAAATTGATGTAATAAATATCTCAGCCCTGCTCAGAGATAAAGTTTTGAACAGCTTTGAGCTATTCCTGGCTTAATACTTAAGTAGAAGTAGCAGAAGTGGGGGAAAACCAGGATCATTTTGGACAAGAAACATTCAAACTGTTTAAAATCCTCTGCTGTGATCAAGCTTTTCTGACCCCCTGCAGCCCTGCATTATCAAACTGAGAATGTCTCCATCTCCCTAATACTAATATTTGAAATATGATACAAATAAATCATTTGAATAAAGTAGGAAGGGAAAAAAAAGCGGTTTGCATCACAACTACCTGGGACCTGCTCCAATTGCACTTGCACTTGCTAAAATGAGGTTAGAGGTAGAGGGGCTCTAAAGCTGGGCTTTCTAGGGGAGGTGAAGAAAGTGGAATGCCTTGAAACTCAGACACTTGGGCATTTTTAATCTCTGGGTTTGAATGGTGAAGTCAGCATCTGGAAAAGCAAATATTTGGAAAGCAGTTTGAAAAGTGTTTTACTGAAAATGATGCGGAAATCAGGGAGTTTGCGGGGGAGGTGTGTGCTTTTATTTTCCAGATGAAACTCCCTGGGATGGCAGAAAGTACCCCCAGAGTCTGCTCTCTGTGTTTTCACCTATCTTTGCTCTTCTTTGCAGGTTACATATTTGGGTAAGGTTTCCACAACAGGGATGCAATTTTTGTCAGGCTGCACAGAAAAACCAGTCATTGAATTGTGGAAGAAGCACATGCTCACCAGGGAGGATGTTTACCCAGCTAACGCCCTTCTGGAAATTCGCCCTTTCCAAGTCTGGCTGCACCATCTGGACCTCAAAGGCGAGGCCACAGTCCACATGGATACCTTTCAGGTAGCACGTATAGCCTACTGCACTGCTGACCACAACGTCAGCCCAAACATCTTCGCTTGGGTCTATCGGGAGATCAATGATGACCTGTCCTACCAGATGGACTGCCACGCCGTGGAGTGTGAGAGCAAGCTGGAGGCCAAGAAGCTGGCCCATGCCATGATGGAGGCCTTTAAGAAGACTTTTCACAGCATGAAAAGCGATGGCCGGATCCACAGGAACAGCTCATCGGAGGAAATGTCTCATGAATTTGAATCTGACGATGGCTGACTGAACTCATTCATGGTTCAGCAAAGGCAGAAACGGCTTAGGGAATGAGAGCTGATAGATGAATAAGCAACAATTGAAACTGGGGAATGAAAGGACTGCCAAACACTTGTCTGACCAGCTTTTTAAATCAAAAGAGCAATTTGGTACCTACAGATATGCATCATTAAAGTAATTACATTGCATTGAAATCTGCTGCTGTTGTAAAAGTGAGAAAAAAATCTCCCTCCCCCACCTCTGTCACCCACCCATCACTGTCCCTTTCTCGTCTCTGTAGTTCAGGTGCATACCATGAAGTACAGTCATTCCTGTTTGTCTTACGAGACTGGTCAGGCAATTTTATTAGTTGCTTCTCTGGCATTCCTAGCTGCGGGCTGATGCTGATGCACAAGAGCAAGTAGACCTGGAAAGCCCTAATGGTTCCCGAAGAATCTTTCTCCATGATACATCACACAAATCCTTTGACCGTACGTAGGCTAAGACAGCCATACATAGCCTTTTAGACTAATGGCCTGGCATTCTGCAGTTAATTCACATTTCACAGGTAAAAAATGAAAGATGCTTGTATGTACACATTATATCATATGCTATCCTTTATTTTATTCATTGTACCTATTTTCTTAATATACCTGCTGCCACGTCTTTCACCCAACACCAGTAGTTGCAGTTTCAGACTGCGTACTGCAGGATACCAAAAAGGGGTGGGCAGAAGCACTCCCCGGTGGCTGGGGGTTCAGCAAGTCAGCACTGCTGTCTGTGCAGTGTCCTCCCCGATGTGCTCCGCAGGAGGGGGGCTGGGAAGAGCTGAGGGACACTTGGGTGTGTCGGTGTTGGAACTGTGACTTCTCATCAACCTCAGGTGTGACGTGATCCAAGCACGGTGGGCACAGCTCTGTGTCCCCACCCTCGCATTGCTGGTCCAGCAGCCCTAGTGGGATGGAGCTGGCAGTGTCTCACCACACGGGGCTGCCTCACTGGAGGGATCCAAGGAAATGGTCCCTTAGGAGTCAGGTTTGAACATCTGTTCTGGCTGAGAACCTGATGTTAAGATTCCCGTATCTTTCCTTGTTCACAGATAAACAGTCATGCCTTTCTTAAATGCAGATGTTTAATAAAACTCAAATAAAGGAAAAACTTGTTTCACTTGATATTTTTTAAGGCTGGGAGCAGATCAATAGTTTGCAAGTAATGCTGCTCCTTTGTACAATTTTGTTTGTAATTATGGTAATGTTAGGGGCACTAGGGCACCTTACAGAAGCCTTAAAAGAAAGCTAATCCAAGCAGATGGCTCAGTGTCTGTGTTTTGTGTCTCTGTGTTTGTATGTGAGAGTGTATGTGCGAGTCCAGTGGTAAAGCATGTAGATTGAGCATGGAGATGTATTGAGGAGGGCCCACACCTCTTGAAAATATGCTTGTTGCTTTACAATGTATGTAAACTGTTCTCCAGCATAAATGCATTCATACTTTAATAAAAAAAAGTTTTGAGTTAAACTTTGTTAGTTTTAAGCTGTCTTTCCAGTGTAAACTGTGGTTTTATGTGTGTGGGTTCTGTGTTTATTTCATTTAGTGGAAAAAAAATGTTAATTTATTTCCATTTGATTATTACATCACTCTCCATGAGAATTGCTGTTAACGTTTTAAAATAATTTTCTTTTCAATATTTAGGTTAATTATTGCTGTGAGGTTTTGTTTTGGTTTTGGGTGGGGTTTTTTTCTATTTTGGTTGGTTGGTTGTTGAGTTTTTTTGTGGGTTTTTTTCATTGGTTGGTTGGTTTTGTTGGTTATTTTGGGTTGGTTGGTTGGTTGGGGGTTGGTTTGTTTGGTTGGTTTTTTTTTACTTTGTGGAGTGTGGACATGATTTATAATTTTTGTTTAGCAGGAGATACCAGAGATACCACCCCCCTCAGCCTGAGCAGTTGAAATGAGCTCTGCTGAGTGGGAGCAGAAACCACAGAGTGGCTCAGGTAGGGCATTTGATGGTGGGATGGGGAACACACCACCAGGCTGGCAGCTTCCAGTTTTTCTCTGAATCTTTGGATGATCCAGTGTTTCCAATTTCAGGTCTAAAAAGTGATTTCTCTTTTTATTCCACAATGTGTACTTTGAAGTGGAGAGTCATGTATGGCCTATATGCTGGTTGGAAAAAAAAAAAAAACCAAAACAAAAACCCCTGAGTCCTGCTGTGTATATAGTTGTCTTTTTGACCAAAGGCAGAATGAGGCAAAACTTCCTTCAGCTTTTGACAAATTATTTTCTTTTTCTCAGAGGTGTAGTCATGGGTTAGTTTCCTGACTTGTTTGGATGCTCTGCCACCAAAGCTGCTGTGAATGGGTGTGTGGAATCCCTCTCAGCCAGATGTCCCTGCTGACAGCTGAGGAGTTTGTCTGCGAGCCACAGCTCTTCTTAGCCAAGGGCTGCTGGAGTGTGGAAGGGGCAGGAGGATCCCAGCCCACCTCCCACAGGAGCTGAGTGCCTCCTGCCAGCCCTACGCAGAACTGTGGCAGATTTGGGTTTGGGATTTCAATTTCTGGAGCAAATACTTAGAAGAGTGGGGTGTGTTCCTGTCGTGGGGTGGGTGTGATCTTTCTGGCTGACACAGTCTGCCCTTCTACCCCCCCAGGCCAGGCCAGAGCACAACTGCACAGAAATGTTGGCAGCAGTGGTGTGGCAGCAGGACCAGGGCAGTGACTGTCTCCCGCTGCTGGGCACTGGTGAGGCTGCACCTTGAGTGTTGTGTCCAGTTTTGGGTCCCTCACTACACGACACTGAGGTGCTGGAGTGTGTCCAGAGAGAGGCAACGGAGCTGGGAAGGGTCTGGAGCACAAGTCTGCTGAGGAGCAGCTGAGGGAACTGGAGAAAGGAGGCTCAGGGGGACCTCACCATTTTCTACAAATCCGTGACAGGAGCCAGGTGGGGGTTGGACTCTCCTCCCAGGTAACAAGTGATAGGACAAGAGGAAATGGCCTCAGGTTGTGCCAGGGGATGTTTAGATTGGATATTAAGGAAAGTTTCTTCCCCAGAAGGGCTGTCAAGCACTGGAACAGGCTGCCCAGGGAAGTGGTGGAGTCACCATCCCTGGAGGTATTTAAAAGCCATGTAGATGTGGCACTTGGGGACATGGTTTAGTGGTGGCCTTGGAAGTGCTGGGTTAACATTTGGGCTCGATGATCTTAAAGGTCTTTTCCAACCTAAACAATTCTATGATTCTATGATCATTTGATTTTTATTATGATCTTTCCTCTAACGTGCTGGGACCTGCTAAGAATATACTGTCTCCCTAAGTCACCTGCCAGTGTGGATTGAGCAGAGAATACCTTTGTTGGGGGTTTTGCTGTTGTCTTTTCCTTTTTATTTTCTTACACAGGACAGTCTACATTTCTGTTTTACAGATGTACTGATTTACAGTGGGCTGGGGAGTTCTCCCAGAGATCCTTGATACCGTGGCATCTGCAGTAATTCCTTAGTGATTGGAGGCTGTGGATTACCTGAGATTTTTGCATGATAAAAATATAATATAAAGGAGAAACTTCTAGTCCTTTTATTAGAAAATCAGACCCTTTGAAACACGAACCAGCTATTTTCTAATAGTTCAAACATGCAAGGGAATATGAGGCAATGTGAACTGCAGTTTGTCTTTGAAAACATGAGATTTGAAAAATAATCAGTATCATGAGTTTGGATCCTTAGATAATTTGGAATTCAGGCCAAATCTCTCTTCATTATCAATTCCAAATGTGTGATGCCATTTGCAAGAAGGAGAAATGCTTTCAATCCTGAATTGCTAGCATAGCAGTTATCACTGATTATCAGTTGCCAGTAGATACTGGAATGAAATATCAAGTTAAACTTTTCCTTCAATTAATCTCTTGGAAAAGAAAAATCATAAAGTTTCCATCAGGAGTCATTTCCAGTTGGCTCGAGGCTTTCCTGTTCAACTACAAAGAGTCCAGTTTTGGATCTCACTGCATCCCACTGTGGGTTGATGAGTTCCTTCGGTGTCAGCCAGGAAAACATGTAAAGGATTTCTTTCCCTCTTCTGCTTCTAGGGGAGGGTGGAAAGGGTTCGAGGATCTGTGTGTTACTGGGAGTGTGCAAAGAGTAGAGAGCATTTAGGTCATTGCACCTCAACGTCACTGCATAATCACCACGGTTATGTCAAGGTGATTTTCACAACTTTTCTACCTACCTTAAGAAAGAGAAACTGTTACTCTATATAGTAAATTTTTTCGGTTTTCAAGCTCTGAAATCTAAGTATCTTCCTACCAAGCCTTCTGTGGAGCTGTGAGTGAATGGTGGATGTGCCATGGGGAGAGAAGCACTCCGCACCAGTGAGCAGAGATTGCATGAGAATTGCTTAGATGTGCATGGGGGTTTTAGCCCAGGGGGATGGAGAAAAGAAGAGAGTCATTTCTTTCATGTTGTACACTCAAAGGCCCCTAAGAACAGCTGAATGTTTTGTTTTGTTAAAAAAAAAAAAAAGAAAAGAAAGAAAAAGAAACAACTGAAAACAACCAAAAAACCCCAAAACAAAACCCTCTGCAGCTGGTTCCACTCCTTAGCTTTCCAGCAGTGAATAATTTCATTTTTATATGAAAAAGCAGTTGGATTTTTCCAATGAATTTAATTTAATTTTCCTAAAACTTACAAATAAATGGCATGTGATTGAGACGCCTTGGATACAGTGGCAACCCCTTATCAGTCTCTTAGAAAACTTTATGTTATTCTCTGAAGTTTTGAGACTTCCGTATCAGTGAATTCACGGTGAATTTTATCTTAATTGTAAGGTTTTCTGTGTGTCTGTATACACATATACATATACACATATATATATTCATACGTATCTGCACACACACATCTTGAAACGTGATGCTTGTTAAATATTCTCTGTGTGATGGACAAATGTATCAGCAGGTGGATGTGTGAAGGCAGTCTTGCATGTTAGTCTTGAGATGAATGGTTACTTATTAAAAAGTTCTCTTTTTTTCAGTGGGAAGCAAATTAACTTGTCCATCTACATGTAAAATTTGAAGTACCATATGCATTATTTACCATTTATCCACCAGAGCTATCCCACTCCATGCCCGATTAGCTGCTCTAAGAATGATACATGATTGGGCTCATTTTTCCCTGTGGCAGTGAAATATAATTTGTATGTAATTGGGAAGTGATAACTTAAACATATGATCATTGTCCTGCAGACCAGAGTGTACAGTAAGAGAATATATCCTTTAGTGAAAGCAGAGACACTCATTATACCTTTCTTCTAATGTAATTTGAAACAGATACAGGGTGTTTCCTTTTTTGTTAAACTCCATTAACATCCTGCTCTCTCTCCTTGTGCCATTGATCATTGTTGGCTGGGGAAAGGGAAGCTTGTCCAGGGGGGTCATCCCTCCCACCCCAGCCAGACACAGACACTGACCCTGTGCCCCTGTGCTGCAGAGCAGGGTACCTGCTTTGATTTGCTTCAAGTTTGGGAAGGCCTCTCTTGTGTGGCAGCAATTAGTTCTAAGTGCCATGAACTTTTCTGCATTTAGGATTGTAATTAATTTTGATTGGGGCTGTTAAAGCAGATGCAATGATTACTGAAAACAGTTGTATGTTTGGAGAGATGTTACCATGTCCGCTGCGGTGCCTTCTCTGAAAAAGGGTTGTGAGGTGTGCTGGAAGCACAGGTGTGATGCACATGCTGGGTGTGCTGGAAATGGGATGAACTGGTCATGGGCTGGTAATCCTGGGGGAGAGGGTGGGAGGGCACAGCAAGGTCCCAGTGCTGATGGCAAAGGACTGACTCTTAATTGCTGTTCCTGTCACATGGTGCAGAATCAGTGTCCCTTCCCCATGGAGCTGATATTGTGCAGACTGGAGCATCTCTCTCCTTTCCCAGCTTCCACCCTTGGAGTGGGAAGATGGTACTAGGTGGTAACTCTTACCTATTATGCTTTAATTTGCATAGTGCTTTACATTTGCTGTTATTTTCCTGCAAATCTTATTGCTCTTGGAAAGAGAGGAAACATTATAATCCCATGAATAATGCATCATGTGGCTGGTATGTTTTTCTGCGGGCAGTATAGATTTTCTGAGAATGATGGACAGGAGTGGATTTTATTCTTAGTGAATTGTAATTTTACACAGTTGATATGGGTCATGTACATGTGGAAAAGTGAGTTATTCCTATTTCAAATTCGTTATTTCAATTTAGTCACCTCTCATTTAGAGAGCAGAAATAGTTTTAAACATAATTACTGAGGATATAATTAATCAAGGTTTTCTTGCACAGTTGGGTTAAATTGTTGTGGCTGAGTGCACTGTACCATGCCAGTGCTCCCTGGCTCAGTCTCATCTTTAATGGATTCCAGATCTCGTGGTTTCAAGTAACAACAGCTTTTCCAGATCCCAAAGCAATAATGAAATACACAGAGGAACTTCAAAGGAAACTCTTCTAGAAAGGAAAAATGAGGTTAAATGATGATAGTCAACTGTGGGATATTTTTGTGTCCATAAAATATGTCAGACCTCTTCCAATGCAGGAACAGGTGAAATCTGAAATTGTGCTTGACTAATAGACCATGCTTCACATCTACCCGGGCTCTCCTAAATGGGTTGGGACTTGATTCTCTCTGGGGTTTCCAGGTATGTTTCTTTGTGTCTTTTCGAGTCAGCTCTGGCCACACAGAGCATTTGTGCCTCCCTTCCCTGTTTCTAACAGTCTTTGTTACTGGGTAGCACAGGAATGACCTGGGGTGAGCTGGAGGCTGGATGTGTGAGAGGAGCTGTGGGATCCCTGCACCCACTGCTGTGCCCCGGCTTGGCAGTCCTGCTCTGCCTGGCCCTGGTGTCCCTGTGAGGAGGTGGCTGTCACTTCCAATGAACCCTGCTCTGCTCCCTAGGCCATTGCAGTGTCTTCTGCAGGTAGCGTGCTCTGATTAAATTTGTGTGGCCTGTCAGAAAAATCCTTTGTTCCCTACCAGTGCCGTGGGAGTGTGTGTATGGTGATATATTGGGCTGTGCTGAGCAGAGAGGGAAAGGCTCCTTCCTGCAGTCTGCGGAAGTTTCACTGACAATAATCACCCAGTGTTTGCTAATTGACTCATTGCAGGTCTCTGCTGGTGTGCATTCACCTCTGTACTGCCTCGGGTCATTCCTGCCTTGGTGTTGGGGTGATGGTCCCCATTGGCTCTCGTGTGTTGGGGCACCAGCCCCCAGTGGGCACATGGGAACACTCGTGGGGCCAGGACAGCCCTGGCATCATCCCCAGCTGCGGGGTGCCCCCACAGCCCAGCCAGGACACGGGCTGGGGTGCCTGGCAGGCTGGTGGCACTGCAGCTGTGTGCAGGGGGAAGTGATGCTGAGCTGTGCTGAGCAGCAGATCTCAGCATTCCCTGTGCCTTACTTACAGGAATCCTAATTTATGCCATTATAAAGGTTAAGAACAGAACATTTCAGCATGGTTCACATTTTGCCTGCACGCTGCAGTGGGTCTCAGCTAATTCAGCAGCAGTGGTTTGTTCTGCTTGAAATCCTGGAGAATGGCTCCTCTCCCGAGGTATTTCTTCCGACTTAATTGCCAAGTTATAGTGAAATATGAGGTTCGTTGTTGTCTGCTGGAGCACTGGGGATTCTGTTTTGTTGGCACATTTTTCATGACCTTGTGTCAGCAGCATAACTAGGCTATGAGATAATTTGTATGCTTTAGATGAGCAGCTGTGTGCATCTTAGCCAGGGGGAGAAGCAAGTGTGATCAGTTCAGTGGAGTTAATCAGGTAAAACAGAGAATTAACTCTAATCTTGCAGATTAGGCAATGTCAGACCATGCAAGATGTGTGTAAATTTGATGCAGGTGGAAATCAAAATGATCTGAAGTGCTATACACCCAGATTTAATAGGAAGGAGAAAAACAATAGCTGAAAATGTGGAAAAACATTCTACAACCATTTAACAGCTGAAAAGAAAGAAGTGTTGTACCCTTATTTCTCTGTGATGCTCTGGTTCAGCAATGGCTTTATACTCATTTCCAAATAAAACATTTTTGAGGTTGTAAAGAAGGAGGATTGCTCTGCTCATCCCTGTGCTGTTGCAGATGCCCCACAGTTATCACAGGGTTTTGGAAGCTATTGAATTTACTGACATTTTGTTGGCTAGAGGGCTGAGGGTTTATTAGTACAGGAAAACCAGAAGGAGCAGACTTGTAATGGTGTCTGGTAATCCTTAAACTGCATTTCCTGTGGAAAGTGTGTGAGTAGCTTCAAGAAACAGCGGAGGACAGATTCTGTACTGGCCTTAGCCCTGCAGAAACCTCCCTGCATGGGAGATAACTGATGCTTTGACATGAGACCTGGAGACCTCCGAGATGTCATCCTAAGGAGACAAAGATTTGGCATTAGCTCTGATAATCACAGCGTTTTTCTTACATATTTCAGATAAAACTAAATGATTGTGTTTTCAGTTCGTAATATTTGGGTGGAGAAGTCTGGTCTTATCTCTTTTTGAAAACTGGGAATTACCTCGAGAAAAAGATTTAGGGCTATTTAGCATTTGAAATTAGGAAAAGCAGCAAAAGCATGCTATTAAACCTGCATTTATTGAGTTTTAATGAGTCACATGATGTCATCCTGAGTATCCTTGGCAGCTCACATGGTTTGGGTGCTTCTGCGGAGGAGTATGAAAAATACAAGGGAAAAAAAAAAGGCCCTGCAGTTTATTATAACAATGCAATTATTGTGCATTAGAGTGCCTGGTGAGGTGTCACCTCCCCCATCTTTCTGTCTGATGCTTTCAGAGCAGAGAAACGTAGTGGGGATGGCCAGCTGCCCATCCACCTTCCAGAGATGGTGCCGTCAGAGGTGGCTCCACTGTCCAAACCAGGCCATGGGGCAAATCTTCCTCAGCATCAAATCATCATAAATGACTTGGTGGAAGAGACCTTAAGTATCATCTCATTTCAACCCCTGCCATGGGCAGGGACATCATCCAGCCTGGCCTTGAACACTTCCATGGATGGGGCACCCACAGCTTCCCCAGGGAATCTGTGCCAGTGCTCACCACCCTCACAGAGATGAATTTCTTCCTAATATCAAATCTAAATCTCTCCTCTTTTAGTTTAAAACCATTCCCCCTTGTTCTAGCACTCTCTGCCTGTGTAAAAAGTTTCTCCCCATTTTTTATAAGCTCCCTTCTAGTGCTGGAAGGCTGCAGTGAGGTCTCCCAGGAGCCTTCTCCAGGCTCATCTCCTTAAGGAAAAGGAGGGTGGTCACTGTATTAGCATGTTGTACTTGAAAATTTACATGGGATTGTCACATCATGAACATTTTTAAACCAAGTAGGGATTGCGAGATTTTGTCCAACGCAGTAACAAATGAACATTTATTCATGTTCCAGTGAGCAGGAGCAGCGAGCATATCTCAGGAGAAAACCAGCAGGACTTAAAGGCTCCATTCATCAAAAATCTCATTACCCTGCTCTCGTTTGTTGGTACGTGTTTCTAAATTCAAGGAGTCCCAGAGTAAAGTGTTGGGATAGGAAATCTCATGATGCAAGCAAAAGAAAAGGAGTTAATGACTGCTGCATGTTCTTCATCTCATAATTTTATCAGTAAGCTCTCAGACTTCTAGAAACGGCTCTGAAATTGGCAGCCCAAACTTAATATCTTTTTCCATTTTGCCATCACATACAATTTTAGTTCTCAAGTGACTCCAATTTTAAACTCCCAGTGATTTAAACAGCTGCATTGTGCAAAGGCTGAAGTGAGGACATGCTTTTGTAATCAAGCAGCCCAACTCTAAATTTTATGGTGTGATGGTTACTGTGCCCCATTCAAACTATGCCCCATTACACAGAAGTGCATTCCTTTGATTTTACCAAAGAGACCATAAATATGACAAAAAGCATAACTGGAAAACATGATTTCATGCCTGGATTTTTCAGCTACTGCAAGGAATAAATGAAGTGGTGTCTGAAAGGGGCATGTCTTTGCAGTGAATTATGTTTGTATTATTTGTATGGTTAGCAGAGCTCATCAGTGAGCTTACCAGAAAATATATGCCTGCTACAACATTTAGAGTAACAGGGAACTCAGATTTCAAATCAAAATAATAAGAATGTAGCTTGTTATTTCAGTGGTTTAATACTGTGGAGACTCGGGGTGTGGGGGGAGGAGATTATTATGCTGGATATAAGAATGTAAAAGATGTTCCATAAGTGCATAAATGAAATTAATTGTCAGCAGTCTTATGCTTGGCAAACTATAAGGCTTGTTTGCCTTAAAATTTCTTATTGTATCCTTTCCCTTTTGCCCCAAGGTGATGTCATGTTTTCATCTATAAAAACCTGGTTTCGAGAAAGATTTGGCTTCAAAATGGAAATCTGCTTTTGATTCAACATTAGGACCTAGCAGACAGTCCCATTTGTTTGATCACTGCTGTCTTTCTTCCAAAAAATCCCAGGGTGTGTTGCCAGCTGTGACTGGCAGTACAGAGCCTGTGTGGTTGCTGTCAGTAATACTAAAGCTTAACCATATTCTATCATTAGTTCACTACCAGCTTGAAATACCTGAATAAATGCAATCAAAATTTCAAACTAAAATTGAATCACTATACTGTCTGGCATTACTGAAGCAAAGAATAAAACAGCATGCACAGGTACAATAATTGAGAATTTAATTTGGGTAATTAAGTTTAATATATAGTAAAATTTTATAGTAAACACTTAAAATGGTCCTAAAAATATGGCAGCTTATTTTTATAGAAAGGTAGTTATTACAAACAGTTCTATTGGGTAATTTTGAGCTGTGTGTTTTTATATAAAGTATTAACTTGCGTGAAAGTCCAAGTGCAAGTCCATGGGCAAGTGATTTCAGCTGGTGTTGGATTAGATCCTGTGGGACAAAGGGCAGGCTTCATGCCAGCTTTAAAAATATACTTGCTCACCTGCAAACCTCAAATCAAGTATTTTTCCTTGCCAACATTGGTGATTTTTAAAATATTTTCTTTTAATGTCCAAAAATAGACGTTGCTTTCCCTTTCCCCTCTCCTCTTTCCACCTTCATCTTACTTGGTGCTTCCCTGAGTGGTGGACCTGGTGGCCAGGCACGTTCCAACAGCTTTTGCAACAGCCAAAGGCAAAACAGTGCTGAGCTGGCTCCTGCCATTTTTGGATGGGCTGGTGGCCATGCAAGTCTCAAAGGATACTTGCAAAGGAGGTCAGGAGAAAGGTTTAATCTGGTTAATCCCACCTCTGATTTTCAGTGCTCAGGCTGATAGCCTGAGGGCCCCACTGAAAGCCTGTGAAAAAAATGGGCTTCAAGGCACTGGATTTTGGATGTTTCCAGAGATAAGGTAATAGCAATAGTGCTGGGCTCAAGATTAATGCCATTGGAAATGCTGAGATAGTGACAGCAATTTCCTAAACCGTTTGTGCGTTCGCACAGCTTCAAGGCTTGGTGTGCTGTGCTTCACCGCCAGCTCCCTCCAGTGCCTCGGGAATGGCTGCCTGGGAGCAGCTCAGAGGTGCCAGGCAAGAGCAGAATAATGCCAGGAAAAAACCCAAGGCAGTTCTATATTTGTGTGGGTATGCAGCTAAAAATTCTTGTGTGCACTTCAAGGATAGCAAATACTCTTTTTTCTCAGATGTAAATGTACTGTGTAAGAAGAGACAGTAAAATGTAATATGAGGCTCTTCAGTAACTGGGAATTACCATAGAAGGCAGAGCAGTGCTCTGTTCTGTGCATTGTTGGGTCTTTGGAAGTGGCTTGTGCTCCAAGGAAATCTGAGTGTTTAATACTTTTTTAAACCTATCTCCCTCATTAGAGGCATCTGATATTCTCATTTTCCTATGCCTAATTTGTATGTGAACCCTATCAAACAATTGAATGCAAAGATTATATGTGGCAAAGCTAATAGGTTATGCACATGCTGTGCAACTTTTTTAAAACCAGTAGTAAATCTTTAAAGCTGTTTAAAATCTGTTTACTCCCCCATGCAAAATTCTTCACTGTAATACAGTGATGATGGATAAAATCACACTGTTCTTTCCTGTTCTGGCAGTATTATGCAGCTGAATATGTATCCTTGTGCTTGTGTCTGCCCCAAATGGAAAACTTAGCATATCATGGCAGATTTTTACTTCCTTCCAGTAGGTCTCCAAGTTCTGCTCTGTGCTGTCTGTAATAGGGGCCAACCACTCAATCTGTGTTGAAATGAAACTCAGTATTTCTCACAGAATGGTGCTTGAGTTCTGGGCAGATCTTCTACCTTGCTACTGAAGAGGCTGCTATAGACTTGCACCAGTAGAAACACCAAAAATCATCCAGAGCATTTGAAACTCTGGTTTGTCAGTAGTTTCTCATGCTCAAGGAGCATCAGTAGAAGAAATATGGCCTCAAGCAGCTGGAAACTGGTGACATCATGCTTTGGGGCAAGACTGGTTCCTGAGGCTGGCTGAGAAAGGATTCCTCATGCCACTGCCTCTGTCATATCTCTAGGGGAAGAAACAGTCCTGCTCACCTTCTGTTGAACATCTTTCCACAAAAAGTGTTGGTTTCAGGCCCCCTGCATTTTCTGAATAATGTATCAGCAACCCAAGACCACAGGAGAACAGGAGAGTGTGACAGGGCTTTGCTGTACAAGGATCATTGTTTTGAGAGGTATCAATACAAGTCCATCAGCTCTCACAGGCTTAATTTTTTTTTTTTAAATAAAGCCTAAGGAACAGCAGAGCAGTGAAGCCAAGTCTCCAGACCTCACCCTGTGCTGTTGTTTCCAGCCTGACATCTGCACCGTGACCACTGGTCTCAGCCTCCTCTCGGGAGGGTGCTTCCCCCAGCACAGAGCAGCCTTTGGTTTTCCATCCATTTCTCAGGAAAGAAAAACAAGTAAAAATCAGCTTATGAACTAAGGCAGGATGGTGAAGGTTGGGACTGTCCCTACAGCCTGGAACTGGGGCTGAAGGAGAGAGCCAAGAGAAGAAGAACCTTTTCTGTCAAGGTGGGCACAATCTTTCCTAGCACTTTATCTGCATCTCATAATATAAAATACAAATGTCAGCAATGGTCTAAATGCATCCATGTAACACACACAAAAAAAAACATGCCAGTGCTCCTCCAGCAGAAAGAATTCCTGCATCTGAACTGTGTGAAGCTTCCCTGGGGGTGTCATGTAATGATGGCAACATATCTGTGGTACTTGCACACTGTTCAGGGGAGTGCTGCATGTGGTGCTGTTCTGATGAATGTTTAAAAAACCCCCCAAACACAAAAACTTCAGAACAGTCTCACAAACAGTTTGCAAGCCTCTGACTTTAGCAGAACACAAGAATCAATCCTGAAACAAAACGGTAACATTGCTTGACACAAGACTGTTTAGGAAGGGAAATAAAGCAGTCTGATTTTTAGAACAGTAAAGAATATTGGGGGGGAAAAAAATAGGGGCATTGAAAGCTGTGGGAGATCAACATTTCTGAGAAGCAGCTGGTTTATTACAGTTAGTGTTATTACATTAATATTCAGCCCTAAGGCCTACATTTTGTCAGCCTGTAAATAAATCATGTCTGTTGAAAATGCCTTCCCCCAGTGGTGATGTTCTGCATCAGAAGGGCATCTGTGGGATGCACCCAGCACAGCCACTGAGGGCAATGGCCTTATGCTCAGACCAGAAGCCCACCACAAGGCTTTCAAATAGCTCTTCATCACAGACATAAATGAAATCCCGTGTTGGATCAGCTGCCGTGACTGTCAGGCAGGGAGAAGGTGGCAGTGCCATCAGGAGAGGCACAGGCACACATGGGGTCTGCCAGAGCTCTGTGTTCCAGCTCAGACAGTGGCTGTGGCCTCCCTGGCACCACGGCTCCCCGTGCCCACGCTTCCAAAAGGGTGATTAACAATATGATCAAACACAAGCAGCCTAATCCCACCACTCAGGGAAGTGGCAGGCAGGAGCAGAATGGCAGTGTGCTGCCTGGCTTTAGAATAAATTAATATTATGTCACTCCAGCTTTTCTAAAAGTTTAAATGTTTAATAGCATTCCACTTTTGCTTCCCCCACTTGCTTTATGTTTCATTGTGTAACAGTTGTAAACTGTACAATTGCCTTACAAGATGTTCATTACTATGTGATAAAATATTCATCAAAGGAGAGCAGTAAAACAGCAGATCTTCAGAAATACGTGCCTTGAAAAGACTTGAAAACAAAGAAAGGCAAAGCAGTATTATTAATTAACAATAATAGAATTCTCAAGATAATAGAAACCAGGCTTTTATTCTGAAATCCTATTTGTTCCATGTCCTATAAACTCAGATTTTAAAAGGAATATTTTCACAGCAAACTTAAAGTGTGTTTTACATTTATGAGGCATAAAAATTAACAGACTTTTTTATGAGCACCTTTGCATGCTCAGACACAAGAATTTTTTTATCATCTTATTGTGAAATGGAAACAAGTGATGGTGCCACATCTGTACACTTGCTGTGTCTCACTGAGGAGAGAGCTATGGCAGGGAACTCCCCATGGCTCTGACTTGGATCCCTGTGATCAGCACTTGGAGCCAGGCAGGGCTTGCACTGAAGGTGAAGGTGGCTTTACCTGCCCATGGGGACCTCTAATGGAGCAGCTCTGTAAGCTGGTGCAAGGCACTGGATAAGAAACCACCTCAGTTTTCCAAGGGTGGGATCTGGATCTGCAGCATTAATGGCAGTGAAAACAAAGTGCAGAGAAAGGACAGGAAAAAACCAAATTACCAGGATGTGCTGCTCCTTTGGGATGAAAGGTAACAATAAATAGTGAAGGACACAACCTCTAATTGTATAAACCCTAAGAATTGATTCTTTATGTCCCCATGAGGCTATAAGCTATTCCTATTACTAATACCATGGCCAAGTGACAGAGAATAAAATGATAGAGGTTAAACAACTCACTCATATCAGGAAGAGGAGTCACGAGATCTGCATTTTAAATGGCTTGAGGAACTTGTCACATGTAGTGCTGAGCGCCTGCAGTCTTCAGTAAAAGGCCTGAACATCAACCCTGTTTCTTACAATTCTTTCCTACAGCAGCACCATTCCTGTAACAGGGGACCAATGTTGCTTTATTTGGTTTAGGTTTGGGGATTTTTGGTTGGTTTTGTAAGCCTATCAATACTGTATAAAGGTATAGCAAAACTCACTGTATTGCTGCTTAGAAGCAGCCCAACATCATCTGCTACAATTACCAATGATGTTGCTTCATTATTAACTACAATAACATCACTCTTGCTTTTCTAGTAAGCTAGTTCTTGTGGGCCTTGATGAACTGTATTTACTGAAGCCAAAATCTGAAGTACCTGTTTTCCTAACAACATACTGCAATTTCATTGCAATAAGCACTGCTTTCTGTTGTTTGGGTTGATTTGGTTTTGCTTTTTTTTATTGGACATTTATGAAATAACAGTGTCTTTTGATT
Source organism: Pachycephala philippinensis (assembly GCA_013397055.1). Taxonomy (NCBI): domain Eukaryota; kingdom Metazoa; phylum Chordata; class Aves; order Passeriformes; genus Pachycephala; species Pachycephala philippinensis. Next base: position 621,565 of record VWZT01006311.1, read on the forward strand.
TTCTAATACTCCAAAATGAAAAATATTATTATTTTGAGCTATGATGGACAAAGAGAAATGGGGAAAGTGGAAAGCCAAAGGAAAGACCTTCACTTAAACGTGAGTATCGTGCAATTTAGTGTAAGTCCTAATGAAAATCTAATTAATGGCAGCTTTATAGAGGTGAGGTAAAATCAGCATGCATATGTGTAAAATAAAGTCACCAGTCACTTTAATGGTAACAGCCCACAATTTTCCTGACATCGCTTCCATTAATGACATTTATAAATTGGTCCCATTTTCTCCCTGTAGGAAGTGGGGTGCTCTGATGTGCCTGTTACCTCTGCTGGTTTGGAAACGGGGGAGTAGTGGAGGAATAGCAAGGCAATAGACACTGCAGTAATTTTTCTTCCCTTTTTCAACACAAAATAGCCATTTTTAGCATTTCACCTCTGCTTTTCTCTGGAATTGTTTTAAAGATCATAATTTTTCTACTGATTTTGATACATTGCCAGTACTTCACAGAAACAGTGGTAGCTCTCCAGTCATCAGTCTCTCTTCACAGAAGTACCCCTGGACTCTCCGAATGTGTTTGTTTTCTTCCCAGGTAGGATATAATTTTGTTTTCCTCTTTAATTATCCAGCCTGGGTTTTGTTTTCCTCTTTCTGCCCTGTGTCAAGTATCTTTAATTTTTCATAATTTGCTGTCTCCAGGAGAGGTCATTTATTAATTGCTTTCAGTGTATGGACTCTGATGTCCTTCTGCAAACTCATTTTAAATAAGCTTGTTCCTGCATTCTCTTGTTAAGCAATAGCAATCAAATACATATGAATTATCCCAAGTATAATTTGCCCAGTTTTACATCTGGTTATAGACACAAGCCATCTGAATTCCTTTTGACACTAACCCAGATGCAATCACAGCAAGAAGAGTTTTTGACCACGGGCAGAATTAAAGACACACAGGATCAGCAGTTTTTCAAGGTTTGGTCCCCTGGACAAAAAAAACCCCAAAAAACAACAACCAAAAAAAACCCACAAAACCCAAACCCCGACAAAACCAAAATCAAAAAACTGCAAATAAAGCCAAGTCCAGACAAAGAAACAAAAAGCCCTCCCTGAGAAGTTTCACCAATGCCATGAAGTGGAAGGTCAGATGTCCAGTGTGGGAGCTTCCCCTGGGGCAGTGCTTCACCTTTGCAGCTGCCCTGCTCCCACAGGCTGCCCCAGCAAGGGGCTCACAGCACCCTCAGGTAACTCCCCAACACGTGTTTTAGTTGCCAAGGGTTAGAACAGTGGCCACTTCATGATCTGCTTCCAGTGCCTGCGATGCCCTGGGGACTCTGGCCCTGCGTGGCCCACTCCTGGTCACTCACCCACTAATTAAGTGAGGGTTGGAGGGAGGCACTCTGTGACACACCAGTGACATTGTCACATCCTTTTGTTCCTCTTCAGCCACCCTGCTGGGGCAGGGAGAGAAGGGAGGAAAGTAGGACTCAGCCCTGGTTTTGTCAGCTGTAGTCAGACCTTATTTTTGCATATACTCTGTAAAAATCTGCTTGCACCTGGACCCTGCTGTGCAGGCAGAGCTTTTTTACAATCAGCTGTTCAGGGAAATCCAGCTGATTTCTGTGCTGCTGCTGGGCTGAGGGACACTGCTGGTGGCCTGCTGACACTGCCTGGGCTGGGGAGTGAGCAGGGAGACTCTCAACACCAGGGGAGGTGACATGGGGCCACCCAAGGGGACAGAGCAGCCCAACCCTGGGTGATTCTCCTGCCCCATCACAGAGGATGGTTCCTTGCTTTGGGATCTGTGACTCAGGGAGGAAATGAGCTCCACAGGAAAAATGCTTTCTGACTGAATTGGTGCCCAGTGGCAACAACTTAATCTGCCCTGCAGCCATGCCAGGTGTGGAGCTGGCCTGGGCAGGCAAGGAAGGACACCTGGAGGGATTCAATCCTTCCTCCAGCCATGGCTTGACACCCACCCAGTGAGGGGGGACAGCCACTGCCACTGCCGGGGACATGCCCTCCAACCTCTCTGCAGCTCTTCCAGACACTCCTGGCTGGGGCAGGCTGAGAGAGTACGTGTCCAGCCACTGCTGGTATCTATTCCAGGACTGCAAAAGGTACAAATTTGCTTCAGTAACAGTGATCTTGGCAGACAACAGAGGCAGCTCCAGCACTCTTTTTCATACATACATACTTTGGACTCCCACCGGGAGTTATTAGTTATTAAAAAGCAATCAAATGAGGCTGGCTTTGGAGTACATTTGTTAGCCATATGATATCAATTAAACCCCAGTCTCCTCACTGCAAGGAATTGACGTTACCTCATACACAAGCAGAATTAAATTGCTTCTCTCCCTCTCCCCCTCTTTGAAGCTGGTAAAGTCAAATATCTCCCACATTCCTGGGGAAAATGTTGCAACTATCCCGAGTATGTGGATGCTTTCAATTTGTAATTAATAGATCTGTGCAGCAAATGCTTGTGCTGGGGGAGCAGCAGCAGTGAAGGCATCCCTTGGCTGTGCAGTGCTGAGTACCCTGGTGGTCAGTGCCCTGTCCAGCTGAGCAGCTGCCCACCAAGCCCAGGGGGCCCAGCTGGCATGTCATGCCTTTGTTAACTCCCAGAGAAAGAGAAAGTTTTTCTTCACTCACAAGCAGTGGGCTGCCACTGACAGCAAACCTGCTCTTTCTCAGTGCTTTGCAAACCCCAGACAGAGCTAAGAAAGGAGTGGAAAGTTTCCACCCTCTCCCACTGGAGTTCATACCCCGAATACCACACTCGACATCAACTGGAAACCCCAACAGAAAGTTAAGGCTTGTATTGGCAATATTGATACTGTTTTGTCAGGTTTCTAAATCTCCCAAATAAGCCTCATTTAGATTTCACTGCAAATCTATTTGTTTGCTTAAGAGGTATGACACGGCAACGCTTCTGTGATACTGAGAACCAGGATCTTTCCCTCTGGTACCTCTCTGCTTGTCAAACTCTCCTGCCCACACCAGCAACCCAATCTGCCAGACTGACACATGACCCTACAAAGAGTGTTTTGGACACAAAGAAATTGCTTAAGTGAATTCCATATTTCCTTTCCAAGGTAATTTTATCTCTTTGTGGCTTGTTTTTATCAAGCTTGTCCATTTTAATGCAAATGATGCAATTAAAGACTAAAAAAGGGAGAATACTTTTGTCAGCCAAGTTGACAGAGGTTTAGTATTTATCTACGCAAATTACATATTCTGTCAGAGTGCAAAATCACAAACAATTGCCAAACCAATTAAATTAATATATTTCAGATAAATAGCTCTTGCCAATTAGTGAAAAAATACCCATTTTCAATTGCAATGGAAGAAAATATTTTTTTGTAGGTATGTTAAACATACAGATAGTTTTATAAGTGAGAAAACCACCATATAAAAGACCTGCTGTAAACATTCCAGTTCAAAACATGGATATTCAAGGTTATGAACTGCGGTTTTAAGAGCAGACTTGCTAAAAGCAACAAATCACTGTGTAACATTTTTGTAGTTGGGTAGGATGTGTACTCTACACATAAACCTGCATGCCTGGCATACCCTGTAACAAGATTTTATATCAATATATATTTTATATGTATTTTTATATGCACTATGCATATATAGTTTTATAAAAATAATACTTGCTGGAAATTAGTTTCTTCTCTACATTTCAGTGACAGCATCTTCATTGCTTTGTCCTTTTTCTGAGACTTGAAATAATTTATTGCCAAATAGTTCACTGTATGGGAACTCCTACAAAATTTTAGACAGATTTACTGCACCATAGACAAGATTTACCAGTATATCACATATTCATTATTTCCATCAGTTAGGACCAGGGCTCAAGTATTGCCTTTGGGATGAGCTTCTCAGGTGTAACCAGGTTTGTTGTTGGTAAATGGGGCTTTTTCCACAGTCCTAAAGAAAAGAAAGACCTATTTGCAAATCCTAACTTGCTGGGGCCCATGGGTGGGGTGGTTTTCACTTCCCCTTCAGGTCCAGTTCAGGGACTGAGGTAATACCGATGGCTTTGATGAGGTTCCACACAACTGGATGGAAGTCAAAGATGAGACATTTCCGGCTGAAAGGATCCAGCTGGTGAAGAAAGCACCAAGACCAGACAAACGAGGGGTCCAGCTGTTCTTATATTCTCCTGGAAGGCCTTTGGCTTTAAAAAGTCTAAAAGGATATGATGGAAAGGTGCTAATGCTCACCTGCACCCTCTCCACAACGTGTTCTCAGGAGCAGGTCACACCATCCTCAGAGCTGGGCACAGCCAAGCTCCATGACCTCAGCTGGACTTGCCAGTGTGCCAAAAGCTGCCACCACAGAGGACTCCACATGGAGGATTGAAGGGTCCCCATTTCCCACTGCCACAGAGATTTTAAGGAGGGGTTTTCTCTTGAAGCATTGAGGTGATGTTCAAACACTTGTGTTTGGTGCTGGTATCACCAAACATGTCTGTAATCAATGTGTCTGCCATTCAATGGTGTAAGTTGTCAAAATAGCCTTAGGTTTGACATTTTTGAACTTTGGACTGCTTGATTTTCTCAAGGCAATGTAAAAAAACCGGAAGGACAACAATATTTTTCACCAAGGGGAGGTTTTTAGGAAGAATCCCCAGCATCTATGGTTTTTCTATGGCTATTTCCAGGTCTATTTCTACAACTCAAAGTCAGAGGAGCTGCAACAAACTTTTAATGGGGTCAAATCCTATTCAAGATCACTAAACCAACTTCCAAAAGCTTTAGCCCAAGTTCATGTACTTGTGAGTTGCATTGTTAAAAAATAAAAATGCCAGAGCCAATATACAGCTCTGAGCAGACAGAGGATCTATCATATTCTTATTTTATGATTCTGTTGCCAGAGGGAACCTTTTATCATAACTGTGCTGTCATTGTTGCATTCATTAAAGAAGAAAAAAAGGAGGGAAATGATATTGCTCAGGCAGTGCTTCATTTCTGATGAGGGATCCCACACAGCCTGGGAGCTCGGAGTCAGGCAGGGACATGAAAGCCCTCGGAGCTGCCCACGGCACTGGGTGGCCTCAGCAGCACGAAGGTGACACTCCCCACTTAGCCACTGCACGTGTCTGAATGGCAAAGCTGGGTGGTGGGTCTGGGCTGCTCCCTGAGGGGTTTTTAGGCTGCAGCAGGAGTGGAACTCGACTCTCTGCCCAGAGCCCCAACTTGTGCCCAGAGCAGGGCTGTGGATGCTGAGCAGCCATAACCCAGCAGCTCTGTGTGAGCCTGGGGGGAGGATGAGACAGAAAATACAGTATTTTTTTCTCAGAGTAACAACCTCTTTTCTTCCTCAGCTGGGCTGTGTAAACAGAAGAGTTGCTCACCTGAGCAACAAATTGCTCAGTGGTTGTTTTTATCCCACCTGTGTCTGCTGCTGGCTGCTTTGGGCATCACTGGCCAGACCAGCAGGAGCTGCAGCACACCTTTCAGGCTGGATCATGCTGGCATTTACAGGAAGTAAGGGGGATTGAAGGTAAAATCACAACACGAGTGAAGCATCCTGGCTGTGTGTAAGTCCCCATCAGATGGCACACAGTTTCCAAAGGAATGCAGGATGCATCCTTGCACCCTCCAGGACAGTGAATGAGAGCAGACTGTGACTGTGCTCCTCCTTGGAAGAGTTCTTGCACCCAGAGGGGGCTGGAGGGCCTGGGAAGCTGGGAGCACACGGGCATGGCAGCCATGGGGATGGGCACACTGGCACTTGGGCACCCAGGCGTTCTTTGGGAGGGGAAGCTTTATAGAGAGAGGAAAGATAAATGTATTTTTTAAGTTGGAAAGATGACTGAAGGATTCCAGAAATGTTTCATCTAAACCCTGAGCTCTCAAGAAGCTGCAGCCAGCCTCCTGCCCACTCTGTGTGTGCACTTACACTCTACAGGCATCAGACAGCTGGGAAGAAATGTGGGTGGAAAGAATCATATGGAGTATATTGGCGTTTAATAAAACAAACTCTTTCTGGGGTAATCTCTAATAATTTCTGTGTCCTTAGGATGATCAGGAACCAGCTTTTTATGTATTGCTAAATATTTGGAGCACGGTATTACTACTTCCTGCAGCTGAGGCCAAATTTTAAAAAATGTTTAGATACCTCATTCTCCCTAAAAACAGTGTTTGCTAATTAGCACATGTATTTATCTTCACACATATATAAATAATTTGCATATTTCTGATGCCCTGCACAAACATACGCCTTGGTCCCCAGACATTGTTTAGAAATTAGAGGAGTTGAGGAGGTACCTGCCTGCAGGTCAATTAGCAGCCCAAATTAGTGCTCGTAGACACTAGTTGTTCCACGTCCAGACACAGCTGGACTTTTCCTGGTGGAAGTTTGACCCTGCTGTAAGGTGAGTAGGTGACCTGTCTCTGCCCTTACCCTCTTCAAATTTAATCTTTAGAGGGCTGAAGATATGTTTTTGGGATGGGGGAAATTTAGAGTGTTTTTTTCACTGGAATTTGTTGTGGTGATTAAGGGGAAAAGGCATCAGAATTAAGATGAAACTAATGCAAACAGCGTCTTCAAAAATGTGTATTTTCATGTTGCACAGAGACTAAGAAGAAAGATCTGAGCTTCTGCCCTTTTTTTCTTCACTGCACATTTCAGATCAAATCCAGCACTGGTCTTATCTTTGGAAGTTCCTCAGTCTTTTAAATCTGAGATTTCAACGTATTTCCAGCAAGGTAAGCTGCTTTTAATGTGCTAGGAAAAGGGATGGATGATGAAAATAGCCAGATTTTCTCCTTTCCTTCAGGGTGATGTAGATAAAGTGTGACTCCTCTGAAGCTGGTGCAGGACCTGCACCAGAGGATATGGGTAGATGCAAGGTAGGGCTGATTCTCCTCCCGTGGTTTACATCTGAGCCACCAGTTTGGGCTCACAGAGAAGACGTGGGGAGTGTGGGGTTTTGGAAAGAGGAACAGAGGAGACAATTCTGTCTCAGCTGTCAGGGGGCGGCAGGATGCTCAGAAGCTGCTTGCTGGGCACTTTGGCCCATCCCCTGAGCAGCTTTCCCTGAGCCCCTGAGGTTCTGTGTGTTGCTCATGTCCGCAGCTCAGGAGGCTGTGTTGTGCCAGCCGAGCCCACACAGCGTGGTGGGCACTGACCCTGGCTGCTGGGAGCTCTTCTGGCTGCTTGCCAGGACAGAGCCTTTTTCTGCTGCTTGTCAGCAAACCCTGGCACTGCTGATGGGTGCCTGGCCCAAAAGCACAGCAAGGACCATGCTGGATTGCCCACATGGTTCAGAGCTGCTGCACAGGGATGGAGCAACTGTTCACTGTGATTTCTTTCCTGCTGACATTGTGTTCTGCAAATTATGAGATGTAAAAAAAAAATATGTGGGGAAGTTTTAGGGTCAAATAAAGGACTGTATTAAATCCATGGACCCATTTCCCAGTAACAGCAGGAATACAGGACAGCAGGGCTGGATCCTTGTATGTGTGTATCTGCATATTTCCATCAAAGGCAGTTATTTGTCATTGTAAGCTTGAGCAGGTTTTTGCCCTAAAGATCCTGTAAAACATCTCTTTTTAGAGTGATTTTTTTAGGTTTTTTTCCTATTGAAAATTAGACTGCTCCTAAAGAGGGCTGTGCTTGTGGCAGCTGGAAGTATTTGGGGTAATTGCCTACCCTTACTGATTTTGTGGACAAAGCATAGAACAGAGCAGTGATGAGGGGCACAGCTTGGGTCTCTGTTTCAGAAAGGGAATGTCCTCTGTTGGAGTACAGCCCCGAAGGAAATGCACAGGTACACACAAATACATGAAATGCCACCAAAACAGTGTCCCCTCAGCAACCTCCTAGAGCACAGTCATGCAAGGAGCTGGTGAGGCACCCTGAGAGGTCTCTGTACTAAAATGCAACTGGTGCTGTCCTAAAGCCAACCCAATGGACAAAGGCTTTGTCAATACTATTTCAATGGGCTGGCATTGCCTGTGGCCATGCCAGGCTGTAGCCAGGGCAGGTGTGGGTTTCATGGCTCTGATGTGTGTCCAGAGCTCACTGACATCACTTTCATGACTGGCACCCAGAGATGCTGTCTCAGTCAGGTCTTGCATCTTTATGAAGTATTAAATAGCCATCATACGTCTCACTGGGGAAGACCAAGAGAGAGTTGGGTCTTCTAATCCAGATGGTACTAAAACCAGGTTTTCTTACAAGGATGCTCCCACTTCATGCTGGATAATCATCTTCTTGTACAGAGACCCCTTTCATCTTTATTTTCAGAGCAGGAGATGGCCAGTGCCATACTGTGCCCTTAAAAAAAAAGGCAAATGATAGGTCTGTGATTTCAGTGCTAGGAATATCACTTATTGTCAAGGTGGGAGTTTGGAGTCAGAGAGAAGTGCAGGCAGCAAGGTGCCAGCCAGCCTGCTTGAACTCCAGTCCCTCTGAGCCAAGAAATACTCTAATTATTTTATGCAACATGTGGCCCTTTGATTCTGGCAAGCAGAAGCGGAGAGAAAGTTGCTATGCAACCAGGCAAGCAGCTGCTGAGCCAAGGAATCCAAGAACTGGGAACTTTTACAAACAGGAATTGTTTTGAAAAATACAAACAGGCAGAATTTTATGGTTGTTCCAATTTTTGTGTTTGTCATCATCTTCCTTCTGAATTTATTTACTCAACGTTGGTGAAGGGTCACAGAAACATTGCCTCAGGTGCAGGCTGGCAGCCTGTTTTGGGAGCTGTAAAACTATGGGGAGTTGGCTTTGGTGACGGTGACATTCTGTCCGTGCAGCTGACAAGGGACTTTAATTTTTTTGGCCTAGGCTTGCAGTGAGCCCAGAGCCCTCCCCTGCGGGTGCAGTGCTGGCTGGGGCAGTGTCTCTCTGGCAGCGGGGCACCGGGAGGCTGTGCCCGAGGCCAGCGCTGGCAGGGGTGAGCTGTGCAGAGGGGCATCCCACGCTGCCTTTGTTCCCAAACCAAAATGAGCTCCGGGGCCCTGCAGGGACCCTCAGTCACCCTGGGGCCAACGTTTGTTCAGATGAATGGCTGAATTTTGCTCATGTTTCCTGTGAAAATAAATGTGGCTGTCTTCTCAAAGGCTGGGCAACCAGCAAACTGGTGCTACTCCTCTGCTCAGATGTAGTTCTAGTGCTAGCAGGGAGGCCTGTCTGGCATTAGCTTTTTATTAAATAAAAAACTGAATAAATGGTAGTGAAAAACAAGCTCCCTTTTCTTCCCTCAGATATACACAATGAACTATCAAAGGTCGCTGACAATCTTTTTAGTGGAGTTACAACTGAATTACAACTGGACACAAAACAAAAGCTCAGACAACCACTCAGGCTATTTACCTACTTAATAAATTCCACGAGAAGGGTTCATTCAGGGCTGTAAACAAGTCCTTTATAACCAGCCCTTCCCATACAGGCTGCAGACACTGTTTAGACACTCTGATTTGGAAGTAATGTATTGGAATAATGACTTCTCCCCCTGCACCACAACCTAATTCACTGCATGGCAGAGCGGGGTGTTAGGCAAAGTCCCTGCAGAGGCAGATCGATGGTTAAAGAACTGCCAAGCAGGGCCACAAATCCTTCATCAGATTACAGCCAGGGTGTTCAGGCTGCTTCCTCTGGCTCTTATTGATAAAATCTAGACAGCAAATTATCATATCAAAGTATAAATTCAAAGCAGCAGAGTGATAATCATCTCCAATTCCTGGTGGATAAGCAACTAATGAGAGATTTGATGAACTACAAATGCAGGAGATAACAAAATAATTACAAAATGGCAAACTGTTGATGACTTTTAGGAAGAAGGATAAGGAGGAAATTTTTAAGAGGTGCTTTTTATAAGGAAAACATGTTATCAACAGTCCACCTTTGACCAGATACATTAGGGAAATTATGCTGAAGCATGTTGGGAAGTGTTCAAGGCCAGGTTGGATGGAGCTCTGAGCAACCTGGTCTAGAGGGAGGTGTCCCTGCCCATGGCAGGGGGGTTGGAACTAGATCGTTTTTAAAGTGTCTTCCAACCCAAACCATTTCATGATTTATGTCCACTTGGTGCTCTTCCTTGCTGTGCATGTTTCCTAAATTTTATTCCAGCCAAGAGACCACTGTGATTTTTAATAGTAAAGCTCATTTTCCTGTTGCAGTAATTAAGCGTCTAATTTGTCTGTTGATGGTTTTGGATGCTCAGAGTAAACACAGTGAATGGGTAATGGTGCAGGCACCTGGGAAGCCTTTCAGTCCAAAAGGCTCTTAAAATTATCTGTTATAAGATGTTAAATCAACAAAGGAGGTGAAGGGGAAAAATGACAAAGGTTTCTGCCTGTGAAGCTGCAAAATGTCTGCCTGGAGCTGGGAATTGGTGAGTGATGAGGCAGTGGGTTTTGGTTTGCTGATGGCAGGTACATGTCATGCAGAGATCCACTGAAGGTGTCTCAAAGGGGAGGAGCTACAAGATTGAGTTTTTGAGGCAAGATTGCATCAGATGGGAGATGTAGTGCTGGTGAATTTTTTTTAATTGCTCAACATATAAGAAAATTGCATCTTACAGCTATCATGCAGCTGGAATCTGCAAAATGAAGCCATGCCCTGACCCTGGAGAAGGGAGATGGAGACAGTGCTCAGGTCCTGGCTCTGTCTGCCTGAGGGGCCCATGCTTGCAGTGGAGACTGAGGCAGTGAAAGGAGGTTTGGAAAGGGTTGGAAGGAGGGCTTGGGCTCTGCCTGTAGTGAGGAAAGGGCACCAGGAAGTGCCCGAATGGCTGAGATTTAATTTGGGCAGAAGGGCAACAGCTGGGGAGCAGCAGAAAGGCAGGTGGGAGCTGAGTTGTGCTCTAGGAATGAATCCCTCACAGTTGTGCTGTGGGATGAGGAATCCCTCACTCACTCTGTGCTGATGAGTCATGAGCTGGATGACAGCTCAGGAACAACACACCACTCCCTGGGGACAGGAAAGTGCTCTTCCACGTGCCTGTGAAGCCAGCACTTATCTCCTGATGAGTGCAGCTTTGGTGGTGGATCTCTGGAGACTCCAGCCTTTCTCCAAACACTGTAAATTGTTGGAAATCCTTGTTCCGAAGAGCTTGCAGTCAGAATCAAAAGAAGGCAGAAGCAGTTCAAAAGAAGCAAGGACAAGAGAAATTTAAGAGTATGCGATATTCAAGATGTCATTAATTGTAAATAATGATTTGCCTGACCTTGGCACTGCTCCCAGGAAGTCACACCAGGCTCAAGAATGCAACATGATGACGCACGACTTGAAAATACTGTGTCAAACCCCACCTGGTTCCTGTTAGCTGAATGTCTTGCTGACATTGCTCATTTGTTCTTCACTCCACTGAAAACTCATGGCCTCATTGACGGATGCAGCTTGATGGAACTGCTTGGCAAACCCTAATGGTTTTAAAAGGTTTAATAAATTACTAATTAAAGGAGGAGGAAAAACAGAGCTGAGAAATGTCTGCAAACATGTGCATTGTTTTTTTCAACATCTTAACATTAAGTAATTTAAATTGATTGACAAAAACTGTTTCCTTTTTTTTTTTATTTTTAATGTGCCTTTGAGATGTTTATGGAAGCTACTTTGGTAAGTATGCCAAAATACTGACAGTGGTCCTTGTCTCTTCCTCAAGGACCTTGACATAGCTTGTGCAGATAGGATTTCTCTGAAACTTGCAAGTGAATCACACCAACTTGTTTTTTGACCCAGAGCTTCATGGGGGTGCTCTCTAAAAGCCCAGCTACCAGCAGATACAGTGTTCATGAAGTACTGAATATCCATAATGGGTTTTTTGAGGTATATGTATTGAGTATCTTTTCATACCTCTTACACAAATATAGAGAAGCATTTTAACTGCTGTCATCCCTCTCAGCCTCCTGCAGACCATCTGACCCATCAGCTTTGTTTGCTATTGCTGCAAAATTGGGGTTTAACTTCAGGAATGAACTTTGAGATGAGCTTAGGGAAGATACCCAAGTGGAAGACATCCCCTCACAGATTCATGTGCCGTTTTGTCCCTTTTTAAAAACAGTACAATTTTCTTAAATAAGTTGGCTGGTATTTGCTCTTATTTCCTTTCCCTGTGGGGAGACCTTTTGGACTTCTATAACATTTTGTGTGTTGGTGGGCAAGTCATGCACATGTGGATATTTGTGCCTACGTATCTGCTTTTCTGTCACAGACTGCTGTGGTTGCTACCTACTCCTGATGGAGAAAGCTGGGGTAAAATGCAGCTTGAAGATATACAGGAAGCTGGAGATCCTGGTGGTAATAATCAGCATCTCTTGAGGAGTGACTCCATGTTCCTGAGCTGACCCCCAAGGTAAATGGCACACACTTTGCTAGAAATCCTCTGGTTGTGCAAATGAACTTGGATAATGAAACAGTTGTGATTTTCAAGTTTGGCGCATCTAATGAACCTCTACTCCTTCAGATTTGTACTGAACATCTTCTCCGTGTAACCAGTGAGTAAGAGGAACATAGTTCAAGTATCTTGCCTCGTCCTATTTCCTGGCAAGATAAATAAATATTGCCAAGTTACTTTTTTGAGAGAAAATACAATACTCTCTGGCTTTCAATGAGCAACTGTGAAATAAACTGTTTCCTCTGTTCTTTAAAAATACCAGTTGTAGCTAATCAAATAAGAAATATGAGGAGGACCACATAGTTCCTTCTGAGGCCTGAAGGGATTGTGCTGTGGCTCAAAAACTCAGCAAAATCAACCCCAAAACAATCCCAAATGATGACAGCTGAATGGAATGGCAGGGATTGTTCTGAAAGTCTGAAGTTCTACAGGAATTGATGTTTCTGAGTAATCCAAGATCCCCTATTGGTAAGCAAAATAACAAAATGGAGAAAATGTCTAGAGGACCATCCATAAGAAAACAAACAAATCATAGGGAACTTTGCCAAGATGTAACTCAGACAGGCAATTAAACAGGGAAAGCATTCCTGCCTTAATCTTACTGTGTGTTTGTTGGTCTTAAACTAGAATTAGAACTTGTAGATTTATGACCAGTATATAAAATAAATAAAAAATCCCTGCTAGAAGAGAGATTCTTTTTGCATAAAAAGTGATGTTTGACAGAGATGATTGTGCACTAGAAGATTTAACTTCCAAATATTCTCACAAATCAAAGCAATTTCTTGACAAACCAGTTTTGCTATTCTGAACCCTGAAGAAAAGCATCCCTAGGTGATCCAAACTGAAGCCCTGACCTGAACAGCTGCAGCTGAAGTCCTGTTTCAGCTGGCAATTGGAATTCATTAAGGCATGCCAAGCATGGCAATAGGAGCATGACAAAAGAGTATAAATACCCTAAACACCTTAAAACCAAGCCAACCCTTCCCTCCTCTTGCCCTTAGTCCTCAGATCCCTAGAGAGCCTTCCCTCTAAATTAGCGCTCCTCCTTTAGGCTCAAAACTCTCATATATCTCCTGAACCACCTTCTGACCCATTTTTTTGCATGTTTTGTAAGCTTGATTCACCTTTTGCTACTGAAACTCTGCCTTTTTTTCAGGGCAAGAGTGACAAAGCCTGGGTTGGAAAGAGTTTCTTCATTTTGTAATTACTGACTTTCCACAGGTGCTTTGCACCCAGGGGAGGGTATCTCCATCTGCTGGATGAGCCAGAACCTGCCCGTGAAAGAAAGGGCTGGGTGACAAAGAAGGGTGTTGCTGATGCCTCTGTGGAGCTCTCCTGGTTTCAATATCAGGACATTTCCCTGCAACTGGTTTCTGCATTGAGGGAGGCACGGGCAGTAACTATCTGCCATGAAGAGAGGGAATCAGAAAAGCTGAATGCTGCCCCGTGCCTCTGATGGCTCCGCTCACTCCTAAACCATGGGGATTGTCAGGGCTTAGCAGAGACGTGGGCTGAAGGAAATCTGAGCTGGTGAATGACCTTCAACTTCCAAACTTCTGCAACTTCATGTGAAAATACCAAAAACCAGCGTGGATATGGGGTCACAAAAAAGCTCTGTTTCTAAAGGCACTTTTCAGAAGAACCTCATTTTAAGGCAATGCTAGCCCTGCAAATAACTTATTGCACTTATTTAAAAGATGCTCATGAATAATTTATACTACATTAACTTGTAAATGTGATAGCTTTTGAAATCATTAGGCTCCGGTAGCTTGCTTTGTAAGTCCATGGGCTAGATCTCATTATTAAAAGCTAATTAGCTCATTCAACTGGAACACATTCTGTCAAATAGCTATGCCAGTACTCTTCTTTTTATTACAACAGATTATATTAATTCTAAAAATATTCCAGAAATGGCATAATGGAAATATTTAATAATAAAGATATAACATTCTATACAAGTAGATAATTTCATTACTACTTTAACAAGTTTTCCAAAACTGGGTATGTGAGATTTCAGGATTATGATTATTTTTATGAATATATGGTATTAGAAATATCTGATATATATGTAATTTACTTAAATATTATAGCTTATACATGGGACGGATGTTTTCAAAGTGTTCATTTGGATGTGTGAGAAGCTTGGATCTTTGTTTAAAAAGTTATGCTCCTAAAGTTAGATTTCTAAGCCATGTTTGGCACCAGAAAGGATGCAGATCACAAATAAGTGTGAGCAACATGCCCAGAACAGCAGGGTCAAGGGGTGGGGCAATGCATGAGGCTGCTCTTGCCCCAGCTCACAGGGGCCATCACTCAGTTGCAAAGTCTATTTTTTTTCCACAAAAAGTGGGTTTTTTATTTGCTGTTGAATTTTAATACGGAGAAAACACTGCATTTTCCTTCTCCACTGTTCTTCCTATGGGTGTCATTCCAGGCACTGTGAAGAGAAATTTGAGAAAGAGAGGAAAAATAGGCACTGAGTGAGCATTTCCCACCTCCAGCACTGGGAGCAGGAGTCAAGCCAGCACAGCTCCACAAGTGCCAACCCAGGAGTCAGAAACAGCCCAGAACCCACCTGGGCAGCACCATGGGGAAGTTGATCTTTGCACAAATTTCTTGTTCCCAAGTCCTCCCATCCCACCCTCCCTATGAAAATAAGCAGTGTACCCATCCAGCACAATATCAGAGATGTTCTGTAGAATGTGTCTTTTTTCAGCATGAAGCAAAATGTGATTTAGGTCCATTCATGCTAAAACCTTGGCTTTGGGAGAAGAGCCTCTGGAGGAAAAACAGTTACCACCAGGTATAAAAAAAAATCCGACTGGTTTGATAGTAATTATCTGTTGTTGGATTTGTAAAGTGTTTGCTATATAAATTATCCAAACATTCTTTCCCTCCCCCCCAATATTATGGGTTTATATTTGTCTTTCCTTCAAATTTAAACATTTTTAAACTTCAGTACTTCTAAATCCCTATTACCAGCTTTTAAAGGGATTAGGGTAAATGGCTTTTATTCTGCAGTCACTATACTATTGCTTTCAGATACATCTTCTTGGATTTCCTGTTCAGAAGAAAAAAAGAAAAAGGAGGAATTTAAATAATTCACAGCAAAGCTACAACGTCTGCTTCTGCCCTGATGAATGTTTCCCTTTAGGAAAGGCAGTTCTCTTATTAATATAACATCTGGCTTTCATCTTGAATAAATACAACTCAAAAGCAGGAGAAAAAGTGTAGAAAAAAAGTGAATTTTCTGGCATATCAAGCAGCCAAAAGGCCTAATTAACAGAAATAATACCTAGCAAGCAATGCTGCTTGAGAAACTGCCATAAATAAATCTTTTGGGACAAGGTGTTTTAGAGGGTCCACTTGGTCACCCGGAGAGTGGAGAGGGGAGGGATGGCTGGAGGAGCAGCAAGCAGCTCAGATTTGTGGCTCTGCACATCCCTACAGCCGCCATCAGAGGGCCCTGCAGGAGCCTTCCCTGGGGGAAGTGTGGCAGGAAAGCTGGGCAGTCCCACCGTGCCACAGCCACATCCCCTCTGGCACCTGCAGCTGCCCTTGTCCCTTGTCCCACTCCTGCAGGACCCATCTCGAGGGTCTCTTGCCTTTTACAATGCAGTTTTGAGAACTAGATTTGGTGTTTAGAGAAAAAGTAATGAAGATATTTAGTAATTTTAGACTTTAATCAATGAAATTAAAAAAAAAAAAAAAAAAAAAAGCCAAAAAAAAAAAAAAACCCAGGAAAAAAAAAATTCTCCCAAAAAACAGGGGGGGAGGGAGG